>OY992878.1:148515015-148647515 GCA_963921405.1 Cepaea hortensis | reverse complement strand
AACCGGCCGACGTACCGATATCTATCTATCTATCTCTATCTATCTATCTATCTATCTATCTATCTATCTATCTATCTATCTAATCTATCTAATCTATCTAATCTATCTGTCTGTCTGTCTGCCTGCCTGCCTGCCGGCCCACCCACCCACATACCGACCGACCGACCGACAGATATCTATCTATCTATCTATCTATCTATCTGTCTATCTGTCTATCTATCTATCTATCTATCTATCTATCTATCTATCTATCTATCTATCTATCTATTTATCTATCTATCTAATCTATCTGTATGTCTGTCTGCCTGACTGCCTGCCTGCCGGCCCACCCACCCACCAACCGACCGACCGACCGACCTACCGATATCTATCTATCTATCTATCTATCTATCTATCTATCTATCTATCTATCTATCTATCTATCTATCTAATCTAATCTAATCTAATCTATCTGTCTGTCCTATCTATCTAATCTATCTGTCTGTCCTATCTATCTAATCTATCTGTCTGTCTGTCTGCCTGCCTGCCGGCCCACCCACCCATTAACCGACCGACCTACCGATATCTATCTATCTATCTATCTATATATCTATCTATCTATCTATCTATCTATCTATCTATCTATCTATCTATCTATTTATCTATCTATCTGCCTGCCTGCCGGCCCGACCACCCACCCACCGACAGACCGACCGACCTACCGATATCAATCTATCTAATCTATCTGTCTGTCCTATCTATCTAATCTATCTGTCTGTCTGTCTGTCTGCCTGCCTGCCCACCCACCCACTAACCGACCGACCTACCGATATCTATCTATCTATCTATCTATCTATCTATCTATCTATCTATCTATCTATCTATCTATCTATCTATCTATCTATCTATCTATCCATCCATCTATCTATCTATCTATCTATCTATCTATCTATCTATCTATCTATCTATCTATCTATCTATCTATCTATCTATCTATCTATCTATCTATCTATCTATCTATCTATCTATCTATCTATCTAATCTATCTGTCTGTCTGCCTGCCTGCCTGCCTGCCGACCCACCCACCCACCCACCGACCGACCGACCCACCGACCGACCGATCCACCCACTCAGTCAGCCAGCCAGCCAGCCATCCATCCACCCACCTATCTTTCTGCCTACCTACCTACCTTTCTGTCTGTCTGTCCGGGCCGCATCATTCATTTTATTCTGAGACTGCCGAGGGTCGTCGCTGGAGCTACGGAGTTCGTGCTTTGTGCGACGCTTTCCGCGCTGCGGAAAGAAACTGAGCCATATGGGATAAAAACCCTGTGCAATGCAGCCGATTCTGTCGACTGTAAGCTACTTCTTTGATTGCACCCACTCCCATACGAATCCAGATACGCCTTTGTTTGTCATCTGAATTTGCAGGTCCTCATTACCGTAAACATAACATTTTTAACAAGAAATCACTAGTTGTTAAGCAAAACATCAAAGGAATGATGCCGCTTTTAATGATTTAAGTTGTTTTGGGACCTATCAAAGACATATTCCTTGGGTGGGGGTAAATATAAGACGGCTGGAAAAATTTCATAACGATGCAACAGATATTTTTCAAAATAATTGATCTTGAATGACGGCATAAATTTCCGGACAGACTATAACACTCATGGAAGTGATCATAGTTACAGTATCCATGGATCGTGAGATGCTGCCTCTGTATCTCGATTAAACATTCTGTACGCTCCTCTAAGCTGGCGCTGTGGCTTAGAGGCAGTGAATGCGGCTCACAGCTCTCGATGATACCCAGTGGAGGGTTCGAAATCAGCTGCGGGCGATTTGGAAGCAGACTACTTTACGTTGATTTCGATGGTATGAGGTGTCGGCCGCTCACAAAGTAATGGCAAACTACTGAATGTAAAATTGTCTACTAAATTAGAAACAGCCAAGGAATGCCGGAGTTGACTGCGACGAAATGACATGCAAGTAACGTCACCCTCCTCTAACTATATTAATATAGTCACCTTCTGATTATCTCCTGTATACTTTCCCCCTTGCCACTGAGGAGTATTTCATGCATAGTGTATCAGTTTTGGATGGTGAGAAATATATTATCTCTTCTCTTATGTACACAGATTCTGGTATACTTTATATTTAATACCGCGCACATTCATTCTCTGATACCGCCCTTCCATTCCAATATATTCAAATCACGCCTAAATGTTGCATGTCCTTTACAGGACGTTACAATGAAACCCGGGTTGATTTTACAGACATTTAACGTTCCGAATTTTGCCATTGCTTTCTGAACAAGAAGTCAACATATAAGAGCAATAGGTGTGTGGAATGAAACCCGTACCCTACTGTAAGCGAATAGGACGTGTAAGCCCAGACGTCTTAAACCCCTCGGTCATGGTGACCTCTTGCGTCAAATCACACAATGTGACAAACAATTATGAACACGCCAGCCAGACTTGATTACAATACAGCATAGATGTGGCAAGATGGAGCGGAATAGAGCAAGGGGAAGGCAGAGAGAGAATTATCTAGATGGTTTGGCCACATGGCACCAGGGCCGTGCCATATATTTTCTCGGTATGATGCAAGTCTTCGAAATGCCGCCCCTTAACTGTTTTTTTTTCCCTTTACAAATGCCGCCCCCTTATGCCACCCCTTTACAGTTGTGCCTGATGCGACCGCCTCTCTGTATCATAGCACGACACGGCCCTGCATGGCACAATGGAGACATGAGCACAGAGTTGATTCACGAAACATGACCGTCCACGCTTATCGGCATGGCATATGATAATGGTAGTGATGGACGCATTTTCCCCACCTGACATACTATCGTGTGTTATACCATTACCTCTGACCCCTTCATCACCAGAAGAGAAGTTATATTAGGGTCTATCGCCTGGCTCAGATTAATAATCCTGTGACCGAGTCAGCTACAGATAGGATATTCATTTGAAGGCGATTGTTGTCCAAAGAGGGTAAGTAATTGCCGTGTGCTTATGAAATTCTGCTGAAATGCACGCGTCACATCATCTGGTGCTCACTCTCCACAGCCGCCCCGAAAAGACCCGGAGAAGAAAGAGGTGACGAGATGTGTGACAGATTTATCTACACGGAGGAGGAGAAGATCAGCCTGGCCCTGCACTTATGTCGAGAGTATGTATCCCATCTTGTCACACGCACCTTGTCTTATATTGTTTAGATTGTCTACATATTTGTGTCTGGGCGTTATTTATTGAGGGTGCATGATGCAGGAAACATGGCCAGAGATAAAGAGGCTTTTCCACGCGCTGTGATGAGAGTCACGTTGTGCAAAGAACATGCTCCATGATGAGGATTATTTTATATTTATTGTATATATCAATATTTATCAATATCATTATCAACATTTATCAATATATATCAGCTAATAGACTACAATGGCTGGGGCATATAGAAAGAATGGAAGATAATAGGGAAACAAAACTCGCTTACACTCAGGAAATAAATGACCGTAGACACCGAGGTAAACCAAGAAGGCGGTGGAGAGATAATACATGTACAGACCTTCAAGCACTTGGAATCAACGACTGGCAAGAGAAGGTCAACCAGAGAGACGAATGGAGACGGATTGTATTTGCAGCAAAGAACCTCAATGGCTCGGAACGCTGAAGAAGAAGATCAATATCAATATATATCAATAAATAATATTGTCCTATCTTGGACATGTAATGACAGATGATAGCAGAAGTGAAACAGAAATCAAAAAGAGAATAGGAATGTCAAAAATGCTTTCAGCATCATGGAGTCATTGTTAAAATCTGGATAGATTAACAACACATGGGAATTGTCAGATGTTATATATATTCAACACTACAATATGGCGCGGAAGCCTGGACAGTGAACAAGCCATTTTAAAGTCGACTAAAAGCCCCGGAGATGTAGATTTACAGAAGAATATGTCGTATTTCATGGAAACAAAAGCAATCAAATACAGAGGTTCAAGAAACACTATGAATGAAAAGAGAGTTGATGAAAGAAATCAGAAAAGAGGCAAGTGAAATATTTCGGCCCCGTTAAAATACATAATACTCTTATTAAAACTATACTGGAGGGTAGGTTAAAGGCAGGCGAGCAAGAGGTAAACAGCGATGCAAGTGGGAATATAACATCAAGAAATAAAGGGACAGCAATCTAACAAAATGTAGAGTCACTACGAGAGACAGACAGTGTTGGAGATCCACTGCAGCCTGCCTTCCTTGTGGAGACGGCACTCGATTGATTGATTTAGTATATGTATATATATAGAGCCGGTTACGTGGCTTAGAGGTTATGACTTTTCTCCGTAATCTCGTATACTCTCGTCGGTGACGTGATGACGGTGAGAATCAGCAGTGGATCGAATCGCGTCGGTAACTTACGTGGTATGTGAGCCGGCCGCTCAGAAAACAATGGCAAACTACTGAGCGTAATCTTGCCAAGAAATCAACATACAGCTGAAAGATGCTGATGTTGACAGCGATGTCCTGTAAAGGATATGCACACAATATATATATATATATATATATATATATATATATATATAACAATTATTATTTTTTTTTGTTGCATATCCCATACAGGACGCTGCAGTCAATATCAGCATTTTTCAGCTGCAGATGATATACTAAGCAAGATTACTCTCAGTATTTTGCCATTGCTTTCTGAGCGACCGGCTCACATAACCCGTAAATTACCAACGCGGCGAGAACCGCTACCGATTCTCGCGCAGGTTACGTTACTCACGAGAATATTACGGAGAAAGACGTTAACACCTAGGCCACATTGACCGGCAACAATTAGTTATCTAGAACAATTAGTTATCTAGAATAATTAGTTATCTTGAACAATTAGTTGGCATGTGTGAGACAGAAATAAGAATTGAAATAGAGTGGCCAAAGAAAGATTCAGCGGGAGCGTTAGCGTGGTTGACAGTGAGCTGCGTATGGTGTTTTGGTGACAGTAGCTAGTGTCTCTGTAAAGGGATTCTCTACCTATCTTCGCGAACTTTAGGCCGTGACCAACAACTATCCGTCGGCTGCTCTCAAGCTAGGCAACGTGACCCCGTGATTTCACGTTATCCTGGCTGCGGAATTAAACGGGTACTCCATCTTGTGCAAGGGTGCCCCAGAGGCTAGCGGGGATTGTGTAATAAGGTGATGGGGGAGGAGGTAAATTCGACACACCGAGAGTTTAAATGGTTTTGAGGTTGAACTGTGACAAATAGCCAAGAAAGGAGATGGACTCCGATGTTTGAAAAGGACAAAGATAGAGAGAGATTTGGGGGCGGGGAGATGGAAAGTTAGAGAGAGTGGGGAGAGATATAGAGAGGCAGGAAGGGAAAGCGAGGAAGAGAGGAAAAACAAGAAAGGGGAGAGGGGGTTCAAGAGAAAAGAAAAAGCGAGAGAAGGGTGAGGAGAGAGAGAAGGTGGGGGAGGAGAGAGAGAAAGAGGGGGGGGGGTGAACAAATAGACCTATTTAGCGACACAATCTATTGAAACTTCCAGTTCACAGATTACGGAAAATATGGTTTTTTTTTGTTTTTTTTTTTTAAATGGCGGGCTCTTTTCGTTGCTTTGTACGTCATTGCTGGAATCGGAGGAAAGTCGTCTTTCCTACTGATGTTAACGGGACGATTGGTCCTATGTTTGTGTGTGTATGGCGGCGTCTCGGAGGTAGGGATAGCGATCGAGATTCGTTATCTCGCATACCGCGTTCAAAATCAAGTATAGCCGATTTGGAAGCGCCTTGTGTTGATTCTTAACAATGGTATGAGCGTCCGTCGTTCATAAAGCAGTTGCAAACTAATGAATGTAAATATGCATAGTAAATAAGAAACAGCCAAAAAATGCTGGGGTTGATTTCCGCGGCCTGAAAGGACATGAAAATAACTTTTTGATGTGCGTATAACGATTGGGGTGGGGTGAGAGAGAGAGAGAGATAGATAGAGAGAGAGAGAGAGAGAGATATTTATGTTTACAATATTTTCTTCTTGGCGTTCTGCCTACGAAAGTCACGTGTCAGCTTGTTGGTATCTCCATTGGCCAGCAGCTCAAGTGATTATCTTGAAAGCCAGAAAATAATGTTCCAAAAAAAAACAAAAAAACTGCCGATCTGTCATGCTATGTCTGCTGGCTCCTCAGATGGGGGATTGAGGATGATTGTTCTGATGTAATTGGAACGTGTGTGTGTGTGTGAGGGAGGAAGAGAGAGAGGGGGGGGGAAGAGATAGATGGGGGTATAGAGAGAGATGGAGAGAAAAAGGAGAGAAAGAGAAGGGGGAATAAAGAGGGACAGAGATAAAGATATATAGAGAGGAAGAGAGAGGGGGGGGGAGGGGAGAGATGAGAAAAAGAGAGGGGGGAGAGAGGTGAAGAGAGAGAACGAACGATCTTTAGTTTCAAAGGTTCACAAATTACATTCGTCCCTTCCAGTCATTCATCTGTCGTACATCAATTAACTATTGTGCATGTTATATTCACATAGGAATTTTTTTCTTGGGGGGAGGGGGGGGGGGCGCTCGCTCGCTCGCTTTGAACTTAAGCGTAGTCCATACACTATTTTTATAGTAGTGATGGACTGAATTTTGCGTGTGGGTTAGCTTTCCCTATTAAGAGTTCCCTCGCCATCAGGCGAACACACTCTGACTTCAGAGGTACTTATTGCTATAAATAAACTATTGTTCTGCCTGTTTCCCTGAAGCAACTCATGCCAAAATTACGCTGTCGTCAGAACATAATGTTTAGGCACGTTAGACGCCTAATCCTCGATAACCCCCATACCAAATACTATCAAATGTTTCTTTTTTTTCCCCCTCAGTGGTGCACCGGAACGGGTGGACTTCCGACGAGTGTTCACGTCCAGAGAAGACCTCAAGGCAAGAGTCGAACAACGGATAAAGGTACGTTTGAGAGAGACGGAGGGAGAAAGAGAGAGGAGGGAGGGAGAGAGAGAGAGATCATGAGAGATACATTGAGTGAGAGATTGAAATTGCGTGTATCCAGTGAGGTTCACTATGTGACTGAGTGAGGGAGAGATCGCCAGTGAGTGACCGGATGAGATGCAGTGGATTATTGTACAAGCGCGCGTGCTAGCTGAGTAGTCAGTGATACATGTGATCAAGTGGATGATGGAGTGATTGAGAGTTCAAGTTTAGACAGATTGATGAGTGTTTAAATAAACGAGGATGTGTCAATGTGGGCGTATTAAACATTCACAAGCGGAAAATGAAATTTGCATGACAAAATGAAAGGTTACATGACTGATAGTTTAAATGAACATTGAATGATTCTGGAGTCGGGTCGGTTCGCCTGATGGTGAGAGACACTGATAAAGCTAACCTACACACAAAAATCACTCCGTCGTGGACTACTCTCGTGTTCAAAGCGAGGGAGCGACAAGAAGAAGAAGAAGGTTGAGTTAGAATTTGAGATAGTTGCTTGCTTGCTTGCTTGTGTTCGTTGGCTTGAGCTCCAACGCGAAGTCCTGTATGTCGGATGAAGGCATCCTGTTGTCCAACATCAGTGTGATGTCATACAGGACCTGAGGTTTGCGTGAGTATCCGTTGTCCCATGTCTGGCTTATTGGTGTGCAGACTGGTGGTTCCTCGCCGTACAGGCAGACACTCTCCGACTTCGGAGGAATCGGCGATCCTATTGACTTCAACCAGGACCCCGAAGGGACCTGTTGCCCAGGACGCTCGACGAGGACGCGTCAATAGGTCTTGGCCAGTATATAACCCGGCCCTGGTGCCTTGGAAACACCTCTGCGTCCCATTTGAGATAGTGTTTTTGGAAATACTTGTGATGAGAGTATGGGTTACGTTTACATTTAGCATGTTGTAAAGATTATGTTTTTGTTGTTCAGTCATAAGATCACAGATTAAACATTATAGTGCTCATAAACTGCCTAGCTACATTACATTTGCCCAGTTTGAGTTTGTCACAATTTCCACGCTTCTTCCCGCTGTGCTGATCGGTTCCTTGGAGTTAGTTATGCAGAGTTAGATCTGCATTCAATCTGTGACTTGCTTCTTTGGGAACTAAGGAAAACAACAAAGTGTTTGCAATAACACCCACGTGTTGCAGTGGCCCAAAGGAAAGCAAAGAAAGCAACACTGTAGCCTACAATCCATGCGGCTAAGACGGAGGAGGGTTGGCGTGAGATTAGCTGCCCAGTTCCGCTGAACACGTTAGCAACATTCAGCCAGCCATGAAGAAGTTTAATGAAAAGTGCATAAACATAATTCAGCCAATCAAGATGAAACACGGTTTTTAACCAGGAAGGAGAAAGCGGGAAGGAGTCGGGATAGCTGGTTACCCTCCTTCAGTCTTGCAGAATCTCCGGAATTGACATCTAGAATGTTAGGACTGTATATGTATTTGGAAAGAAAGCACAGTCTATAAGGGAAATAAAATATTATAAGATCCGCATTTTGGGATTATGTGAAACAAGATGAAAGACGGCAGTCAAAATGCTTCTAAACACATGTGAAACAGTACTATTCTCTGGATATACAAAGGAAATGCCTCTAGCTGTGAAGGAATGACAATAATGCTATCTAACAGGACAGAGAAGGCCAAAATAGAGTGGGAAACAGAGAGTTCTAGAATAACATCAACATTAGAACCATATAACAACTCCAACAACAATACAGTGAACATAAATGTCTTCCAATGTTACGTTGAAGCAAATGATAAGGACGAATCAGTTTCAAAACAAGACGCTGCATGACACATAGCGAGATAATCTGTGATTGTTACATGGCCAAGTGTGTTAATATGTGAATCTCTCTCTCTCTCTCTCTCTCTCTCTCTCTCTCTCTCTCTCTCTCTCTTGGTGAGAGAGAGAGAGAGAGAGAGAGAGAGAGAGAGAGAGTAGTCCAGCGGGATGTTTTATGCTCTAGTGTAATTTGAATTGCAACAAATGAAGCTAATTACTGTCATTTTAATGTCCCACGAGACAAACACTATTAACACCTGCGCAGTCAAGAAGTTAATTAATATAACGTGATTTAGCCATGAAACAAACTAGTATTGTGTGTATGGACTATTAAACTAACCATTGATGTGTCAAATGCCATGATACTAACTAGTCTTTTTTGCATGTTCCGTAACATTATTGGTTCAAGAATCCTCCACGAAGCTAATAAACGTTATTTAGCTAAGCTAAGTGATACCGTGGTGGTCATGACATACCGGAGATTCGGTATGCTGATGATGCAGTATTGCTATCCACAACACAGACTGGTATAGAAAATCTAATAGCCTCAACCCAATTGAATAGTGAAAATCACAACTTATATCTTAACATAGCAAAAACAAAGATAATACATACAGATAAAACCACTATGGAGAAAGAAATATATGTTAATGAGGAAATATTGGAGGTGGTGGAAAATGTTGAATATCTTGGGTCATTGATTACCAATAACGGTGACACAATGAAAGAAATTACACGACAACTATCAATTGCTCTTCAAAGACTAAAACAACTGAATAAATTTTGGAATAGGTCAGACAGGACTACAAAACTTAGATTTTTAAGAGCATGCATCTTTCCCATTGCAACATACACCTGTGAGACCTGGACACTTACTAAACAAGCTGAACAGCGCATAATTGCCTTTGAATATAAATGTTATAGACGAGTTCTAAGAATATCTTGGATAAAGAAAAGAACACATGCATCCATCCATACTTCAAGAGCTGAATATTGAAGAAGCTTGGCTATTAAAGACGATAAAATAAAGAAAATTGAAATATTTTGGTCACTTGGAACGCCACAAAAGTTTGGAGAGAACAAAAATGGAGGGGTATATGCCTGGGAAGAGAGGAAGAGGAAGGCCAAAGAAAAGATGGATGCACTATGTGGCGAATGATCTCCAGATGGGTGTATCGGACGCGGGACGTCTTGCTTATCATCGAGAGGTTTTCCGGAAGGTTGTTATGGGAGCGAGTTTCTGCAAAGGACATGCTACTGAATGAATGAATGATGCAATACCATGAAGTAGCTAGTTTTAGCTGAATTTGGCATGCTTCGGACAGAGTGGCAGCCTTCCTTCCATTCAACAATCAGAAATGGAGAGCATCTGTTGGATTGTCCTCCTGTTCGTGTTGTGGAAAACAAGCAGGCTCCCAGATTGGCAGTGTCTGCCCAGATTGGCTGGGTCTGCCCAGATTGACTGGGGATTGGTCTGTCTAGATTGGCAGGGTCTGCCCAGATTGGCTGGGTCTGCTCAGATTGGCAGGGTCTGCCCAGATTGGCTGGGTCTGCCCAGATTGGCTGGGTCTGCTCAGATTGGCAGTGTCTGCCCAGATTGGCTGGGTCTGCCCAGATTGGCTGGGTCTGCTCAGATTGGCTGGGTCTGCCCAGATTGGCTGGGTCTGCTCAGATTGGCTGGGTCTGCTCAGATTGGCTGGGTCTGCTCAGATTGGCTGGGTCTGCCCAGATTGGTAGGGCCTGCCCAGATTGGTAGGGCCTGCCCAGATTGGCTGGGTCCGCCCAGATTGGCTGGGTCCGCCCAGATTGGCTTGGTCTATCTAGATTGGCAGGGTCTGCCCAGATTGGTAGGGTCTGCTCAGATTGGCTGGGTCTGCCCAGATTGGTAGGGCCTGCCCAGATTGGCTGGGTCTGCCCAGATTGGTAGGGCCTGCCCAGATTGGCTGGGTCCGCCCAGATTGGCTGGGTCTGCCCAGATTGGCTGGGTCTGCCCAGATTGGCTTGGTCTATCTAGATTGGCAGGGTCTGCCTGGCTGTGTCTGCCCAGATTGGCAGTGTCTGCCCAGATTGGCTTGGTCTGTCTAGATTGGTTAGTGTCTGCCCAGATTGGCTTGGTCTGTCTAGATTGGTAGGGTCTGCCTGGCAGTGTCTGCCCAGATTGGCTTGGTCTGTCTAGATTGGTAGGGTCTGCCTGGCAGTGTCTGCCCAGATTGGCTGTGTCTGCCCAGATTGGCAGTGTCTGCCCAGATTGGCTGTGTCTGCCCAGATTGGCTTGGTCTGTCTAGATTGGTAGGGTCTGCCTGGCAGTGTCTGCCCAGATTGGCTTGGTCTGTCTAGATTGGTAGGGTCTGCCTGGCAGTGTCTGCCCAGATTGGCTGTGTCTGCCCAGATTGGCTTGGTCTGTCTAGATTGGTAGGGTCTGCCTGGCAGTGTCTGCCCAGATTGGCTGTGTCTGCCCAGATTGGCTGGGTCTGCCCAGATTGGCTGTGTCTGCCCAGATTGGCAGTGTCTGTCCAGATTGGTAGGGTCTGCCTGGCAGTGTCTGCCCAGATTGGCAGTGTCTGCCCAGATTGGCTGTGTCTGCCCAGATTGGCAGTGTCTGCCCAGATTGGCTGGGTCTGCCCAGATTGGCGGGGTCTGCCCAGATTGGCGGGGTCTGCCCAGATTGGCGGGGTCTGCACCATTCGGTGGGGTGTTGGTGCATGATAAGGCAGACGTGGTGAGCGTCCTTTGGGATCATGTGTACAGTGCGGATGAAAAGATGGATCATCAACGATGGAAGAGAATGGTGCTGCAAGGATTGTCAGAGGATCTGGCTGACACGCTGGACTTCGAGGATTGCCTGGCGGACACATAATCAGACTGCTACTGGTACCATTAGTATTGGGACTCTTCACTGGCTATTGAAGATTAGGGCAGAACACGTATGGAAACGTCCTGAAGGCCGTGATCTCGTTTCTTGACTCAATACAGCTGAATTTGCCATCACACTAGACAGTGTTGTTTACACAACATATGTGTCTCTAATTCTCTTTCTGCATAATTCTATTTTAGGTTCCCCCTCTATTTCTGTATAGACCAGGGATGTTCTAGTCATACTGTTATCACAGAATACACGTTATCATCTTGTAGTTGCTTTGAGTATCTAGTTCACGCCAGTAAATCACGCTGATGATTCTCGCCAACAGGAGGCCGTTGATGTCAGGTTTCTCCAGTGCAAAGCTGCTGTCACAATTGGCCACCTGAAGAAATTTGTTCGCCTCAAGTATGGACTGCCTCCACATTTCAAGGTGTGTTGATGTTGTTGTTATTGTTGTTGTTGTTGTTGTTGCTACTGCTGCTGCTGCTGCTGCTGCTGTTGTTGTCTTCGCTGGTTTTGAACTGGAGCGTGATCTACATACATGTAATCACTTCTATTAGTTGCCACTACTAGTTTTTGCATGAGGGTCAGCTTTCCCTGTTACCATAGCCTTTCACCATCAGACGAATCATCTCCGACTTTAAGGTACTTGTAATTCACGTCTCCAAGTCTAAGGACGAGACGTCAACCAAGTTCAGATGACCAGGGTGTGGAACGAACCCTCCATGCCGGGGTTAGAAGAGAGAGTTGAAATTATTAAACCTCTCAGTCACGCGGACCTCCGGAATGTAGATGTTATTCACGCTTATTACTAAATGCCTAGTTTAACACCGTGGCATAAGTTAACAAAAGCTGATGCTCCGTGGCTTTTGTTTGAGGAGAAGATAGATCAGCTGAATATCTCTGTAATCTTCTTCTTGTTTACCTTTACCATATCAAGCTATCCACTCTTGCATCAAAATATGGTTTAAGATGGCGATATGCTGGTTCTTCTTCCTTTTCTTATTTTTATATCATCAGACGCCCCCTTCCCCCCCCCCCCCCCACACACACACACGCACGCACACACACACACACACACATCATATTATGTCAAATGTCAATAAGTAAGTCACAAATGGTTGTAGAAAAATAACTAAATATGATAACAGTTTGAAACCGGTTTATTTTTATACATACATACATTGTCCCTTTATTTCTCAACATAATTTCCACCAACATTGATGCACTTATCCCATCGTTTTATCAGTCCTCCCAAACTGGCTGCATAGAACTGCGTGCTCAGTTTTCTAAACCACGTTTTCACTTCACATTCAATTTCGGCGTCATTTGCGAAATGTCTCCCGCCAAGGTGGGTTTTCAGTGGACCAAAAGGGTGGAAATCGCTAGGGGCTAAGTCGGGGCTGTAAGGTGAATATTCTAGAACTTCCCACCTTAGTTATTTAATTTTCTCCTGAGTTAATCGAGCCGTATGTGGTCTGGCATTGTCATGAAGAAGCAACACTCCTCTAGTCAGCAGTCCTGGAAATTTTAGTCGATCATGCATTATGCTGTATTCTGAACCATGAGAGCACCCTATTGCAGATGCTAAGAGTCTAACGTTACTCGCCTGTCACCTCTACCCATCTCCTCCACACGCTGCACTGATGCTTCTGTTGCAATCTCAACAGGACGACCAGATCGGATTTCATCATGATTAGAGCGTCCTTGAGAAAATATTTCTACCCAGCTATGCGCCGCTTTAAGGGACAAACATTTATCAGCATAAACAGGAAGCATTTCCTTATGAATGTCCTTTGCAGGCAGTCCTTTTGCACCCCCCCCCCACCCCCCCCCCCCAAAAAAAAATAATAAAAAAAAAACACGCGTAACAGCACGGTGCTCTTTTGTTGTACACTCCGTAAGGACAGTGGCCATTTTGTTTATGCGCTGCGCATGCGCATGAGACATCTAGCGCCACCTGTCGAACGGGAATATAAAGTTCGATGTCGCTGTCACCCAGTGACACCTGCAGAAAACACCAATTTCATTTACCTGCCACCCCCACATAACTGTATGACTTACTTATTGACTAGTCTTCGCGCGCGCGTGTGTGTGTGTGTGTGGCTGTTGCTGTGGCTGGCTGGCTATAGTCAACGTGAGTTTGTTGACATCTGCATAGAGTGTCGTCAAATAGAACCAGTGTGTACCAAAATAGTTGGACATATGGTCATCATATGTTGGACACGCCTACAGTTTACCCACCATTTTACGAATTCCATAGTTCAATCATCAGTATCCTCTGTCTTTCGTTTATGAAATAAGTGTTTCGTTCTTTGTGATCGTCACAATACAGTATTGATTTATTACCACTGTGACGAGCCTTCTCCACAGCACCCCTTACCCCGAATGGCAAATGTGCTATGCCTTCACACAGACACACCAACACACTATTATCTGGCTAACTCCTCTGCCAACAAGGCAGAGTTTAGAGCCACACTTATCTAGATGACATCGCCAGCCCCTTGTACCCTAGTGAGTTACAGGTCTCTGGGACAGGAGGTTCCTCCCAGCACTTACATCTCACAAGATCTCCCTGGGTCATAAATCACCCGACAAAGCGGTCTGGTTGTAAATTTGCGCATTTCCCGACTTTTTACGGGCAGGAGCTGGGTTGAACTCTGCTGCTTGCTTGAAGAACCTATCAGTCCTCCAAGCCCCCAGCTCATTATTTCTGCTATGTGCTTTTCACGACGTATTTATTGGTTTTTTAATTGTTCAGAAAGCGGGTATATTTCACTCATGCAGTGCAGGAATAATCATCATCTTCGTCAAGTGGTTTGCCAACTGGCGTTGGTGATTGTGCTTCCCTGTAGCTCCAGTTCTCTTGTGTGCTCTGTTTTGTGCTGATAGCTGTTGACGCCGTGATATAGGGCCGTCTAGAATCTGTCACAGTCTTCCTGTTTCTTTTCCCATTAATATTACTAGTTGTGGCAATGTCTTCTCATTTTTACAATAGTGTTTCTCTTCTCATTAAAGTCGCTTAAAAGTCGACAGGGTCGACTTCATTGCACCGGGTTTTTATCCCATATGGCGCGGAAAGCGTCGCACAAAGCACGGACTCCGTTGCTCCAGCGACGACCCACAGGAGTCTCCGGGAAAAAAATGCACTCGTGAACCGAAAGACGCGGCCCGGAATCGAACCCACAACCTTCGGAGCCCGAGTCAAACGGCTTGACCACTTCGCCACTGAAATCATAGCACTCAAGACATTTCCATACAAGCTCTGGCCTCATCTTCAACAGCCAGTGAAGAGTTTTTATTCTTTTCTCATTGTTAAATAACGTTTATCTTGTTATTGTTATCATAATGTTTCTGTTCTTACAGTTACAATAGTATTTCCATCATCATTGTTACAATATTTCTGTTCTCATTGTCACACCGGCGTGTCTCTTTTCATTGTTACATTAATGTTTCTGTTCTCATAGTTAAATAGTGTTTCGCTTCTCATTGTTACAATAGTGTTTCTCTTCTCATAGTTAAAATAGTGTTTCTGTTCTCATTGTTACAACATTGTTTATCTTGTCATTGTTAGAACCCATCTCCACCTTTCCGATTATGCTCATTTAACCACGTAGTGCACAAGCGTTGCCGGTCAACCTGGCGAAGGTGTTAAGAACGCTGTTCGTAATCCCGTATATCCACGTACGAAACACAGTTGCGCGAGATTCGGCAGTGGATCGCGTCGCGCTGTTACTTGCGGAGGTGTGTGATCCGCTCGTTCAGAAAGCACTGGCAAACTACTGAACGTTAAACTTGCCAAGACATCAACAGCAGCTGAAAAATGCTGGTGTTGATTGCAATGTCCTGTAAATGATATGCGAGAGGAAAAAAAACAACAACACAAGCGTTGGTATGATTCTGCGATTCCAACCATATGAAAGCCCGCTTTACTGCCACTACCACCATTGGCATGCTGCTCGAGATGATGGTGATGCTGATGTTGAATTAAGTTCAATCAAAGCAGTCGTGTGCCTCCAACCGAAGAAGTTCTGTTTACAGAAATATAGAAACACCACCAAACACACTGGCTCTGTTCTGTTAAAGATATACAGGACAGACACTGACACAACACAGACCAAACAACATATTTGGCTGTAGATCGAAAACTGCAACTCCTCATTACTCTTCACTGAAAAATGTCAGCAATATAATACTGGAAACGCCATCACCAATCTCTAGATAGATAATGACAATACTTGACCGTAGGGATTTCCTCGATGTTGCATTGCCTTCCCCCCCCCCCCCCAAATAAAAAAAAAATGTCGGAAATTTGATTCCCCTGGCTGGTTCATTCACTTAGTAATTAGTTGCACAGAACAGCTGAAAAATCCTGTTTTTGTTGTTGTTGTAAAAGACAGCCAAGTTCTATCTATGTGGCTGGGCACCGTGGCCCGCCTCCGACCTCTTGTCATCAACATGATTAACCCTATCGATCCGCGCCTACTCCGGGATCGGATGGGATAGCTGAGCAATCACGGTGGCTGGCCGAGAAATCACGTTTGCTGCCGCGCCGAGTCTCCTGCTGTTACCAGACCTCTCTTTCTCTCTCTCTCTCTCTCTCTCTCTCTCTCTCTCTCTCTCTCTCTCTCTCTCGCTTCCTCTGTCTCTATCTATCTATCTATCTATCTACCTATCTATCTATCTATCTATCTATCTATCTATCTATCTATCTATCTATCTATCTATCTATCTATCTATCTATCTGTCTGTGTGTCTATCTATCTATCTATCTATCTATCTATCTATCTATCTATCTATCTATCTATCTATCTATCTATCTATCTATCTATCCCCCTTCTCTCTCTGTCTTCCACTCTCTCTCTCTCTCTCTCTCTCTCTCTCTCTCTCTAAACGTCTTCTTCTCTCACTTTCTCTCTCTCTCCCTTCTCTCTCCCTCTCTCTCTCTTTCTTTCACTGTCTCTAGCTTCCTCTCTATGTCTCTCTTAAATCTCTCCCCTCTCTCTGTCTCTATCTTTCTCTCTCCACTATCTATCTCTTTCTCTCACTCATAGTCCCACCCTGTTAATCTTTGTCATTTTATAACTGCTTCATTTTGTTTCTCTTTCGTCTGTCCTTCCGCCCGTCCGCCCGCCCGTCTGTCATGGAGTGTTCAGTACTATCTCGCCTGTATTTGTCTCCTGGTTGCCGTATGTTTCATTTGATTCCATCTTGCTTTTTCTTTTCTTTTTTGAAGCTGTTTATTTTCTCTTTCCTTGTCAAGGCTGGGGGAGGGGGCGTACGTGTGTGTGCGTGAGATATCTGTGTTTTTATAACTCTCTGTTTTTTCTCTCTCCCCCCACCCTCTCTCAATCTGTGTCAGTATATGCTTGTAGACTGCATATACTATTATGTCCAGAGCGGAATCTGTTACCTGGTTGTATAGATTGAGCCTTAGTATGCGTGAGTTATTAATGGTAACATTTCTTTAATAATCGCCTCTCTATCTATCTTTTCTTTCTTTCTTTCTTTCTTTCCTTCTTTCTTTCTTTCTTTCTTTCTTGCCTCTCAATATTTCGTGATGAATCGCCCTGTTAATTAAGTTTTTTTTTCTCTCTCGCAAATGTAGTTTCTAGCGCAAAAAAAAAAAAAAACGTCTAGGACACAATTTGTCGTCTCTCTCTCTCTCTCTCTCTCTCTGTCCCTTTCTCTCTCGCCCTCTCTCGTTTCTCTCTCGCCCTCTCTCGTTTCTCTCTCTTCTCCCATCTCCATCACTGGGTTCCTCCGCATTAAACAGTAGTCTGCAAATCCCCAGTGCCTGTTTCTCATCACTCGTGCTGTTCACATTTCTCATTTCCGTGACTCCATCCTCCCCCTCCCCCGACAGCAACTGGGAGCTTGTCTTCAAATATTAATCCTCTTCCATTTCCGTTTCTATTAAAAAAAAAAAAAAAACCTCCCCCCCCCCCCACCTCCAAAGCTCCCCGTTTCCATGCGTCTTCTGTTCAGTCAGACTGAGATGGTTGTGCCCTAGGCTGGCGCAGACAGAGGTGGTTTGGTCCTGGCTTGGGACGCCCGCCCTATTTGTCAGTCCTAGCGGACGGCTCCCTGGGCCTGGCGCTTGTGTCTGGAATTATCGATTTCTTCGGTCTGGCTTTCTCTGGAGTAAAGGCATAGCTCACCGCAGTGCCTGCCAATTCTTCCAGCTTTACCCAATTACTCGGCCTTCCCTCCCTCGTGCATAGTAGCAGTCTCTGTTACGTCCTGTTCTGTGTCGATCCTCTGTGTCTCTACTCTCTCTTTCTCTCTCACTCTGTCTCACTATCTTTCTCACTATGTCTGTCTCTCTCTCACACACACACACACTGTCTCTCTATCTCTCTCACAACGTCTGTCTCTTTGTATATCTGCCTCTGTCTCTTACAAATGAGAGAGAGAGAGAGAGAGAGAGAGAGAGAGAGAGAGAGAGAGAGAGAGAGAGAGAGAGAGAGGGGGGAGGCATGCTATTCCATATTTTTTTGTATCCTCTTTCATATTACCATTTCACTGCCACTTGATTTTAATATGTACAATATGCTTACTTCATCGTGTTTATATCAATTTTAGGCAATATTATCCTATCGAATTGCATCACTATTTTAAAAATACTTTACACCAAAGGTTCCCAAACCTCGGCCCGCGGGCCACTTATGGCCCGCCAGCTGTCAGAAAGTGGCACGCGTGGTCTCGTTATATAATATATTTTAATAATTTCAAAAATGCACTCGGAGCGTCCCGCCAGCGTGCGATAATTTACTCTGCTCGTGGTTGTTATGCCCAGATATTATCGAATGCGCCAAGGAAACGTTATGAAGTTCCCATAACCCAGCCTTGTCGACCAATCAGAGTGCACAAGGAGCCATGTTGTCGTCTGTTACAACTGTTTAGCAGAGTCGGTAGTATTGTGTTGAAATTAGATTTTTTTTCAAATACAAATTTACCGTTAAAGCCTATAAACATGAGTGTTGAACAGGTGTGAGTTTAGACAGTTTCTATCAGACCTGAACGAGAAATACGGTGAGCTAATGTTACACTGTGATGTTAGATGGCTATCTAAAGGGAATGTTCTGTCCCGTTTCTGGGCACTGAAAAATAGTGTCTATCTGTTTCTGTCTGAAATAAATGAAGTGCCTGCAGAACGGGAATGTCTGCTGAACGATGACTGGCTTAATGGCTTGGAATTTTTGGTGGATATCACGTCTCATTTAAGCTCTTTAAATGCGAGTATCCAGGGACAAAACAAACTATTCACAAATTTGTGTGATGACATTTCTTCACTTAAAATGATACTACGACTGTTTAAGGGACAGCTGACTGAAGGGACTTTAGAGGTGTTTCCAACTCTGAAGACGCTTGTGGTGGACAAGAAATGTGACTTTTTACAGTACAAAGTAAAAGTTGAAAGTCTTCTGGATATCTTTCAGTCGAGATTTCAAGAGTTCACAACAGAGGAGGATAATGATGCCCTCTTCATAAATCCGTTCGTATTTCCTGGCGCCAAGCTCTGTCAATTAAAGCAAAACCTTCAGCACGAAGTAATTGATTTAAAATGCAGTTCTGCACTGAGATATAAATTTCTGGAGCTGCCTGCTTAACCTTCAGCTGGTCATATGATTTCATTCTGGCGATGTTTGCCTGGGAAAAATTTGAACACTTGCCTTCATTCGCCCAGAGATACGTTTGTCGTGTCGGTTCGACTTACAAATGCGAGAGGTCATTTTCCGCAATGACCGTTATTAAAATAAAAAACGTTCCAGACTCATCGACAGTAATCTAGCTGTGCTTATGACTTTGAGCACGACAGATTTGTACCCAGACATTGAATAACTGGCATCTGAACTTAAGTAACTGGTTATGAAGAACAGTTACAATTGTAAATTAATTACACTTATAGCGATTTTCGAAACTGATTTAAAATTTATTGTAAAATGAACTTTTGATTTAAAAAAATAAAATAAAAATAAAAATGACCGCAGTGTAATACTGACACTGACTGCCTTTAAAGTTTTAGAATTTTGTTAACGAAAGTTAAGAAAGGTAAGAATGATATTGCATGACTTTTATAATTTTATAACGTTGTGGCCCGCTTAACTACCGAAAATAGTAGATATTGCCCTCTGCTTGAAAAACTTGGGAACCACTGATTTACACAGTTGTGGTTGTATAACATATTTTTCCATCTTTGTATGGATGTTCACACAGTCGTTAGTGTATGTATGTAAGTGTGTGTGTGTGTGTGTGTGTGTGTGTGTGTGTGTGTGTGTGTGTGTGTGTGTGTGTGTTACTCTCTGGCTCACTCCCTCTGCCTGTTTGTGATCCTGTTTTTTCTGTCTGTCATTCTGTCTATATGTCTCTCTCACTTTCTCCCTGTCTATCTCTCTGTCTCTGTGTCGTGTTAAGTACTCGCTCTCTCTCTCTCTCTCTCTCTCTCTCTCTCTCTCTCTCTCTCTCTCTCTCTCTCTCTCTCTCTCTCTCTCTACTATAGTGTCTTGAGAGATATTACTTCTATAGTGTCGTCCCTGGAGTGAGGGGAATCAACACCCACATTTTTTCCATTTTCAATATCACTATTCTGGAGATATCCACCAGACTCCGTCCACAACACTCCCTCAGTCCAAGGACACCTTCTTCTCACTCTTGCTCACCCCTGGATCATGCCCCCTCTCATTCTTCCCCAACATAACATACTTGACAACTCTAGCCTCAACAAATAAATAAAAGAAATTTATTAAAGCTAAGAGTATATGTGAGAGAAGTGTGTATGTGTGTGTGTGTAATGTGTAGAATGTGTGTCGCATATTCTAGGTGTATATGTAGACATTAGACCACGATACTCCGGATCACATTCTGATCATCATTGTACGAGTTACACATCATCACAGGTCAGTAAACAAAAACCTCACCACACGCCGTGTCCCTCTTGTTCGATGTTGACTCTCTCCGGTAGCCCCTTTGATAACCCAGATATCTGGTCACCAATCACGAATATAGTCCGATATTGATCTGGCAGCGATCATACACCCTGTTAATAAATGTCTACATGGTTCCGAACCTTAAACCTTCCTTGCCTATTGAAAACAAGTAACACGGTTCCTGGGAATAAATGACTCATCCTTACAAGTCCTACCGTTTTCACTGTTACACTGTTCTCGTTCTTTGGATTAATTCTTATTAATATTTCACCGGTGGTGTGAAAATGTTACAACACTCTAATGTTATGTCACTTGTAGTGTGATACTCAACTCTAATGTGATGTCACTTGTAGTGTGATACTCAACACTTTAATGTTAGTTCACTTGTATTGTGATAATCAAACACGATATTGTTCTTACACCCGTGGTGTGACATAATAAACTCCTCGTACCAAGTTCTCCATGATACAAACAATTCAGCATCTGTTCTTTGAAAACCCGAGGGGAACCTGTGAAAGAGACACAACAGACTCGGTGAGGGCAATCTGATACTGACTCCTATTAGATGAGTGTAGGTTTACAGTCTTACTCAGATCCATGACAGTGAACCAATCTCTGTCATGTCAGAAGAGCTCCTCCCCCTGGCCTGAGTTAGGGCAAGACAAGGAAATACCAATATACGAAGTGTAGAAAACCAGTAGAACCCCACTGGAATATCCCACCTTTGGACATTTCCCCTATTCCCCCCCCCCATTCTCAATCACACTAAATATCATCCCCTTTCACTAACCTCAACTAGCTGAGCTAATTTACATCCCACACTAGGTAGTTTAACACTGCGACTGTCTACTGTCACAGACACTGTTTTTATACCTGACTACAAAGCAACCACTACGTTAAATTTCTAAACTCTAACTATCATTTTACTATTCCACATTATTAACATTTAAGATACCCTATGAATTTCTAGCTCACAATCCGAATTGAATCTCCAAATTGCCATGAAAGACACATGTTTTATTCTCAAATACACTGATAGTAAACATGCTGGATTCTTTTCACTACGAGCCCTGAGCTATTCAACACCTGAGCCTAGGTCAACTTTATTGTGCACTCCCGACAACAAGCTTGTTTTTTTTATATCATCTGGGAATGACCTCGTGACGTCATTCTCCTGTCAACAACATGTGGCAACCGAATCATGGCGGCGCTTTGCCTTTCATCTTGAGTGACGGGGATGTGCTCCCTAGTTGTAAACAATTTGTAAGTTCGAATATAGCCTGCCTCTGTTGTTTCATCATCTATCGTGATTATAGTGGTTTCATGACATAGGCCCCCTCTTAAGAGAGTAGTCCATCTCACTCTTTTCCACTGTAAACTCGATCCAGATTATTTATTCTTCTTCTTCAGGAGTTGCGTGCCTGGATAGAAAATCCGCTCCAACATTTTCCTTCCGAGGCATATACTCCACTGTGAAATGGTATGGTTGAAGTAGCAACGACCACCGCATCAAACGGGCGTTGAGCTTCTGAGATGTAGCCAGGAACATCAGGGGCTGATGATCCGACTGGACCCGAAACTGAACTCCATACAAATAGAGCTAGAATTTCTGCACGGCCCATACTTGAGACAAACACTCTCTCTCGACGGTCGAATAATTCCTCTCAGCCTGGAGAAGTTTCTTACTTGCGTATTCCACAAAACCGAAGCATCGTCTTTTCCTTCCTGTAACAAAGCTGCCCC
Organism: Cepaea hortensis; assembly: GCA_963921405.1. Classification (NCBI taxonomy): domain Eukaryota; kingdom Metazoa; phylum Mollusca; class Gastropoda; order Stylommatophora; family Helicidae; genus Cepaea; species Cepaea hortensis. The sequence goes on along the minus strand of OY992878.1, from coordinate 148,625,249 downwards.
AATCCCAATGCCACTCGCATCCGTTCTCAACACAAATGGTTTGGAAAGGTCAGGGAGCTGTAACACAGGTTTGCTGACCAAGGCCTCCTTCAACTGACTGTAGGTACTCTCGCATTTTGGTGTCCACATGATTTGGTCCGGGAATCCCTCTTTTAAAGTTTCCGTTAACAGAGCTCCCAGTTCAGTGAAATGCGGGATAAATTTTTGGTAAAACCCACACAACGAGAGGAACGATCTCACATCCTTCTTCGTTTTCGGCCTTGGTGAATTTCTGATATTTTCCAGGTTCTTCTGCTCTGGGACAATTTATCCTGGAGTAATGGTGTGACCCAGAAATTCCAGAGTCTGGTAACCAATCATGCACTTGGTTGGACGAGCTGTAAGCCCTGCTTCCTTGAGTCTATTAAAAACACTCTCCAAGGATTGCAAATGGTCATCCAAGCTGTCACTGGAAATCAGAATATTATCCATGAATGATACAATGGACGGATCCTGTAAGGGATCTAGTAAAGTCCTCATCATGCGAGTAAACACACTAGGTGCTTTGATGAGTCCAAAGGGCATGACCCTGAATTCGTAGTGTCCACTGGGTGTACTGAAGGCCAGCAGTGGTCGAATCTCCGGTTTGACAGGTATCTGATAGTACCCCCGACTCAGATCCACCTTCGAGAAGTACCTAGCCTTATGGAGCCCAGCGAATAACTGCATTGGATTCGGCAAAGGTTCCACCTGAAACTGTGTATGACTGTTCAAGAGTCTATAGTCTATACACAACATGTGTTCTCCACTAGGTTTGCGTAACAAAACCACCCCTGCATTGTATGGGGATGTGGATGGCGCAATCACGTCATCCTCCAACAGTTTCTGTATTTCCTCCTCCAGGGCCTTTTCTTTAGAGAATGGCACTGGGTAAACCTGTTGGCGAACAGGTTCTTGAGTGGTCAAAGTCATCTCGAACTCCACCAACCTTGTTCGTCCTGGTTTATCAGTCAGTATCTCCTTATGAGACTCGAGAACCTGGGTTATCTTTTCCCTCTCCTGGGAAGTCAGATCAGGGTTCACTTGCACATCCCTATAGGTTTCCTGGTGTACCAAGGGATATTCCCTGCCCTCATTGGTTCCCACTTCAGTCTCCACTGCAACTGCCATTGCCATGAGGTGAGCTGCTTTGTCTCCGGGTCTCTCCTCGTATTTCCGCAGGAGATTGATATGGAAAATCTTTGACTTTCCCCTGATCCGGATCTGATAGTTGGTTCTGGATATCACCCTTTCCACGGGAAATGGTCCTTGCCAACCTATCTCCAGTTTGTTGTTTCCCGTTGGGAGTAGCAACAAGACTTTGTCTCCCACATCTAGAGATCTGTCTTTTGACCTACGGTTGTATTAAGCCGCATGTCTTTTTCTGGCCTTTTTCAAGTTTTGATTCGCCAGAGTTCATCCCTTGTGGAGATTTTCTTTCAGTTCCTCCACGTATTTATAAGATGAGATCACTTCTTCTGGCGTCCCCTCTTCAGTCCAACTCCTCAACATGGCTTCCAACGGTCCTTTGATTGGACGACCAAACAGCAACGTAGCAGGTGGTAGTCCTGTTGAGCCATGAGGAACTTCCCGATAGGCAAAAAGTGCTGCTGGGATATATTCATCCCACCTATCAGGTTTTTCCTGTGCCAGTTTCCTGAGCATTGTCATCAACGTGCCGTTGGAACGCTCTACTTGATCATTGGCTTGAGGGTGGTAAGGGCTGGAATGTATGTGGCTTGAGTGGAACACCTTAAATACCTCCTCCATGAGTTTTCCACAAAACTGGGACCCATTGTCTGTCAGAATTTTATCAGGAAAGCCTAATCTTGTAAAGGCCTCCATCAGTGCGTCCGCCACTCGCTTCGAGTCAATCGTGGTCAACGGTATGGCTTCACCCCACATTGTACAGCAATCCACCATTGTCAGTATTTACATGTTCCTCTTCCTAGTCCTAGGAAGTGGACCCACGATATCGATGGCTACCCTCTCGAAAGGAGAGTTCATGATGGGCATCTCACCCAAGACCACAGGTGCTGTCCAGTGTTTCGGTGCCACCCTCTGGCACTCAGGGCATGACTTCACATACCGACGCACATCCTCTCATTCCCGGCCAATAGTAATGGCAGGATATTCGCTGCATGGTGGCGGCAATGCCCATATGCCCACTAAAGGAGATGGCATGCCCCATATGAAGAATCTGGGATCGGTGAGCTTTCGGGACGACCAACTGACCGTATAGGTTGTCTCCCCTTCCTGCTATCCTCTGGAGTATCCTATTCTTCATGTAGTACTGCCACCGTTTGGGTGGATCAGCACTTTTCTGCAGCTTTTTGTAGCAAGGACGTAGAGTAGCATCCTCACTCTGGGCAGTTCGTAGCTCCCCCGGCAGTTGGTTAGTCACAATTGCTTCTGCCTCTTCCGTTCTCGTCTGAGAGCGAGTCTGTATTGCTCCCATATGGATTGGCTCCCTGGGCATTCCCAGAAAGACATACCGGAAACCGAGGATGACGGGGAAAATGGGATCGGTCAATACAGCAGCCTTGATTGTGCCGGTGACATATCTTGACCGAATCTCCACGTTAGCAATGGGCATCTTCATGGCCACAGCACTCTTCTGTACAGGCTGTATCTCCATGGTCTCACCTGTGAATTGTTCTGGGTGTACCAGATCCGCAGAAATCACGGCCTCCCCGTCCAGTCCTGTGTCGTACAAACACTCCACTTGACGACCGTTAACCTCTACCAATTCCACTACAGGTGGTTTTTCCTGGTCTGGAGTTTCGTCCTCGGCCTCGACCTGTTTGGTGGGCTCCACCTTAGGTTTCCCGGGGCACCCGACGAATTGAGAATCTCCTGACTTTCCCCTGCAGTCAATAGCATTGTGTGTGTTTGACTTGCATTGGTTGCACCATTTCCCTGTCCTAGATTTTCTAGTGCCGGACTTGAATGAGCTCTCCTGGTGGCGAGCTTCCTTGTTGACTTTGGCATTTTCAGTGACAACCTCCATAGAAGTCACTTGACATGCTGCGAAGTGAGGGCTCTTAGCCTTAGATTTGCAGTCCGTCGTATTGTGAGAGGGTGACTTACAAATCGAACACCACTTCTCCGACCACGGTCGTTTTGGTGTAGAGCTTGAAGTGCTCTTGCTTCCCACCTTCGTCTTTTCTGAACTTTCCTCTGATTTTTGTACATAAGGTTCCCCCTGTTTTGTTCCTGAGTTTTTGGGTTTTTCTTTTCATGTTTCTCCTGACTTTTGGTGTTGGTTGAAAGGTTTTCCCCTGCCTCCCCATGTTCCTCGACGAACCGTTCTGCTAATTTTGCCACGAGGTCAATACGTTCCGCTCCTTGTTCTCCCAGGAATGTCCTGAGATGTTTCGACATTTGCTTCTTCAGCTGGTCGACCACCATGAGCTCTTCCAGACTCTCATAGTCATGTGCGAACCCAGCCAAATCCATCCACTTATGGAGATAGGATTTTAGACGCAAACTGTAGGCGGCAAACAACTCTCCTGGATCTCGTTTCGCTGCTCGAAATTTTTTTTCGGTAGGTGTGTGACGTAACCTCGAATCGTTTCAGCAGAGCCGTCTTCAATTCGTCATAATTGTTCTCATGTCCTGGTGGCAGGCGAGAATAAACCTCGTAGCCGGTCCCGCGTAATCCCTGGGATAGCTTAAGACACCATTTGTCACGGTCCAGACCCATAGCAACAGACATGGCCTCGAAGCATTGAAGGTACTGGTAAATCTTCTCTTTGTCCTTCTCGTAGACCGCTAGAGGAAACTTCATAGCATGGTAACTATGTCCACCTGCTGGGGTTGAGCCTGGGATGGAGGAACTTCCAACTGATCCCTCAGTTTCCCCATTAGATTGCCTCTTCAACTCGAGTTCCCTCATCCGGTACTCGTGCTCCCTTTTCTGAGCCTCTTGCTCCGCTTCCCGTTTCCTAGCAGCTTCCTCAACTTCAAGTTTCCTAGCTGTCTGCTTAGCTTCAAATTCCAGTTTCTTGGCTGCCTGTTCAGCTTCAAGTTTCTTAGCTGCCTGCTCAGCTTCAAGTTTCTTAGCTGCCTGCCCAGCTTCCAGTTTCTTAGCTGCCTGCTCAGCTTCCAGTTTCTTAGCTGCCTGCTGAGCTTCAAGTTCCATCCTTCTAGTTGCTTGCTCAGCTTCTATCCTCTTAGTTTCTAGCTCCATCTTCCTCAATTCAAACTCGGCCTTCCGATCTTCCCTTTCTGCTTGACGATAATCCCTCTCCACCTCCTGTATGTAATCTGTTAGAGCAGAGCTCGACAAGCCCATTTCTTCCCCCTTTGCCCTTAGTTCTGCCATGGTTAGTATAGGAGTGGCCATATTCCAGAGAAGAACGTCAGCAGATAGAGTGTAGATTTTATCTCTAAGATCAATATATAGATAATTAACAAGTACAATTAATCTATATATTTAATAACACACAGCACAACACAACACAATCACTCAGTGACAAGAGTAGAAACCGGACCACAGACTTATGCAGACGTGTGAAGTGTGAACATGTAAGATATGTGTCTTAACCCCTATCCACATTCACTCTAGCTGGATTCTCACTAATAGGATATCTCCGTCGTCTAACTAAAGATCCCTTGTTAAAAGATCCCGTCGTCTAGAAATCCCGATGTCAAAAGATCCCCCCTGTCGAGAGATCCCACTGTCGACAGATCCCATTTATGAGAGATCCCACTGTCCAAAGATCACGTTTACGAGCCCCCAATAATGTCGTGTTAAGTACTCTCTCTCTCTCGCTCTCTCTCTCTCTCTCTCTCTCTCTCTCTCTACTATAGTGTCTTGAGAGATATTACTTTTATAGTGTCGTCCCTGGAGTGAGGGGAATCAACACCCACATTTTTTCCAGTTTCAATATCACTATTCTGGAGATATCCACCAGACTCCGTCCACAACACTCCCTCAGTCCAAGGACACCTTCTTCTCACTCTTGCTCACCCCTGGATCATGCCCCCTCTCATTCTTCCCCAACATAACATACTTGACAACTCTAGCCTCAACAAATAAATACAAGAAATTTATTAAAGCTAAAAGTATATGTGGGAGAAGTGTGTGTGTGTGTAATGTGTAGAATGTGTGTCGCATATTCTAGGTGTATATGTAGACATTAGACCACGATGCTCCGGATCACATTCTGATCATCATTGTACGAGTTACACCGCATCATCACAGGTCAGTAAACAAAAACCTCACCACACGCCGTGTCCCTCTTGTGCGATGTTGACTCTCTCCGGTAGCCCCTTTGATAACCCAGATACCTGGTCACCAATCACGAATATAGTCCGATATTGATCTGGCAGCGATCATACACCCTGTTAATAAATGTCTACATGGTTCCGAACCTTAAACCTTCCTTGCCTATTGAAAACAAGTAACACGGTTCCTGGGAATAAATGACTCATCCTTACAAGTCCTACCGTTTTCACTGTTACACTGTTCTCGTTCTTTGGATTAATTCTTATTAATATTTCATCGGTGGTGTGAAAATGTTACAACACTCTAATGTTATGTCACTTGTAGTGTGATACTCAACTCTAATGTGATGTCACTTGTAGTGTGATACTCAACACTTTAATGTTAGTTCACTTGTATTGTGATAATCAAACACGATATTGTTCTTACACCCGTGGTGTGACATAATAAACCCTTTTCTCGTGGGCCAAATGCACAGGCCACTGAACAGATCTCCTCGTACCAAGTTCTTCATGAATCAAACAATTCAGCATCTGTTCTTTGAAAACCCGAGGGGAACCTGTGAAAGGGACACAACAGACTCGGTGAGGGCAATCTGATACTGACTCCTATTAGATGAGTGTAGGTTTAAAGTCTTACTCAGATCCATGACAGTGAACCAATCTCTGTCATGTCAGAAGAGCTCCTCCACCTGGCCTGAGTTAGGGGAAGACAAGGGAATACCAATATACGAAGTGTAGAACCCCAGTAGACCCCCACTGGAATATCCCACCCTTGGACATTTCCCCTACCCCCCCCCCCCCATTCCCAATCACACTAAATATCATCCCCTTTCACTAACCTCAACTAGCTGAGCTAATTTACATCTCACACTAGTTAGTTTAACACTGCGACTGTCTATTGTCACCGACACTGTTTTTATACCTGACTACAAAGCAACCACTACGTTAAATTTCTAAACTTTAACTATCATTTTACTATTCCACATTATTAACATTTAAATGTTAATTGTAGATACCCTATGAATTCCTAGCTCACAATCCGAATTGAATCTCCAAATTGCCATGAAAGACACATGTTTTATTCTCAAATACACTGATAGTAAACATGCCGGATTCTTTTCACTACGAGCCCTGAGCTATTCAACACCTGAGCCTAGGTCAACTTTATTGTGCACTCCCGACAACAAGCTTGTTTTTTTTATATCATCTGGGAATGACCTCGTGACGTCATTCTCCTGTAAACAACATGTGGAAACCGAATCATGGCGGCGCTTTGCCTTTCATCTTGAGTCTGTTTTAAGACAACCGGGAAACTCTTTTCCCATTTCTCCGCGGAATCATCATAGACCAGCGGCGCCTTTGATCTGACGGGAATGTGCTCCCTAGTTGTAAATAATGTGTAAGTTCGAATATAGCCTGCCTCTGTTGATTCATCATCTATCGTGATTATAGTGGTTTCATGACTCTCTCTCTCTCTCTCTCTCTCTCTCTCTCTCTCTCTCTCTCTCTCTCTCTCTCTCTCTCTCTCTCTCTCTCTCTCTCTCTCTCTCTCTCTCTCTTCGTATGAATTAGAGAACATTGCGAAATGTTGTGTTGCTGTATTGTCTTGTGTCCGTACCCCATCTCCTGCAGTTCTACAAGCATGTACTAATGGAAGACATAAGACCTGGTGATGACTCAGTTCCCGCCCAGTAACAGAACATCAGGCTCATTCCGACCATCTCCAAGCTAGATGACGTGTACCTAACATGGGTACCAGGAAATGTCTTGGAAAATAAAGGCGGCCATGTCACACTAACCAAATCAACCACCCATGGCCGATTCATCTATAACAATAGGGGTCACGCGCCATATGACCAATGCGCTAAAAGCGTTTATAATTCTTGTTTGTATTTAACAACTATGAGCTGGGCGACCATTTCAATTGCTCTGTGCATGCGCATAACATCTGGGTCGTAAGTTATATAATAAATGTGAATGATGCTGCCACCGAATGACACCCAGAAACTAGCACCTTTCAGCTTCCACGTATCAGCTGGTATCTGACTTTCCCTTGTATTTGTTACCCGGGTTATTAAAATAGTCGCTATTTAATATGCGTGCCTGGTAACGAGACACAGCATAAATCTGCCAGCGGAGGTTGTACCCAGAAATTGACGCCGCCAGACGGACACACGCAGACCCCGTCCTCCCCATCGCCGTCCCTTGGCCGCTTATCCTCTCTAGTCAGTCTCTAATTGTTTACTTTCCGTGGATTTGTCTGTCGATGCCTCTCTGTATTTCTTTCTCCACCCGCTTCTCTCTCTCTCTCTCTTCTCTCTCTCTCTCTCTCTCTCTCTCTCTCTCTCTCTCTCCCCTCTCCTCCAACTCCCCCCTCTGTGTCTCTTGCTCTTTAAAACTGCCTTTTTAAACTCTCCTCCACCATCTCCCTCTCTTTCTCCCAAACTGTCTATATAACTTTACTCTATCCCTTACACACACACTCTCTCTCTCGCTCTCTCTCTCTCTCTCTCTCTCTCTCTCTCTCTCTCTCTCTCTCTCTCTCTCTTCCCGTATATCTGCTTCTCAGTCCTACATTCTCTCTCTCTCTCTCTCTCTCTCTCTCTCTCTCTCTCTCTCTCTCTCTCTCTCTCCCTTCCTGTATATCTGCTTCTGAACCCTACATTTTCTCTATCATCTTTTCCCTTGGCCAACCGTTATCTCCGGCTCCAGGCAGTCCTCAGCCGTCATCTGTCTACAAATCAATCCCGACCTCTGATAGAGTGCAGTCTGGAAGACACGGAAAACATCAATACCTTGTCTTCGTGTGTACCAGTTGTTCCACAATCCGTCTCCCTTTATCTCCAATAATACAGGCACAATCAGACCCCAGCTGCCGGCCCTCTTTTATTTCCACTTCTCAATGTCAAACCTCCGCGCTTCGTGGCAACATATTCAGCGGATTACAGTCTGGGAGATGATTCTCTGTGTCTTAACTCCCAACCGGCCAGGAATGCTTGCTCAACAGTGTCCGCGTTGTATCCCGTGCTAAAAATTTCACATAATATTTTCTTATTCACTAAGATGTCTTGCCTAGAGTCAATAGTTTACATAACCTTTTGACGCTAAGCCTTCCTATTTAAAGAAAGAATAGTTGTATGTCCTTTACAGGGCATGGCAGTGAGCCCACGCTTGTATTGCCTGTTTAGGATTTACTATGTATGTAATATTACGTTCATTACTTTGTCGTTGCTTTCTGAACGGCCGACGCTCTTACCATCGAAATCAACGCTAAGCGGTCTGCTCACACATCGCCTGCAACTGATTTCGAACCCTAGACTCGGTGTGTCGGGGAATTGTGAACCCTAGACTCGGTGTGTCGGGAAATTGTGAACCCTAGACTCGGTGTGTCGGGAAATTGTGAACCCTAGACTCGGTGTGTCGGGAAATTGTGAACCCTAGAGTGTATGTCGGGGAATTGTGAACCCTAGACTGTATGTCTGGGAATTGTGAACCCTAGACTGTATGTCGGGGAATTGTGAACCCTAGACTGTATGTCGAGGAATTGTGAACCCAAGTCTCTGTATGTCGGGGAATTGTGAACCCTAGACTCTGTGTGTCGGAGAATTGTGAACCCTAGACTCTGTATGTCGGAGAATTGTGAACCCTAGACTCTGTGTGTAGGAGAATTGCGAACCCTACTCGGTGTGTCTGGGAATTGTGAACCCTAGACTGTATGTCGGGGAATTGTGAACCTCAGACTCTTGTGTGTCGGAGAATTATGAACCCTAGACTGTGTGTCCGGACATTGTGAACCCTAGACTCGGTGTGTCGGGGAATTGTGAACTCTAGACTCTGTATGTCCGGAAAATGGGAACTGTTTCACTGAGAAGCGTATCTTCACGTACCGTGTTGATGCCTACAACCAACATTTGATCTTCACACAACCACTGCTCCATCACTGCAGCCTAATTAAAGCGCACCAGGTGATGTTTTCCTCATTTGCCTTGGAACATTTGCTCCCGCGCCAGGCTGATTAGAAGGCAGCGCTAGGCTCAATCACTAGATAAACACGAGCCCTGGACGACTCAGACGTCTGGAGGAAAATTGTCGAGTGGAAAAATTACTCAGGCGCGCGTGTTTACGCATCGGCTTAATTAGTCGTCTGGCGGAAGAAGTTCTGAGCGTTGCTAAGTTGATACCTGTATCATGGGTAATGCTTGTTGGCGTTGTGGAGTTTCTGGCGCTTGTTGTTATTTTACTCGTCTAAGTGTGCTGTTCAACAGTGGTTGCCGATCCGCTTGACATTTTTGAAACAGGTGGTTGTGGCGGAAGGTTGTTAGATGGTACCAGGTGGAGAGAACAGGTTCTACACAACATCACTCCGGTAAATTCAAGCCTTTTTCATAATCTAGGTGACCTGAACACCACTGCATTGGACTTAAAAGTTAAAACTCAGGCTTGGAGTTAAAATTCAGACTTCAAGAGGATTTGCGAACCAATCAACCAGCCATCCAATTAACAGTTCCAGTGTTATTATTTTATGTATGCTATATCGAGGCGTGTATTATTTAAAAGTAAAAACCTGTTATAGAGCTGAACGAAATATTTGCGTGGACTTTAAAGAGTTAAGCATGGCTTGCGTTGTAAAAGACTACCGCCCAGGATAGGTTTAAAATGAGAAAACCTACGCACAGAAGGACATGTACAACTTGTATGATTCTGGTAGAAATACATTTGTATCTGCTGCTAATGCTGCTGATACTACTACTTTTGCTGCTAATATTATTTATACTCCTGCTGTTACTACTACTACTACTACTACTACTACTACTACTACTACTACTACTACTACTACTACTACTACTACTACTACTACTACTACTACTACTATCACCAGCAATACTACCACTACTACAACTATCAGCACCACCACTACTATAATGATTACATTACTGATTCTTCTACCCTTGCGTCTACTACCTAAAGTACCTACAGTTTCTACTACTGATACAACAACCATATAAATATTACAACAAAACACATTAATTTCAAATAACGACAACAACATCAATCGTTTTCCCACCAGGTGGACATGTTCTACAATGACGAGGTACTCAGGGACAACTGCACGCTCTGTGACGTCGCCTACTTCTTTAACTGGAGACGGGTAAGTTGTGGATACATGTGACCTTATTGATTTTAATTGTGAATACAGGTACAGAGTATGTGTTCTTTGATACCTACACTTTTTCTGATGGCAGAAGTTTAAAAAAAAAAATCAGAAGGAAGATAGACATGGCTAAAGATGTTTTCAAGAACATGAAATCAGCATTAACATCTTGAATGATTTAAAATGAGAATGGTCAAATGCAGTGTGTATTCAACACCACTGTATGGCGCTGAAGTCTGAGGACAATGAACAAGAAAATATAACAAGTCGAACAGAAGCCCTGGAGATGTGGATATACAGAAGAATATGCCGTATTTCATGGACACAATATACAGAGGTTCTAGAAACACTGGGAATTAAAAGAGATTGATTTATTTGGTTGTTTCGGGATTTGAGATTTAAATATTGAGCACAACCCACCACTGGCAACGCTGATCGTATTCTGGTATGAACCTAAGGCCTATCCACGTCAATGTGGAAGCACTATACTCGAGTTTCGCTCTCGTTTGAGCTCGGGCGAAACTCGAGTCTACTGCTTCCACATTGACGTGGATAGGCCTTAGGTTCATACCAGAATACGATCAGCGTTGCCAGTGGTGGGTTGTGCTCAATATTTAAATGAAAAGAGAGTTGATGAAAGAAATAACCAAAAGAGGCAAGTGTAATTTTTCGGCAACGTTACAAGACATAACATTCTTATAAAAAATCATACTGGAGAGTTGAAGACAAGCGAGAAAGAGATAGACAACTATGCAAGTGGGGAGTTAAACATCAAGAGATGGGCGAACAGCAGTTTGGCAACATGTACAATCAAGGCGATAGATAGACAGTGTTGGAGATCCATTGCAGCCAACTTTAATTGTGAAGACGGCACCTGATTGATTGATTGACCCCTTTCTCTCTCTCTCCCCCCCCCTCTCTTCTCCCCGCCCTCCTTATCCAATATGAGTGCCATTCAGCATTTATGAATTATTCATCTATCGTATGAATATTTTGGATTGTCGTTATTTGACCATATTCTTAATGCTTTGGGTTGTTGTTGTTGTTGTTGTTGTTGTTGTTGTTGTTGTTGTTGTTGTTGTTGTTGTTGTTGTTGTTGTGTTAGAACCTCACAAGACTAGTTTGAGTTGATCAGTGTTGCACACTTGAAATATTTGCAGACTGGAGATGACTTGGTGTAGAAATTAGACGGAGTACCAAAGACGTTAGTTAGTTAGTTAGTTAGTTAGTTAGGTAGTTAGTTTGATTCAACGGGCAAGACGGCGTTTACCTGCAAATTAGACATAGTACCAAAGACATTAGTTAGTTAGTTAGTTAGTTAGTTTGATTCAACGGGCAAGACGGCGTTTACCTGCAAATTAGACATAGTATTAAAGACATTAGTTAGTTAGTTAGTTAGTTAGTTAGTTAGTTAGTTAGTTAGTTAGTTAGTTTGATTCAACGGGCAAGACAGCGTTTACCTGCAAAGCGTTGTGGAAACGTAGTGAGCACGGCAAGGCACGTAGAGCGCCCTGATCATCCACTTTTGACCAGGCTTCGGCAAGGGAATCAGATAGCCGTGTAACCACTCCTCCTTAATGCTAGCACTCCCTATACTGTTGAACATATCTGCTCGTTTCTCTAACTCGTTGTCAGTACACATACTAATGTCCTCATACCTTATACTGGTGCGATGTTGTTTTTTTTGTTTGTTTTTTTTTTGTTCGTCGAAGCACAGCCTTGATCTCTTTCACTGTCACTGTGTTTTAATCTGAAATGTTCCGGGCCTTACGTCTATCTGAAGTACCGTCTTGTCAAAATTTCGGCCTCTCGTGTCTGTCTGAATGCTCTGCTTTAGATAACGTTCGAAAATGGCTTTGCCCTTATTCTCGTCAGCCCTCTGCCTGATGAGGTCATCACCTTGGAAGTCAGGAATACTCTTATTCTTGACTATCCCACTCATGCTTTCATGTAGTAGCCAGAACAATTTCAGTGACTTGTCTTTGCTTTCTCTTTGATATAACTACCCGTTTTCACTTTTAACCACCTTAACCTTTTTTTTTTTTTTGGTGGGGGGGGGGGGGGGGTATATAGCTTACTTTTGTGTGCATCTCTCTTTCTAACTGCATGCGAAGACTAGGATGGGCAACTCTGTTTTTCTTAGCGTTTTGCCATTTCCTTACAGCACCACGCTTATCCACCCAGGCCTTTTCCACTTCACCACATATTGCCCTGTACTATCATACTTGAAAGTCTTGACCGTTGACTTGTGCTGCCTGATTCTGCCTTTCTCCACCAATATGCTGCAAGGGCGATGGACGCTGCCGTGGTACCCTAGGACATCCCATCTACAGACTGTAGTGAGTGAAGAAGAAACCAGCTCCAAGTCAATAACACTGTCCTCATCACCTGGACGACTCGCTGTCCTGGTAACACAGCCACTGTTGATATAAACCAATGGTCAGTGGTTTCAAGTGCAGCCTCGAGCACCTCCCCCTGTGTGTTTGAGGAATGTTTCTCCATGATCTGCCTTGAGCGTTGAAATCGCCGCAGAAAATAACATTCCTCTCGTGACCTAATATGTCACTTAAGCATTGCCACCTCAGGGAATCCACATTCGCGTTGCAGGAATAAACATTAACCAACACGAATGGTAGACCGGATTGAACTCTAACCGCCTGTATTTGTATGTCGTCATGTCCCACCTGGACATGTCCATCTCTGAAGCCACTATTCTGTCACGAATGAGAATGAGAATCGAAATTCCCATGTATTGCCTGTTGTAGAAACATTTGAAACCGGCAAAATGGAGTGAATTAACACCCATTCTCGTCTCCTGAAGCGCTACAATGTTGTTCCTGTATACCAGGTTTTCCAGAATAGGGCCTTGTTGTTTTGTGTTGGCACAATTCCAAAATAGAATACGAGTATTCTTGAGGCCCAGGCGGTTGCATTTGAGTCTAAAGCACCTGGCTGCAGCTCGTCTACCTTGCCGCTTACGCCGCCCCCGTCGTGTTTGGTAGGTTGTCTGCCCTCCGCACGGAGCATAAACGCTGGTCCGTCATCACACGCTGCGAAAATTTACTCAAGGGTTGATTCTGTCAGGTGAACGAAACTCCTTTGCACCGGCGAAAATCTTAAGAAGAAACTCCTAGATTACACCCTGGCGCTCAAATTACACGGAAGAGATGAAATTATCCATTTCCTACGCAAAAAAAGGAGCGGTCACAAAACAACACAACTGTCCTCCGCCATCTTGACCGGAAGCCAACGACATTAAAGATACTAAACTTAGTACCAAACGTAGAATATGTAATCCATTGTTAAAGCAGTGGTGCTGCATGGGGCAGACACATGGAGCGTGACTTCAACAATTACACGTGTGATGCTGCACTGTAGCATAGCCGGGAACAGATACCTTGTGTCTCTGTTGTTCTCCAACGTCATTTTGTTTTATTGTTGTTCTCCAACGCCATTTTGTTTTATTGTTGTTCTCCAACGCCATTTTGTTTTATTGTTGTTCTCCAACGCCATTTTGTTTTATTGTTGTTCTCCAACGCCACTTTTATCATCAGCTAGAATCAGACATCTACAATAACTTCTTCTTCTTCTTCTTCTTCTTCTTCTTCTTCTTCTTCTTCTTCTTCTTCTTCTTCTTCTTCTTCTTCTTCTTCTTCTTCTTCTTCTTTGCCGCCGCTTCCTCCTCCTTTACATTTGCTGTTGCTCCTTCACCTCCTCCAGTAAGATATTTAAGAGTCTCTTCATCTGTTATGGCTATATGATCCTGTTGACATAAGGTTATGTCATCCACCATGGATGGCACAGGAGACTAACCTTTTGTACCCAATTACATTTTAAGGCAAGTTTCTTCCCAATCTGAAAGTCTAACAGATATTTCCATGGGAGAGTACAGACGGCTAGATATACCATATTGGCGTGGGGTCGGTGGAACTGTACATTGTGATTGTGTAAATAATTGACAAGCCATTAAGAACACTGCTCAGTAGTAAAATGAAACCGAGTATATGTTGAGGTCTTGAACTGCACATCTTTATAGAGATAGCATGTTGTTTTGATGGCTTTTACTGTTATAAAGTTTGTTCATGGTATGTATTCAGTGTTGTAGCTGCGTTGGCATTGTGCTTAGCAGGCTTTCCGAATTTTTCTGAGCTGAATCTGGTAAATAAAGGCATGAGGAAGGGAACTGGACATCCACCTCATTATGTCTTTGCCTAGTAGAATATGTCATGGCCTAACACTTCACAATCCAATGGCAGTACCTGTAATGAGACTACTGTTATCTTCACCATTATAGCTATCATAAGCAATTAATTGATTGTTCATTACTGTACGTGTTGTATGTTCTAGTTTAATTAATTGACTCTCATACTTTCAGAGAGCTCCCATGACGCTGACGTTCTGCGTGTACGACTGCTGCTCAGATGAGCAGCCGAGAAAGGAACCGTCACTGCTAACCAACAGCTTCTGTAGCAAGAAAAAGTCTGAAGTATCTACAATAACACCGTCCACCTTGGCATCTTCTTCGCCTCCAGTGGGTAATCTAACAAAACTGCCACCGGTAAATCGCACGTCCACGATCCACACACCACTAGCTACAAGCTTAGCTTCACATGGATGTCCCCCGGTTGCCAGCAGCCGGTCTCAACAACAGGCAGCAGGACAGGCTTGTAGACCGACAGAAAGTGATAAGAACCTACTTGTGAAATCGTCGTTAGAGTTCCCGGCCTCATCCCAGAATAAGCCGGGTTCTAGGAAGCGCGGGGCGAAGACTAGTTCCAGCTTGCTTGGCAAAAGGTCAGCTAAAAATCCAATTCCTATCGCACCAGCCCCAGCAAAGGTTCCTAGAGTGTTTCCTTATGTAGTGAACATTGTTGAATCACAAGCCCAGGCAGCTAGTGATCAGAATTGTGAGCCTTGTCAGATAATTGGCTTGCTTCCTGTGAATGCACCCCAGACTGGTGCTCCTAGTGCATCTTCCAGTCGAGCGGTAGAGGTGCCAACATCAACTTTAAGGTTTTCAATGTCGTCCATACTTCAAGTGGTGACGGGTGCAAACACCATAACCACTTCATCATCAACATGCAACAATAAGCAAATGATGCTAAGCGTTTCAAACCCACACCCTTCACGCCCTACTGCAGGACCTTCAGGAACACCTGGTTCTTCGGTGTTGTTGTCATCTGCAGCATCCTGTCAGGCTGCCAGAATGAAATCTAAAAATGTGGTATCGGCAAAGGCTGATCTCTTAGAAAAGAGAAAGCTAGCCAAAGATTCACGTTCATCATCATCGTCACCAGCAACATCATCTTTATCTCTGCCACATTCAACACTAGCATCGTCAACTGTGACTATTACACAGTCCTCCCATAGTAACTCTGTGGGATCCCCGACACCTGCAGCCTCAGCGTCGCCCACTCCTGCAGCTGTGCCCATCCAGCAGTCACAGACTCAGGGTTCGGACATGTTAACTACACATTCTAACCGTGCCACAGAACACTCAGACCCAAACACACACCTCCCTTCACACACCCAGAACATTGTTGCGGGGTATCGGACAGACATACAACGCCCTTCTGGATTTTACCGGGAAACTATTGATTCTCATTCGTCTGAAGCAGGTTGTACACACAAAGCCAACCATGGCCATGATGCCTCAAGAAGACCCAGTAGTGGTCAAGAGACAAGAAGTGACAATATCACAATAAAATCTGAAATAGCGTCTTCACCCACGTCTCATTCCGAAGAGTCCACAACCTCCTGCCATTCTGGCAGCTCAGTGGAGAAGAACCTAACCGGCAATAATACGCCATTAACCCAAAGCCCTCCATCAGACGGTGCCAGTGTTTCTTGCCCTATGCGTAAACAGACCAAACACAAAAAGATCGCAGACATTGCTATCACACTACATAAACGCGTCAGTGATGCCATGCTCAACTCAACTGCCCCCGAGTCAGGCTCACCCAGTAACCGCAGATCTTCTCAGGCTTCCTACACGGGCGGGAAAACTCTGAACAAACTGACTGCGTCGTCTGATCCTTCAAGAACTCCATCAAACACATCCAGTTCTCACAAAGCCCCTCAGTCAGGACATATTTTTGTTGCTGCAACTTCTGCACACACAAATCAAAATAATCAGTCCGACGAACCGTTAAACTTGGTTAAACGGGACATGAACACAGTCAGACTCGTACCTCCGGGAATGTATATTCTGGAGACAAAACAGGTCGTGAAAAAACACGCGAATATTTAAACTGTCTTTGTATATATTATGTTTGTTGCGCGCCATTCCTTCTGAAGAAACTATAACTGTCATCTTTGTTATATTTTTTGTCGCTGTTGTTATTTCTGTTTGTTATTTGTAATCAACGCTGCTTTGTTTCATGGAATTCGAGCGTGCACAGCTGTACCTAAGAGATGTGTGTATTCCATAGTAACTTCATCCACAGATATTTACTGTGATAAGGCAGACATAATGGATACTTTAAATGTAAGTTAAACACGATTATTGTTGGATCTGAATCGCGCCATTGCTTCCTGGTTAGAGCTAAAGGTATTCTCTCCCATTGGATGTCAGAGCGTATGATTACAAATTGTTTATGTAACACTCTTGTTGCAAACACGATTATTGATTGCAGCTGTCTGTTTTGATTTAATTCATCTGTGTTTGTGCCGTTACAACTAGTCTAACCTGCATACGTTGTTTTTAGTGCGTTTACAGTCAGTTAAGCCTCGGTGAGGACCGGGATTTTTTTCACGTGGATTTCCAGTAATAAAATTTCCCCTGGTTACTGGGTAGTGAGATCGGACACCCGTGTGTATTGTTGCGCACGTAAAACATTCCTTGGCAGTTGGAAATGGAAGAAGAGTAGCCTAACGGCGCTGCCCGAGCAAAATTTCGAGGTAAAAATCTACCCAACGTATTTCAGGATCCTCGCCGGTGTTACGGAGTTTGTGCACTGAGATGAGTTTCTCTGGACTCAGGCTTGAGTTAGGGGTAGAACGGAGCACTTATGAGTTACACTCGTGTGCCGTGATGTTGATCCGTCGACTAAACTAAGTCATTTAAGAGTTGTACAGCGTGTAAACCTGGATAAAAGATCTATGTGCATGGTCAGTTGCTACACCAGTTCCATGTGGGGAATGGGTTGCAGTCTGTTGGCAATGAAAACGCCCAACACACCCAGAAAATACTAACTTAGGCTTAATCTCAGTCAGGTGGGGTGTGATGTGCTGAATTATGACACATGGCATTCTTAGTGACCTCTAATTGCATTCTAAGACACCTCTAATTACATTATAAGAGATCTCTAGTTACATTATAAGAGACCTATAATTACATTCTGAGATACCTCTAATTACGTTCTGAGAGACCTCATTACATTCTGAGAGACCTCTCATTACATTCTAAGATGCCTCTAATTACATTCTAAGATGCTTCTAATTACAAGAGACCTCTAATTACATTCTGAAAGACCTCTAATTACATTCTGAGAGACCTCTAATTACATTCTAAAATGCTTCTAATTACAAGAGACCTCATTACATTCTGAGAGACCTCTCATTACATTCTAAGATGCCTCTAATTACGTTCTGAGAGACCTCTCATTACATTCTGACAGACCTCTCATTACATTCTGAGAGACCTCTCATTACATTCTGAGATGCTTCTAATTACAAGAGACCTCTAATTACATTCTAAAATGCTTCTAATTACAAGAGACCTCTCATTACATTATGAGAGACCTCTCATTATATACTGAGAGACCTCTCATTACATTCTTCTTCTTCTTCGTTCATCCGGAGTTTTTTTTTCCGGATGTGATTGCATTGTGCCTGTTTACAGCAGAGCTGCGTTCTTGCGCCGTTAGGCCGACACATCCGACTTCTGCGGGCATTTGTTGACCGGGTTAACCTTCCCGGTCATTACATTCTGAGATGCCTCTAATTACATTCTAAGATGCTTCTAATTACAAGAGACCTCTAATTACATTCTGAGAGACCTCTAATTACATTCTAAAATGCTTCTAATTGCAAGAGACCTCTCATTACATTCTGAGAGACCTCTCATTACATTCTGAGAGACCTCATTACATTCTAAGATGCCTCTAATTATGTTCTGAGAGACGTCATTACATTCTGAGAGACCTCTCATTACATTCTGAGAGACCTCATTACATTCTAAGATGCCTCTAATTATGTTCTGAGAGACGTCATTACATTCTGAGAGACCTCTCATTACATTCTGAGAGACCTCATTACATTCTGAGAGACCTCTCATTACATTCTGAGATCTCTCTCATTACATTCTAAGATGCCTCTAATTACATTCTAAGATGCTTCTAATTACAAGAGACCTCTCATTACATTCTGAGAGACCTCTAATTACATTCTAAAATGCTTCTAATTACAAGAGACCTCTAATTACATTCTGAGAGACCTCTCATTACATTCTGAGAGACCTCTCATTACATTCTGAGAGACCTCTCATTACATTCTTAGAGACCTCTCATTATGTTCTGAGAGACCTCATTACGTTCTGAGAGACCTCTCATTACATTCTGAGAGACCTCTCATTACATTCTAGATGCCTCTAATTACGTTCTGAGAGACCTCTCATTACATTCTGAGAGACCATTAAGCAGATGTGAAGTATCGGTCGTACACACTCCACAAGTTTATTCGAAAGGGGAAGGAGAACTCAGTAACACAGTCCCCCGTGAAGATGCTACTTCAGGTCGCAAGGACAGTCTTTACACTTGTCTCATACCAATTGGTGCGTGCCCTCGTCAGAGCTCCAGTGGCTTGAACCCCATAGCACTGTACTTAAGAGTTAAAACTCTGCCTTCCCGTTTTCTCATAGATGGGGGTCGTCGCTGGAGCTACAGATTTTGTGCTCTGTACGACGCTTTCGGCAGGTCGCCCTGTGGGAAGAGACCCGGTGCAACGCAGTGAACCCTCTTGTCGTTTACCCTGTGTCTTCCAGGGGGTTCACTAACTAGCCTGCCAGTCGAGCATAATCATGTCGACAGTTTAAGTGTTGGCCCAAGGGTGCCCAACCAGACACACCGCAATCACATCTGAAGAAAACACTCCGGATGAACGCAAAGAAGAAGAAGATATCGACCGTTTTAAAATAAAAGATAAATCCGGGGAAGCCACTACAGTAGAAGAATGGTGTGTGTGTGTGCCTATGTCCAAACACTGGATCACGGCATGAAGTGTGCTGTGCCAAGCGCCCTTTCTTATAGTATTCCTTTTACTAAGCGTACAAAGCTTTACAACATTACCATAGAAAACATGAAGGGCGTTGCGGTGACAAACCTTTGTCAGCAAACTGCAACACGACGTACAATCACAACAAAACACATGCGCACGCACGCGCGCGCGCACACACACACACACGAAAGTGAGAATAAAGTAGCTACATTAAGATATGTTACGAAATTATGTGAAATAAAAAATAAGGAAGCAGAAAAAATAATATGTGGTAATTAACATGATGAACTGATTAAAGTGTTGGAAGATATCAACATTGATGGGAAAAATTTAAGAATAATACAGAATATTTACTGGAACCAAGTAGCAGCAATTAAAATGGGGAATAAAGAGGGTAGCTACGAACAGATAAAGCTAGGAGTACGACAGGGGTGTGTCTTGTCACGTGATCTCTTCTCCCTCTATAGCGAAGTTAGTTAGTTAGTTAGTCTCGGTTCCAACTTCACGGCAACGGGTCATCCCCATATTGCTCCATTCCTGTGCCAGTGAATATCACACAAAATGCTCCTCACTGCCCTATGTGAACAATGGAATAGACAGAAGTGTCGGCAAGCCAACAGCCCGCACAGGTACACTGTGCATAAAGCCGCCGCCAGAATGCAAACACAAAAGTCTTCCACAAAAAATACAGTTCATCGTTGATGGAAACGGCAGTCACCAGAAAGACTTCATTGACCCGGGTTTTATCCCACATGGCTTGGTCTCTTTCTGCAGGGCGACCCACCGAAAGCGCCGCACAAAGCACGAACTCCGTAGCTACAGCGCGAAGTATTAATGAGAGAGATCAAAGAGATGCCAGGAATACTAGTTGGAGGTTATGATATAAATAATATCCGCTATGCAGATGACACAGTATTGGTGGCGGATAAATCAACAGATCTACAACAATTGTTGGACACTGTAGTAACAGAGAGTGCAATGAAAGGACTCTCCTTGAATATCAAAAAAATAGTAGCAATGGTGATATCAAAGAAAATGGTGACACCAAAATACGACACTGAGATAGAAGGAAAAATTATTAACCAAGTGGGTAATTTTAGATACCTAGGGGCATTTATAACATCAGATGAAAGATGTACAACAGAGGTTAAGAGCAGAATAGGGCAAGCAAAAGCCGCATTTCAGAAAATTAAGAGTATCTTATACAATAAGTCACTATCACTGAATGTGAGAAAAAGAGTGCTGAAATGCTATGTAGGACCAGTTTTGCTGTATGGAGTGAATCTTGGAATGTAAATGAACAAATTAAGAAGAAATTAGAAGCAACAGAGATATGGTTCCTGAGACGAGTGTTGCGAATTCCTAGGACTGCCAGAGTAACTAAAAACGACTTCCTGAAACAGGCTAATGAAACTAGAACATTATAATAATTATATACAACAATAAGAAAGAAACAAACATCTTTCTTTGGTCATGTGATGAGAAGAGAGGCATTTGAGAACATCGTGACAACTGGAAAGATCTAGGGGAAGAGAGGCAGAGGCAGACCAAGAGAAATTATGCTGGATGGATTGAGACGGTGGCATGGAGGAATATCAGCATCAGAGTTTATCCAGAAAACCAAAGACCGAGATCTGTGGAGAACCTTGAACGCCAACGCCAGCTGGCAGGGCACTTGATGATGATGGCAATTAACTGAGAAGGTTTATTTTTCCTGTCTTTTTATAAATATTTAGAGCCTCACAGTTAAGTACCACATATTTCATTTCATTTTGCTATCTTATTTTTAATTGACTTGATTCCATAATAGTATACCTTAATGTAGTTATTTTGTCAAATTTTCGTTGTGTCTGTGCTGTGTTTGTGTTTCTTGTTGATGTTTGCTGATGAAGGCCTCGTGCCTCGTTGTTTAAAAATTAAATTGTAATTTTGTAAAGAAAACCCTGACCTGCACAGTCCGCGGTGACTGCCTTAGCCCGGCGGTCTGAATGCCTCAGGCTCAAGACCCCTCCTGTCCTACCCGGCAATGTACTATAGGCAGTAATGAGATATTTTGTTAGGCTGATGATCACTTAGTATTTCCCAATTGTTTACTTCACCAATAGCTTTACCGCAGTTAAACCCATTTCATTTAGGAGGTTGGCCTACCTGGAAGGTATACTGATCGGAAAGAATTTGCACTCCGATCAATGCTGTAAGGAGGAATCCCAGGGCATTGTGTTTCTACGTGAGAGCACAAGCCGTAACCCCTGTGTTAAAGATAACATTTGTAAACTTAGGTAAAGTAGCAATTTAACACATGGAACAGATTTACAAATAAAACAATAAAAATTTTAAAGCAAGCAACAGTTAAACGAGAAAACGACTTGGAAATGAACGGGAAATAATATTTAAAAATAAACAGACGAGATTTGCAAAGTAGTCTAAACTACCTTTTACGGATATTTCTAATAAAAGTTTGCAAACACGTATGGCTAACAAACATTTACATATAATTTGAAGCAACATTTACAAAGTAATGTAACATTTAATTGACAAATACTTAAGAAACATTTACTAGCACGTGTAAAATAGCATTTACTTATAAACACAAGTTAATATTTACTAACAAAAGTAGCAATCACAAAACAAAAACACCATGACACATATCAAGACAACTTAACTAATGTTTACGAATCAAGATTTAACAACAAACAACAATTATGATAAACGTTAAGCATTTGCTGCATTGCCATAAAATAACTGCCATTTACTGCCAACATAGTACCTTGCGGTGTATTGCCCGTGGGGGGAGGGGTTGGGGGTGTTTGAGCCCGAGGAATTAAGGCCGCTTGGCTAGTGCAGT
Source organism: Cepaea hortensis (assembly GCA_963921405.1). Taxonomy (NCBI): domain Eukaryota; kingdom Metazoa; phylum Mollusca; class Gastropoda; order Stylommatophora; family Helicidae; genus Cepaea; species Cepaea hortensis. Next base: position 148,602,786 of record OY992878.1, on the reverse strand, counting down.
CGCCACCAGCTGTGCATGTTAGAGTTTTCTTTTTGCCCCCGACAGAAAAAAAACACACACATTACCGAGGGTTCGAATCCGAGTCCCCCTAAGGAAAATCCGACATTCTAGCCACTCGGTAGCCGCTTCTCAAAACCATTCGCTAACAAACATAAATTAGCATTTACATGCTTTGGAAAGGGTCAAAATATTTAAAGTTAAACGCAAAATAACATTTACAGATAAAGATAATGTATGTAGATGAGCATAAATAACATTTACAAATAGTCTACTGTGCTCGTTGCGCATCTTAAAAATGCATTGATTGCTGGAAAATGTACAAAATAGGCAGACTGCACGCCGGGCTGACATTTAAAAACATTTAAATCCACGTACAAAAGGAAATATTTAAAGCAGTGTAGAGCTCTGGTTGTTGTTATTGTTGTGATTTTGGTTGTTATTGCTGTTGTTATTGTGATACTGGTTGTTGTTGTTGTGATTATGGTTGTTGTTATTATTGTGATTATGGTTGTTGTTATTGTTGTATTATGGTTGATATTGTTGTGATTCTGCTTGTTATTGTTGTGATTCTGGTTATTATTGTTGTGATTCAAGTTGTTGTTATGGTTGTGATTCAGTTTGTTATTGTTGTGATTCTGGTTGTTATTGTTGTGACTCTGGTTGTTATTATTTCGGTTGCTATTGATATGATTCTGGTTGTTATTGTTATTTCGGTTGTTATTGATGTGATTCTGGTTGTTATCGTTATTTATGGATATCTTAAAACGGCGTTTGAACTCTTCTAATTGCCCGAGCCCTGACAAGGGTTGTATGGGTGTCAGCGGAAGGAGATGTTCCTTCACAACCCTATTATTTTCAGTTACCGCTCATAAGAGTTAGTCTTCTTTGTCCACCGTATGTGCTTTACTACTGACGCTCTTGAAGCCAAGAGCTCTGATTGCTCGTTATCTCCCACTCCAGAATGACCCGGATAATATATATATATATATATATATATATATATATATATATATATATATATATATATATATATATATATATATATATGTAAATCCCCGTAAGAGAGGTATTTATGCAAAGTATCCACTCAAGCAACATCTGTGCATTTTAAACTATGTGTAAATCCATCTGTATAAATCGTTAAGGACACAGAACTTCTCGGAGGCATCAAAATGAGCCAGCTTGCACTGTTAGACACAGGCTGACCAAGTATTCCTGCTTACATTCAGATCTGCACATGATGATGATCCCAGCACCTCCAGGACGCATTGCAGGTGCGTGCTTCGGGGGGGGGGGGGGTATTGTGGTTTTTCCGCTTTACTTTTTTTTATTTTTACGAAATGGTTTGGGTGCCGGTCTTTCAGAAAACAATGGCAAACTTTTTTTCCGCATATCCTTTACAGGACATCGCTGTCAACATCAGCACCTTTTACGGATATTTCTAATAAAAGTTTGCAAACACGTATGGCTAACAAACATTTACATATAATTTGAAGCAACATTTACAAAGTAATGTAACATTTAATTGACAAATACTTAAGAAACATTTACTAGCACGTGTAAAATAGCATTTACTTATAAACACAAGTTAATATTTACTAACAAAAGTAGCAATCACAAAACAAAAACACCATGACACATATCAAGACAACTTAACTAATGTTTACGAATCAAGATTTAACAACAAACAACAATTATGATAAACGTTAAGCATTTGCTGCATTGCCATAAAATAACTGCCATTTACTGCCAACATAGTACCTTGCGGTGTATTGCCCGTGGGGGGAGGGGTTGGTGGTGTTTGAGCCCGAGGAATTAAGGCCGCTTGGCTAGTGCAGTCGCCACCAGCTGTGCATGTTAGAGTTTTCTTTTTGCCCCCGACAGAAAAAAAACACACACATTACCGAGGGTTCGAATCCGAGTCCCCCTAAGGAAAATCCGACATTCTAGCCACTCGGTAGCCGCTTCTCAAAACCATTCGCTAACAAACATAAATTAGCATTTACATGCTTTGGAAAGGGTCAAAATATTTAAAGTTAAACGCAAAATAACATTTACAGATAAAGATAATGTATGTAGATGAGCATAAATAACATTTACAAATAGTCTACTGTGCTCGTTGCGCATCTTAAAAATGCATTGATTGCTGGAAAATGTACAAAATAGGCAGACTGCACGCCGGGCTGACATTTAAAAACATTTAAATCCACGTACAAAAGGAAATATTTAAAGCAGTGTAGAGCTCTGGTTGTTGTTATTGTTGTGATTTTGGTTGTTATTGCTGTTGTTATTGTGATACTGGTTGTTGTTGTTGTGATTATGGTTGTTGTTATTATTGTGATTATGGTTGTTGTTATTGTTGTATTATGGTTGATATTGTTGTGATTCTGCTTGTTATTGTTGTGATTCTGGTTATTATTGTTGTGATTCAAGTTGTTGTTATGGTTGTGATTCAGTTTGTTATTGTTGTGATTCTGGTTGTTATTGTTGTGACTCTGGTTGTTATTATTTCGGTTGTTATTGATATGATTCTGGTTGTTATTGTTATTTCGGTTGTTATTGATGTGATTCTGGTTGTTATCGTTATTTATGGATATCTTAAAACGGCGTTTGAACTCTTCTAATTGCCCGAGCCCTGACAAGGGTTGTATGGGTGTCAGCGGAAGGAGATGTTCCTTCACAACCCTATTATTTTCAGTTACCGCTCATAAGAGTTAGTCTTCTTTGTCCACCGTATGTGCTTTACTACTGACGCTCTTGAAGCCAAGAGCTCTGATTGCTCGTTATCTCCCACTCCAGAATGACCCGGATAATATATATATATATATATATATATATATATATATATATATATATATATATATATATATATATATATATATATATATATGTAAATCCCCGTAAGAGAGGTATTTATGCAAAGTATCCACTCAAGCAACATCTGTGCATTTTAAACTATGTGTAAATCCATCTGTATAAATCGTTAAGGACACAGAACTTCTCGGAGGCATCAAAATGAGCCAGCTTGCACTGTTAGACACAGGCTGACCAAGTATTCCTGCTTACATTCAGATCTGCACATGATGATGATCCCAGCACCTCCAGGACGCATTGCAGGTGCGTGCTTCGGGGGGGGGGGGGGGGGGGGGTATTGTGGTTTTTCCGCTTTACTTTTTTTTATTTTTACGAAATGGTTTGGGTGCCGGTCTTTCAGAAAACAATGGCAAACTTTTTTTCCGCATATCCTTTACAGGACATCGCTGTCAACATCAGCATCTTTCAGCTGATTGTTGATTTCTTGGCAATATTACGCTCAGTAGTTTGCCACTGCTTTCTGAACGACCGGCTAACATACCCCTAAATTACCGACGCGGAGAGAACCGCTACCGATTCTAGCGCAAATCACGTTACTCACGAGAGTATACGGGATTACGGAGAAAGTCTTGTAACCCCCTAAACCAGGGAGACTTGCAGTGGCAAACTACTTAACGTAAACTTGCCAAGAGGTCACAACAGAAAAAAATGCAGGTGTTGACTGCGACGTTCTGTAAAGGATATACAACTAACTATTGTTAATGCGCAGATCTAAGTGCTAACGCGGAAGAAGAACAAGAAGAGGAACTAAATAATGCCGACGTGGATCCATCCTTCCTGCACTGAACAAGATCACTGATTTGAGTCAAGAACCGACATCGCCGCACTCGGGAAATTCCCGCGCTTCTTCCTCATCATCAACAGCCAGCGAAGAGTCCCAACACTAATGAAACCAGTTGCAGTCTGATTATGTGTCCCTCTACCCGCACACTGAATGTCGGCCAGATCCTCCTGTCACTCTTAGTGGCTTTATTCTCTTCAGGCCAGTGGTTCTCAACCTTGTTTGGCCCATGCACCCTTTCATCATATGTTCAGAATGTCACCCCCCCCCCCCCTTTAGGCTTTTTTCCGCCATTGAAATATCACATTACAACATGCAATCTTCATCATTTTAGTTTGGGATGTTCCCTCAGACCTTAATAGTCGAAAATTACACAGTATACGTAAAAATGGAAGCTAAATTCAATAACACATACTAGACCAAGTCTAGACGTCTACATAAAACGTGATTTGCGGGTCTACTTACGTTATAAAACGAATTTTAGAAGGACGAAAAGTACAGAACCGTAAAGTATGGAGGGAAAATGATTTATCTATTCTCCCACACTATTACACATAATGATATAGGGTTCTGGCCACTTCTGTTTGCTGTGGAACACGAGGAAAACATCCATGATCTATACTATAAACATTGAACGTAACCTGTACCAAACAGCTCATGATACGTTTCTTAGTTCTCCATTAATTAACCCTCTATCACCCAACACTAACTTACACTATCACGACCGTAACTTTAAACCCTTCAATTCCACATTGTTACTGTTTGATTTCATCTTCCCCCATAATCAAACGTATTACAACTGCTTGGGAGAGAATGGGTTAAAGTAACAACTGTCTGGGACAGACAAAGTTAAAGGTAACAACTCTGGAACATACAAGGTTAAGTGACATTGTATCGACCTTAATAGTTCACATATCGCGGATGCGAACGTCCAGCACACCCGGCTGGTACAGGCGACCAGATAATGAGTGTGACGGAAGAGATCAGCCACGTGACCAGACGGGCGGGAACCGAGCGTTTTTTGTCATCTCCCATGCCGCTTATAATGGCCACGTGCTGAAGATAATACCACTGGAAGTTTGTGTGGGGCGGTACCCACCGGGGAGGCTTCGCGCTGGAAGGCAAAGTGGGTCGTCTGCGCGGTGGGGCTGTAGTACACAGATGTATTGGCGTGGAAATCCGGGATTTGATCCCATCGTTCCGTCTCACTAAGCAGGGTTCTTCTTCTTCTTCTTTTTCTTCTTCTTCTTCTTCTTCTTCTTCTTCTTCTTCTTCTTCTTCTTCTTCTTCTTCTTCTTCTTCTTCTCCTCCTCCTCTTCCTCCTCCTCCTCCTTCTTCTTCTTCTTCTTCTTCTTCTTCTTCTTCTTCTTCTTCTTCTTCTTCTTCTTCTTCTTCTTCTTCTTCTTCTTCTTCTTCTTCTTCTTCTTCTTCTTCTCCCTCGTCCACCTCATTCTTCTTCTTGTTCTTTCATCATCAGCATTATCATCTTCTCCTCCTTCTCCCTTCTACCCTCTTCTTCTTCTTCGTCTTCTTCTTCCATAGCACAGTGGTTTGGTCGCTCTTTCGCTACCTTTGCTAGATATGTCAATTGGAGCTGAGGAATCTATAACAAAGGATACGGTCTTGAGATACTGCCTCTATATATCTTCACTTGTCACCCGTAACGGGGGTTTGACAAATGAAGTCTCTCTCTCTCTCTCTCTCTCTCTCTCTCTCTCTCTCTCTCTCTCTCCCTCTCTCTCTCTCTCTCTTTCTCTCTCGCTCTCTATGTGTGTGTGTTATGTGTGTTTATTATTTATTAACAATCATCTATCATACATTTAAACCAGCATTGGTGCCAGTTAAGTGCCAAATATTTCACTTTACTTTTATCCATTTCATTAAAATTCTCATTTTACATTTCTACATAATAACATTAACTTTGATAATGTCCTTTCGCTATCATTTCCCTCCGTGTCTGTTGTTTGTGTCTGTTATTTTATAAAGCTTTGTCGTCGGAACGCCTTCCGCTATGTGTGGTTGAAGTGCTTGCCTTCTATAATTCTTGTTTTATCCTCTTATTCATTGGTTAATGCATACATCACTCTGGATTTATCTTTTATTCATTGGTTACGCCATACTACACGCTGTATTTTCCTATTATTCATTGGCTAGGCTATACACCAGGCAGAGTTTTCCTATTATTCATTGGCTAGGCTATACACCACGCAGAGTTTTCCTATTATTCATTGGTTAAGCCATACACCACGCAGAGTTTTCCTGTTATTAATTGGTTAAGTCATAAATAGCGTTGGATTTCATCACGCTGGGTTTTTAAGTTATATCAAATATCACTCTGGTTATTTTTTATTTTTTTTTGGTTTAAAGTTGCATATCCTTTACAGGACGTTGCTGCCAACACCAGCATTTTGTTGATGTCTTGGCAAGATTTACGTTCAGTAATTTGCCATTGCTTTCTGAACGACCGGCTCCCATACCAACACGTTAAAACTATCGAGACACGGTCTACTGCCACATCGGTCACCGCTGTATTTCGAAGCGGGTAAGCGGCATTACGAATCGCTTCCGCAACGCCATCGCCACCGAGACCTTTAGTTACGCTGCGTATTTTTAGTTACGTCATATATTACGCTGGTTTGTTTTTTTAGTTACTTCTTACATCACGCTGGGCCTTTTAGTTACGTCAAACACCACACTGAGTTTTTTTTTTAGTTGCGTCATACACCAGATTGGGTTGTGAAGAATCCCAAGAGTGTCTTCGGCATGAACAGAGTCTCGTCAATCTGATTCCGATTTTAGAGGATCACCTTTATTACACACAGATACCAGGATCAGTGCTTCTGGCTTCTCCCATATATTACATACGGAGCATCTCAGCACAGTGCACGAACATGGTAAAAAGAGAGACTCCAACTATGCGTATATACCAGAATCACATGCTATACATATTTCTTTATGGTGACATTTAAGAAAGAATCTCTAAATTTAACCTGGGCAGCGAATCAGGGCCGTACCGTGCTATGACACAGAGAGGCGGCCGCATCAAACGGCACCATAAGGGAGCTTCTTAGGGGGCGACATTATTAAAGAAGAAAAAAAAATGTAAGGGGCGGCATTTTGAAGACTTGCATCATACTGAGAACATCTACCACACGATACTGCAGCAAATTATTCGATCTTCAAATGTCGATTTCCAACAGTCTCGGGTTTTTTAACATGCACATGTACGCAGCTCCTCTGAGCCCTTCACCCACCCCCGAAAGGATGATTGCACCCAACCCGCACCCACGTGATCAGATGCCAGAGGAAATATACGACCCCTTTATTATTGAGTACAAATCCACGCCGTCCACGCACTGAATTGCACCAGGTTTGCTTCCGCTAGAGGAAGTTAAAGTTAGCTGGGTGTCCTTTACAGGCTATCGCGATCAACCCCGGCATGTTTAGCTGGTTGCGATTTACTAGACAGTTTTTACTTTAAGTAGTTTGCCATTGCATTCTGAACGGCCGACGCCCATCCCATCTAAATCAACGCCAGGCGACCTACTTCCAAATTAAATGTCGAACCCTGGACTGCCTTGAGCGGGGAGTAATTTAATACTGTGACGCCAGGGAACACACCCAATGGGGGATAATAATTTGAAGATTTCGGACATGACTCAAATGACCTGGATCGCACCAGCCCAGGAGTTGCTTGCTACTTTGTCAAGAGCGCAAGGAGGTAGTTAATGAGTTATTATAACAATTATGAATCAAGTAGTGAGTCAGGGACAATGTCTGAATGTGAAGAAGCAAGAAACATGACAGCCTCATACAATCATTTGTGTTTAAATAAACTCTCCAGTCTGAACCGAAGGCGTTTATAACCATTACCTTCTATGAAGGAACAATCGCTTTCAAATTAATATCCGAAATGTGGCTGATTCAGTCACAGGATTATTACTCTGACGCTGGGATGGGTCCTAATTATAACTTCTCTTCTGAAGTTGAACAAGAGTAGAGATCATGGAAAAGCGACAAACGACCAACCGAAGGATTGATGGTTAATCTTTTCCAATTTGCTGTTCCAATGAATTAGTTATAAAAGGATTCTGAACAGTACCGTACGTTAGACTTTCTCAGTATTATGCAAGTCTTCGAAATGCCGCCCCTTACATGTTTTTTTTTTTTTTAAAGATGCCGCCCTCTTATGAAGTCCCCTTACGGTGCCGCCTGATGCGACGGCCTCTCTGTATCAGACATGCATAAATAAACACACATAGTATTATTTGGCGCTCACAGAAGAAGAATGAGCAAATAGAGACTAGAAGACGCACTAGACAACATAAAATCTGAAAGCTATAATAGTTACCGACCGGGATCGAACCTGTCGCCTCCAAATGACGACGGCGCCTCACTGCAGGAACAAGTGTACTTCGACGTACGACCAACTAGACACTCCAAACAAAAGTGTCTTCATTGGTCATGTCTATCATACACATGAACCTACAACTATGGAATACGGACAGAATTCGTATCAAACCATTGAGATATCACCATAGGTCTCATAATTTATATTAAACCAGCATAGGTCAAATAACAAACACACAAACACATCGGACCGCAATGCTATTGTCGAGTATATATGAAAAAATGTTTTGCATATCCTTTACAGTACATCGCTGTCAACATCAGCATCTTTCAGCTGTATGTTGATTTCTTGGCAAGATTACGCTCAGTAGTTTGCCATTGCTTTCTGAGCGCTCAGTTATCCTGCAAGTCACCAGCGGGGGTCGAACCGCTCCCAGCTCTCGCCCTGCTACGAGACTCTGCGTGATAAACGGGATTACGGAGAAAGTGTTGTAACCCCTCGGCCAGAGAGACCGGCGAGTATATATGAACAAACATTTAAAGAAGAGAAATGATTGGTCGGTTCGAATGCTGTACACGTAAACACAAGAAATCAATGGGGAGAACCGTTAAGGCCACTAAGACATTTACATAAATAAACACACATAGTATTATTTGGCGCTCACGGTTCCTCCCATTGATTTCTTATGTTTACGTGCACAGCATTAGAACCGACCAATCATTTCTCTTCTTTAAATGTTTGTTCATATATACTCGACAACAGCATTGCGGTCCGATGTGTTTGTGTGTTTGTTATTTGACCTATGCTGGTTTAATATAAAATTACGAGACCTATGGTGCCATCTCAATGGTTTGATACGAATTCTGTCCGTATTCCATAGTTGTTAGGTTCATGTGTATGATAAACATTAATTAGACATTGTTAATTCTGTTCTCCTTGAGCTTTTAACAACCCTCCCCCCCCCCCCCCAACACACACACGCACACACTATTTCGTTCGCCCAGTGAGTTATAAGCAACGGGGTGTCTGGTTATACTATCCACACTTAACGCCTAGTTCGAGCATCCTTGAGTGTGTTGCTTCACCTGTTATTGGGCCTTTAACTAGTGTGACATGTCGGTCACGGCCAGTTGTCTAGAGACATTACTACGAACATATGGCCCGAATGATCAAACATGAAAGATCTTCAACCGTGACATTCCGAAGGTACTGTTAAAACAGCAGTCACAGAAGAATTAATCAGCAATGCTTCAACATATGACGTTTACTAAACATGCATGATGTTATCAGGTGAGTGATGAGTTGTGTCTCCGTCATATGACAGTAAAACTGAATCAGCGCCTTAATATACAACCTCCTCGCGAGAACGAACGAACCAACGCACGAACGAACGAACAGTAGTTAAGTATGGCGCGCATCCACGTATTTCCGCATCCATCCATGTGGGTAAACGTGGGTAAACGTGGGAGGTAATTTTTGGGTGAAGTGTGAATGCCTCGAAGTGCCTACACCGGCAACCGTCGAGGTATCAACTCGTAATAATGCAAAACAGCAACGAAGGACGAGGAATTAAACTTGCGTCCTTACCTTGAATACAATGATAATCAACGGCAAAAGTCAAGATATCAAAGCGCTAACAGAAGTTTATTCCGTAGCAGACATGTGAACATTAAACTCACGCAGACCTGTAGGTTGACCCCTATAGACAGGGTCGGCACCTACTTTACTAATCCACCGATGAGTGTTCAGTCTACTGCGCTCTGCTTGAAGCCCTAATCCACTGATTCCATTTAAGCTGTAATTCCACTCTAGGTTTTTCCGCCCGGTTACTTCACTGCCGTATCATCATCAACAGATCCCTCTCCTGATTCATAGCTGTCTCACGCTCATATCATCGCGTCCAGAGGTCACCTCACACAGATCCTTTGAAACACGTCCTTGTTCGAAATCACAATCACAGCTTCTCCTGTTGCTGTCCAATTACGTTCTCCACATTCTCCTTGGATTCCTTTGTTGACGTCCACTTTCGTGTCCGAGTGGGGAATTCCCATTTTCCAATTCATACTTTTCGTGGTGGGCCGTGCCGCCGTATGGCATAATGCCCCCTCCCAGATAAAAAAATGTGTAACATTTTTTTCCTTTGAACTATATGTGTATAAATATATTGTATAATCACAACTAACTACAACTATAATAACAACAGACTACTACTTGGTTGTCCCCCTTATCTACCCTTAAAAAAATATAAAGTTATACGACGGGCACGCCCACCTGCCCAAACCCCACGTTGGACGTCGTGTGGCTGATCATGGGGAATCAGACCAACTAATAAACATATTAGTCCCTACCTTGTCTTAATAGACAAGTGTGTCCTACCTCTAGGTACTACCATGAGTTTCGGACGAGGGTAATAATGGGGTTTCCAAGTAGATCATCCTCATTGTTGATTATCGTTGCTGTTATTATTGTATACTCCATATATTTTCCTTCTTACAATTTTTCCATCTGTGGGTAGGGTGACATGTGCTCCACGAGAATCCTCAGAAATATTTTTACTTTTGTGGATATGTTGAGAGCGATGGCTGATTATTATGGATCTTAATGTGATAATGACACGCAATACAATTAATTCAATTAGAGATTCATTCTAATGACTTAAACGCCATAATTATCCCAATTTGGAAAAACAAAGGCAGCAAAAGAGATTGCACACAATACAGAGGCATTTCACTGTTGAGTCATACTGGGAAAATATTTTGCAAAATTCTTGAAAAAAGATTACGAACTACTTTAGAACCCCAGCTAAGCGAAACGCAGCTTGGATTTAGGAAAAACAAAGGATGCACAGACGCCATTTTTGCTCTTAGACAACTTATAGAAAAATCAATTGAATTCAATGAAACACTCTACTTAGCCTTTGTTGACCAAGAAAAGGCATTTGATAGGGTAGATAGAAACAAGCTGTGGGAAATCCTTAAACAATATGGAGTGAGTACACATCTAACAAACCTATGTAGAAGTTTATACGACAACAGTGAATGCATAGTGAGAGCAACTGGAGGACACTCAGAACCCTTCACCATAAGATCTGGAGTACGACAAGGTTGTGTCCTGTCCCCTCTCTTGTTCATAACATATATAGACAACATATGTAAAGAAACCAGCCAAGCAGAGACAGCAAGAATACCGCATGACGAGAACACAGAAGAAGAACCATCTGCAAATCTAACCATTAGAGAACTCCTGTTTGCGGACGACCAAGCACTAATAGCAAAATCAGAAGCTGAATTACAAGACCACATGAATAGTCTAAACGAAATGTGTAGGGAACATAACATGAAAATTAGCACAAGCAAAACAGAGGTAATGACTATAACTAAAGAAGAACAAACAGCAACAATTCACCTAAACGAACATCCCTTGAAACAAGTAAAGAGCTTCAAGTACCTAGGAAGTATAATATCATCAAATGGCAGATCAGAAGACGAGATCGAAAATAGGTGCAATAAGGCAAATCAACTCATTGGACAAATGGCACCAATACTAAAGAACAAACATGTATCAATAACTACTAAGAAAGCACTTTACAACACAATCTTCCTACCAACTCTGTGCTACCAATGCCAAACCTGGACAATGACAGAAAAAGAGAAAAGAAAAATCACAACAACAGAAATGAGGTTCCTGAGAAGAATACTCAACGTATCAAGAAGAGATAAGATCAGAAATGAAGAAATCAGGACTAAAGTGGGGGTTAAAGCTGCTCTAGATTTTATTAGAAAGCAGCAAGTCAAATGGTTTGGCCATGCAAGTAGGCTACCAGTCAACAGCATGCCACAACAGGCAATGACGTACAGACCAGATGGAAACAGAGGAAGAGGCCGACCACGTAAACGCTGGACGGAGGGAATAACAGAATCCATGGGAATGTCGATATACGAAGCCCATAACCGGGCACTCTCACGAAGTTTATACTTCACCTCGACACCGCAAGGTACAAGAGGAACATGATGAGATGAGATGAGATGAGACTTAAACCTTATAATCAAATACTTTCCCGAACAATGCTTAATTAACCCAAAACCATACTATAATATTTCAATTAATTAATACCTAATTAACTAACATTTGTTATTTAACCACAGAATCATAACATTTAAATTAAAATGTTCACATTTCAATTTTCACTGTCACAGTTACAAATACAATACTTGTGCGCTCGACTCCATGTCAGAATAGTTACTGTTTGACCAACTGATCGATCACACATTGAGTAGATAACTCCTATGGCGTAGTTATTCCTTCATACACTCTGTCAATATGGAAAAATCTGCTATCCATATCTAAGTAAATCACATCTTTGTAATTATATTATATTATATATTTTGTCAATTAATGTAACATTGTTATTCAACAAGGTGCGTTTTGAATTTATGTTTATTAAATTTTCTAACACTCATAAAAGAACAGAACATTAAATATAATTTAAAGAACTTATAACATAAATCTGTTCCCTTATTAATTATAATCGACTGAGAATGTCTCTGATTGACTGATTAAAATCTTGCAGACATAGAGTTGTGAAGAATCATACCTATTAAAGATTCAAGACATCTAAAAAAAATTAAATCAGGAATATAATATTCAACAAGAATAAATATTGAAATCAAATAATATTCATATAAATTTAGTAATGTTCTCTATTATAGACATAATTATCAAAGAATAAAGAATCGAACTATTTCTAAGATGAATTATAGAATTATTAGATAGTGTGAACAATTCTGACAAGTGATACCTTGTATAACTAAGTAATAAGACCTAAGACTCTAATGTGTCTGTAGTGTATTATGTGTTGATTTGACCCTAACCTTTCATCCCATTTTATTTTCCTTTATTCTTTTATTCTTTCATTCATTAATTTTCTTTCTTTCTTTCTTTCTTTCAAATCTGTAAAATCTCTCTTCTGCACTCATGCCAATATTTGTACATTGTAACTTTGTTGATTGGAACAATGTTATTGTTTTCAGTCTTGTGTATCTTCTGTAATGCATACGCTGTAACAACGTATGTTTGTACTGAGTGCGTGTAACTTTCATTCTGTTTTTGGGATTTTTAACAAAAATGTCATTGAGAAACATGTAATCACGTTTGATTTGTTTTTTAACAACAGTTATTTCTTCATGTTTGGGTTCGTTGACTTTGTACAATTCGCAATTATTTACCGTTGTGTTATCACGTATGTCTACAGTTGATGTACCCTGTTCTGTTTGCGCCTTTTCTTCTTTAATTTCTTCTTCTTCTTCTTGTGTTGTTTCAATTTGGGCATTTGTACTTGTAAGTGTTTTGTTAAACTTGTGTTCGATAGTTACTTTCTGAACGAAATCTCTGGCGTTCGGTTCTTTCACTACTGCAGCACATACTTTACCTGTGTAATTACTTTCTTTTCTTTCATACATTTGTCTTTGTTTTCTCATTTGTTCCTTCCAAATTGTTTCCTTTGCAAGATTCTCCTTTTCAAGTGCGAGTCGTTTCTGTTTGATTTCTGCCTCTATGGTTATTTGTCTTGCCTTTAACTCTGCTTCTGCGGTTATCTGTTTTTCTTTCATCTCTTTTCTCATTGTAGCTATCTTTTCACGTTGCAAAGTTATCTCATTTTGTTTAATAGTCATCTCTTTTTCTTTCAGTTCTCTCTCAAGAGCCATCTGCAGTTGTTTGGTTTCTTTCTCTGCTGCTAGTCGTTCCTTCTGACGTTGTTTCTCTTCTTTTTGATGCTCACTGAACTCATGTTTAACCCAACTCCTAAGTTCAGCACCAGTTAAACCAGTCTTTTCACCGAATTCCATGATTTTTTGTAGGGTAGACATCTTGTCCTACCTGTAAAATGAGCTATCTAGCTGAAATAAATAGCGAAGTGGCAAAAGAAGAAAAGACTCGACAAATTTGCAACAAGGTTCTTCGCGGAACGGAGTAGTTATTGACTTAAATAATAAGTCCTGTGGTATCAACGTCGACCGAGTGGGGAATTCCCATTTTCCAATTCATACTTTTCGTGGTGGGCCGTGCCGCCGTATGGCAGTGAACACGGACGAGGGCGGGGCTGAAGGGCTTGGTGAGTTGGGTAAAAAAAATTGTGGTGGGACTTTGTCTGGAACGGGGGTATATTTTGGTTGGTGGGTTGTTTCTGTGAAAGTTATTAAGGTGTTGGAAATAGAAAGAGGGGCGTAAAAGTGTGTATTCCTGTCTATGAATTTTTGGTTGGTGGGATTTCTGTAAAAGTAATTAGTGGCGGTGTATGAAGGGATGAAGGGTTTGAAGGGGTGGGGAAATTGTAAGTTATATATTTTGGTTGGACGTGGTTACAAAGGAACGGAGTATATGAATGTGTTAGTATAGGTGGTGAGATGAGTGAAAGATAAACTGTCAAGGGCGGGGGTGTGACAGTGTGTATGGTCTCTGCCAAATTAGACAGTAGTGTTTAGGTGGGGATGGTGGGTAAGAGGTGGGTGTAATGAAAGCGAGGATTCCAACCACATGTTATGGCCTCGTAGTCGGGGAATTTCTTGATGGTTGGTCGGAATGTGAAACTAATTAAGGTAGGAAGGGGTACAATCGGTACCAAGTGTGTTAAATGTGTGATGTTAAGTGTGATAGTAGTGTCTTAGTGAAATTAAAGGGTGGTATGTTCATATTCAGCGATTACAAATCTTATAAAGTTGTAATGGATATGGTGTATGGTAAGGGGTGGGTACCAGGTATTAGTGGTCAAGTAGGAGTGGTCGATATAGGGGCGGTCATAAATGTAATGGGTATTGATAAGAGGTGTCATGTTCGTAGTTACACACTGGTCAAGCAGTGGTCAAGTGAGGAAAATTTTAGGTGAAAGTGGTTGTAATGATATGGTGATGATTAAAGGGTGGTAAATTAGTGGTCAACCAGTGGTCAAGTGGTGTTCAAGTGAGGAAATTTTAGGGAAAAGTGTTTGTAATGATATGGTGATGATTAAAGGGTGGTAAATTAGTGGTCAAGCAGTGGTCAAGTGAGGAAATTTTTAAGGGAAAGTAGTTGTAATGATATGGTGATGATTAAAGGGTGGTAAATTAGTGGTCAAGCAGTGGTCAAGTAGTGGTCAAGTAGTGGTAAATTGAGGAAATTTTAGGGAAAAGTGGTTGTAATGATATGGTGATGATTAAAGGGTGGTAAATTAGTGGTAAAGCAATGGTCAAGTAGTGGTCAAGTAGTGGTTAAGTGGTCGAGTAACCACTTAAGTTGTAGGGGAAAGTACGTGTAGTGAACCTGTGTTTGTTAAAGTGTTCGATGATGTGGTCAAGTAGTGGTAAATGGTCAAGTGACTACTTAAATTGTCTGTGAAAGTAGGTATAGTGACATGGTGATGATCAAGAGGTGGTCAAGTGGTGTTCAAATAGTGGTCAAGTAGTGGTCAAGTAGTCGAATGACCACTTAAATTGTAGGGTATGGTACGTGTAGTGAAACGGTGATGGTAAAATAAGTAATGACATGGTCAAATAGTGGTCAAGTGGTCGAATGATCACTTAAATTGTAGGGTATGGTACGTGTAGTGACATGATGATGGTTAAAGTGATCGATGACATGATCAAGACGTTATGCCGGCTGCTAAGTTCAGAAAGTAGTGTCCTTAGTATTGGTAATTTCCCCACCACGAGTGCCTCGAGCACTGATTTTACATTGATCAATAGCACCTAGTGGTACAGTCGACACACATGGACAATAGTTACATCCGGTCAAAGATGGCATCGCACCCTATCACACATGGGTTATTTCTACATCCAGACTACGTCTCATTCGCTTAAACTGGTCAAATATGGCGTCACAGCCGGTCACATGTGTAATGGTACAGCCGAGACAAGGGCTCATTGGCGAAAACCAGTCAAAGAATTCCCTGCTTCCGATCACATGTATAAGGGTACAGCCACTACACGTGACTCAACCAGTCAAAGATGGCGATGCATCCAGTGACACGCATAACGATACACGTGGAACACGTGGCTAATAACCCAATCGTTCAAAGACGGGGTCGCATCCCGTCACATGGGTAATGGCACACCCGAGACACGTGGTTAAGAGGGAAACTATAGAAAAAGGGTGTCCTATCGGTTGTCGAGTCAGGGAACCTGACGTATGATGATCACTGTTTATAGGAGTGAATACACTGCATCATCAACACTGCATCCGAAGGGTAAATGGTCACCCTTCTCTCTTTTTTCTATATCCGTGTAGTCCTAGTGTTACCGGGTTACACCAAATGACACCCGGCATTAACACATTATAAACTGGTCTCGAAAACCCCATACGCGCGTGTAAACAACTAATCACAGTTTTCCGACTAAGCCTTTCTCATACTCATAGTACAGAGATGTGATCACCGATGCTAGTCGGGGAAGTCGTATTTGTAAGTAACAACTATCGGGTCATACAACGACGAGTGGGTAGTGGATGTTAACAGATGCACACAAACACAACAAACTGCCCCGACTCAACCTTAGGCAATGTACGTAACATGACAGGTCACATGTCCGCCGTCATAACCAGCGACGATATCACGTAGCAAATTAGACATCCACACTTTCATTTCCTTTCTATGTGTCCATAGTGTCTTTACATCTTTCTCCAGAAAGCCATTTCTTCTTCTTCTTCTTCTTCGTTCATCCGGAGTTTTTTTTTCGGACGTGATTGCGTTGTGCCTGTTTACAGCAGAGCTGCGTTCTTGCGCCGTTAGGCCGACACATCCGACTTCTGCGGGCATTTGTTGACCGGGTTAACCTTCCCGGGGGTTTCTTAGGACGTTAGACTCTCACTGTTGTGGTGTTATCTCCCATCCCAGCTGGCCCATATAGATCAGCCAAAGGCATCCTGGTCGGCCCTCAAGGGAAGGCAGGGGCAGACCATGGGCATTCCCCGCCATCCAAGGAGGCTTCCATAATTGCAGAGCCATCACACAGCGCTCTGGTACTGGGCTCACCCAAGGAATCGTCACGTCCTGCACATGGCTGCTTAGCCTCACTTCCGTATATTGGGCCTTCCGTTCACCATAGGCTGTTCTTCCAGAAACCAGAAGAATGCAGTTTGCAGATGACATCCACACAGTGAGCTTTCGATTCGGACTTTCCACGTAATGGATTTGCTATCCAAGCAATATTCCATTTTGTGCCACTAGGACACTTTTTCCACCTTTTATGAAGCCCACACAGTGAGCTTTCGATTCGGACTTTCCACGTAATGGATTTTCTATCCAAGCAATATTCCATTTCATGCCTCTGGGAGGCTTGTGTAACCGACATGCCTGTGGTATGAAGTGTGGCAGTCTAAATACTTCTTCATGTATATTTAAATGTCAACCTGAATGTAGTTAAAGTAAGCTGCAGTCAACCTGAGCTTGTTGATATCTCCATAGAGCTTGTCCTCGAATGAAGCAGGTGTGGGCCAAAATATCTTTCTCTGTTCTGCATATATTGGGCACTCTTGCAGCAAATGTTTAGCTGTCATTTTACCAGTTCCACAATTACATTCATCTGTATCTCCTATCTTTAGTTTGTTGAACAAGTGGTATTTCAGCCTGTTATGTCCTGTGCGGAGTCTGAAGATTGCTACTTGTTCTCTTCGGTCGAGTTTGTAATATGCATCATCCTTCTGGTGGCCTGGATGCTCTGATTCCCATTTGGTTCTATAAGTGCTTTTTATCAACCTCTTTGCCTCATTATAGGTTATGTCTATGTCAGGCTGTGGTAGTCGTCCGCCCTCTTTTGCCAGTCTGTCAGCCTCTTCATTTCCAGGTATACTGCAATGTGATGGGATCCATTGTATTACAACTTTTTTGGATTTCTGGCATAGACCATGGAGTGCTGCTCTTAGGTCAGCTATTTCTGTGCTGTTATTGCTCTTCAGTATTGAGACAGCTGACTTTGCATCTGTAAAGATAGCTATTTGCGTCTCTTTTTTTTTACTCCATCAAGAGCATTTCTGCTGCAGTTTTCAGAGCCTCTACCTCCGCTTTGAAGTTACTTGAAAACTTTCCAGTTGCCACTGAATGTGTTTTTTTCACTCCATTTTTTAAATTTAGGAGAATTCCTCCTCCTCCATTCTCTACTGAATTTTTGGCTGATCCATCTGTATATGCATGGGTCCAATTGCTGCTTGGGTAATGTTCTTTTATGTAGTTTAGGGTTATTTCTCTTCTTTCGGTTTCATGCTGAGTGTTCTTTTTCTCAATACCAGGAATGTTTTCTATCATCTCAGGCAGTTGCTGCTGTCTCCAAGCTGGGAACTTGTCTGCATTGTAAATGGATTTGACTGTTGATATGTTAAGTATGGGATCTGCCCTAATCTTTCGTTTTGCAGTTTCTACAAAGTTGCTACGCTTCAGTCTTCCCTTTCCAAAACCACTAAACCTTTTATACATAGGGTGGTCTGTCAATCTTCTAAATTTTTCAGCTTGTTGCTGGGCTCTGCTATCTCTTCTATCCTGCATTGATTGTAAACAAGTGATCTTTTCTAATTCATTAATAGGCGTTGTCTTCAGGCTTCCAGTTATGATTCGCATTCCTTGATTTTGGACTTTTAAAGTTTGACTTAGCTGCTGTTGCCCAAGCTGCAATGCCATATTCCAGTACTGGCCTCACCCGTCCAGTATATAACTTCTTGAGAACTTTCTCATCTGCTCCCCACGTTGTACCAGCAAGCTTTTTCATGATTGCCATTCTTTGCCTTGCTCTTGTTCGATTTTTCTCAACCTGTGTCTTCCATGTCAGGCGACGATCAAAGGTGACTCCTAGATAGTTTGGATTTTCTTCATGGCGCAATATTTTTTCATTCAATACCAGCTTAGGTTGCTGAGTTTTATTTGAGAGGGAGAACACTGTGCATGTTCTTTTCTCCTCACTTATCTTCACTAGCCATGATTTTGATCAGTCCTCTAGCGCTAATAGGGCTTGCTGTATTTTTTCCATTCAATACCAGCTTAGGTTGCTGAGTTTTAGTTGAGAGGGAGAACACTGTGCATGTTGTTTTCTCCTCACTTATCTTCACTAGCCATGATTTTGACCAGTCCTCTAGCGCTAATAGGGCTTGCTGTATTCTGCTGTTAGCTGTACTAATATATTCTTCAGATGTCCATATGGCTAGGTCATCTGCAAAGGATGATGTGTGTACTCTGGCTGGAAAATTTTCTGTGATGTCGTTTATTTATGCTAGGAATAATGTTGGTGAAAGAACTCCTCCTTGGGGGACACCTTGCTCCAACAGCATCATTTTGCTGGTTTGTCCTTGTACTTTTGTCCTGGCAGTTCTGTTCTCAAGGTAGTGGCTGATCCATTTGTACATTTTCCCGCAAACATGCATTTTTTGCAGTTTTACTTTCAGTCCTTCCTTCCATACTTTATCAAATGCTTTTTCTAAATCTATCCAGACTGCTAGTGTGTGCTTTTTCTCTTGGAAGGCATCCTCTATTTCCTGAGCTATATAGGTTATTTGATCTTCAGTGGATCTGTACTTTCTGAATCCTGCTTGGTGAGGTGTTACGAGTTGGTTTTCTTCCAGTTAGCCTGCCATTGATAATGCGTTCCATTAATTTTCCTACACAGCTAAGAAGACTGATAGGTCGATAGCCATTTGGTTCTTCCAGGTCTTTTCCTTTCTTTGGGACTGGTATTAGTATAGCTTCCTTCCAGGCCTGTGGGACTATTCCCCTCTTCCAGCTGTAATTTAGGACTGCTAGTAGTTTCTTTTTTGCCTTAGTGCCTAGTCCTATTAGCATTTCATTTGTGATTCCATCCTTTCCTGATGATGTCTTCTTTTTTAGGGTATTCATTGCCTGTTCCATTTCTTCCATTGTTAGATTTGCCATCATATATTCTGCTGCTGTCTCTGTATATCTATGATGTATCTGTTTATCTTTGATTGCTTTCTTCTGTTCGGCTGTAATATCAATGTGGTTTGCACTGGCATAGTGTTCCATTAGTGCATTTGCAGCCTTTTTTCCTGTAAGCAAGGCATTTCCTTGTTTAATTGTTACTTGTTTATTTCTAGGTCCTTCATTGTTCATGGCTTTTACTAGTTTCCATAGTTTGTTTCCATCCCTGTCAAAATTCAGGTTTTCTGTATTTTTCCTCCAACAATCTCTTGTTGTTTGATTTACTGTTCTTTTATATTTTGCTGAGATGGCTTTGAGAGAGATGTTCGCTTCAGTTGTTTGTTCTCTCTCTGCGGTCTTCCTAGCATCTTCAACTTTGTCCTCCAAAATTTGTAGTTCTTCAGTCCAGTATGGTTTGTAATTTTTCCTTGCTCTTCTTGGAATAGACTCAGTGGCCGCCTGTATTATTGCTCTGTTTAGACTTTCCACCATTTGATTCATGTTGCCATATCGTGTATTTATGTTTTCACAATATTTGTCTGTTAGTATGGCAAATCTGTCCCAATCTGCTCGTTTGTAATTCCAACGGGGTAAAGGCTTTTGCTCCTGTGGAACATACTCCATATTTATTACAAGCTTGATTGGTCTGTGGTCACTACCTGCTAATTGGTCCAGCACATGGCGATCGATTTTGTGGAGGATGTCTCCTGTGCAGAAAGCTAAGTCTGGAGTAGAAGTGGTAATCCATCTTCTGGAGTAGAAGCTCGGTGTGTCATCCGCTTTGTTGAGTAGATGGAGATTTGAGTCTATTTCCCAGTCCTCCACTTCATCTCCTCTTTTGTCAGTATCTGGGTATCCCCATCTTTCTGAACGGCTATTAAAGTCTCCGACAACAATGCAATTTGTGTCAGTTATTTCCATGTTTGAGAGTGTAAGATCCTTATCTGCCGGGCTATACAGATTGTAAATTCTTATTTTCACGTCCTTTATCATTATATCAACACCTATAATTTCCGTTTGGTTGTCAGAGATCACAGATACTTCGCTGCAAGGTATTGTATTTCGTGTAAGTATTACAACTCCTCCTTTGTGTCCTTCGCGGTCGAAACGTGTGGCCTGATATCCCTCGACTGAAAATGTGCGATTGGCGTTGAGGTGTGTCTCTTGAATGCATGCCACATCTATTCTATCTTTATGAAGACGCTGTGTTAGGGAGACTTTCTTGTTATAAACTCCTTCTGCATTCCATTGTAGTATGTTGAGTGTCCGGGGTGTTTGGTCAATAGCTCTTAACCTACTCCTCTGTGCCTTGACTCCACAGCACAGGGGAAGGTGACCACCAGTAGTCATGGGTGGACCCCCTCGAGGCAGGGGGCCCGGCACTATCACCGCCTGATGGGACTTCACGGGATTAGCACCATAACGATTAATTTTCATCTGTGGCATCATGAAATGATAAAGTTACGTTGCACTTCTTTGTCAAGCCTGTGGCTCAGTACATCCGATTTCGACAAGCATTTGTTCGGGATGCTTTCCGTAGCCTTTGACTGTCCCCAGTCTACCTACAAGGCAGCAGGTGTGTGTGTCTCTTCGTCTGGTCCCTCTCCCTCTCGTTAGTTACTATGGTGTCCAAGGAATGCAACTAATACGTCTCAGGAACCCAATCTCTGTTGTTTTTTCAGGTTCTTCCTAGGGGTGCTGGTCTATGACCGTATTCGTTGTCTAGAATAGCGCCTAGTAGATTAGGGGGACAGATGATTTATCTCCATTATGGTAGAAAATCTGCCTAGTCAGCAGAAAATCGGTTGTTCTATAATCAAAGATAATATTAATGTTATTTGTTATGAAACGTTGAAAGTCTGTTAGAAGATGTGGTAGAGGGTATTCAAGGGCTCAATAAGGCAGATGTGGTTTTAAGAAAGGTCGACTTCATAACAGCCACTTGGATGTATGTAGACTTGCCGCTATTGCAGTTGTGAAATGACGTGTGAAATAGGTGGACAAAGTAAGAAATGTTATGTTAGCTAGCCTTGGAGAACACCTTTTGTATTGTTGAAAGCTGGAACAATTGGAAGGTTAGTGTAGCAAACATTGTGGTATAGAAAGTTGAAGATATCAGCCTTGGGAAATGGTTCTTTGGTGACGAATACTCAGATGATATCGAAACTATCCCCTGTAGATCACAGATTGCATTGCCATAAATGTTGTTATGCCTGTTTCATTAGACCTCATGCACAACGAAGGTTTGGCGTTCTTAGTGGTGTGACATGGAAAAGTTTTGAAGCTATCTATGAAAGACAGAGATACGTTGTATTAGAAAGGAAAAACCAAGGGTGTGGAGAGATGAGTGATTAGTCTGTATAAGTGCTTCTTTACCAGCTACACTGGAATGTTAAGTTAGAGCTTTCGGTATTGTAAAATCGGGAAAGTGCTGACGTTGATGGTTATGTATTGTGAAATGTCTTTTCAGATAAAAGTTCAAGACACGTTTGCCATAACTACAGAAGTTACCTTTTTTTCCTAATTTTGGTAACACATTTGTCTTAGTTTTGTGGACTTACTTTTCCATAGCTATTTCTTAGTTTGGCTTACATATTTTCCTAGTTTTTATCACTTTGGACGACAAGTTTACAAGTTTGATTGAAATATGTCTGTACTTGGTCAATATTTTTCCATATTTGGTTAACAAAGTTTCCTACTTTTCATAAGTTTGGATTTATAACTTTGGCCAACATTTTATTTGTGTTGGTTAATATTGTTTCCTAGTGTTTTATAAATTTGGTCGAGCTATTTCTGTATTTAGCCAACATTTTTCCCATTTGACTAACAAATTTTTCTGATATATTTATAAGTTTGGTTGAGACATGTCTTTACTTGGACAATATTTTTCACCTTTGGTTAATAAAGTTTCCTACTTTTCATAAGTTTGGACCAGATATTTATAAGTTTAGTTAACAGTTTTGTCAATTTGGCTAACAAATTTTCCTACATTTTATAAGTTTGGATGCACTATTTCTTTACATGGCCACTATTTTTCACCGTTGGCTAACACATTTTCCTGCTTAGGTCGACATATTTTTCTAATCTTTGTAAGTTTGGTTGATCTATTTCGTAACTCGGCCGTTATTTTTCCTACGTTGGGTACCCTATTTTCTTATAACGGTCGACATATTTATAAGTTTGTCCATCGTTTTGCCTATTGCATTACTTCGGTCGACATATTTCTTGATGTTACTAGCATGTTTTCTTACTTATTATAAGTTCGGATGCGATATTTCATTACTTGGCCAATATTTTTCACCTTTTTCTAACAAATTTTCATACATGTTATAAGTTTAAACGAGACATCTATAAGTTTGACCGATACTTTTTCCTATTTGGCCAACAATTTTATTACTTTGGTTCACGTAATTTCCTACTTCGGTCGACATGTTTCTTAGTTTGAGCAATATTTTCCCCAGTTGGTTAATACAATTTTCTACCTTTCATAAGTTTGGACGAGATATTTCAGTATTTGACCTACATTTGTCGCATTTGGGTACCAAGGTTTCGTACTTTTCATAACTTTGGAGGCGTTATTTCTTTACTTGATCAATATTTGTTTTGTTTTTTCACATTTGGTTAACAAAGGTTCCTACTTTTTTATACGTTTCGACGAGATATTTCGTTACTTGGTCAATCTTTTCCTTCTTTTTATAAGTTTGGTTGTAATATTTCTGTATTTGGCCGACCTTTTTCCCATTTGGCTGACAAACGTTCCTACTTTTTTTTATAAGTTTAGTTGAAATATTTATAAGTTTGGTTAAAATTTGGCCAAAATTTTCACATTTAATTAACAAAGTTTCCTACTTTTCGTAGGTTTGAACGATGTATTTCGTTACTTGGACAATATTTTCCCCATTTAGCTAACAAATTTTCCTATTTGGCCAAGATATTTTCCATTTTGTTAACATATGTTCCTACTTTCTATAAGTTTGGGTGATATATTTCTCTGTTTGGTCGATACATTTTCATACTTGCTTAACAAAGTTTCGTATTTTTCATAAGTTTGGTGGGGATATTTCGTTACTTGGTCAATCTTTTTTCTCATTTGACTAACACATTTCCCTACTTTTCATAAGTGTGGACAAGATATATCGTTACGTGGTCAATATTTTTTTTTCTATTTGACTAACAAACTTTCCTACTTGCTTGATATTTTTCCCAATAAGTTAACAAATGTTCCTACTTTTTATAAGTTTGGACGAGATATTTCTGTATTTGATCAATAATTTTAATATTTTGTCTAACATATTTTCTTATTTGACGGTTGAAGTGGTACATAGAAGGTGTACTTTTGTCTGGTTATGAAGTGTGGCACTGAGCAGGTACACTGAAAAAAACATATATTGGTCTTGGAAATGGCTTTCTGGAGACAGATGTAAAGACACTAAGGACACATGGAAAGGAAATGAAAGTGTGGATGTCTAATTTGCTACGTGATAACGTCGCTGGTTATGACGGCGGACATGTGACCTGTCATGTTACGTGCATTGCCTAAGGTTGAGTCGGGGCAGTTTGTTGTGTTTGTGTGCATCTGTTAACATCCACTACCCACTCGTCGTTGTATGACCCGATAGTTGTTACTTACAAATACGACTTCCCCGACTAGCATCGGTGATCACATCTCTGTACTATGAGTATGAGAAAGGCTTAGTCGGAAAACTGTGATTAGTTGTTTACACGCCCGTATGGGGTTTTCGAGACCAGTTTATGTTGTATTGATGCCCGGGTGTCCTTTGGTGTAACCCGGTAACACTAGGACTACACGGATATAGAAAAAAGAGAGAAGGGTGACCTTTTTACCCTTCGGATGCAGTGTTGATGATGCAGTGTATTCACTCCTATAAACAGTGATCACCATACGTTAGGTTCCCTGACTCGACAACCGATAGGACACCCTTTTTCTGTAGTTTCCCTCTTAAACACGTGTCTCGGGTGTGCCATTACCCCTGTGAGGGGATGCGACACCGTCTTTGAACGATTGGGTTATTAGCCACGTGTTCCACGTGTATCGTTATGCGTGTCACTGGATGCATCGCCATCTTTGACTGGTTGAGTCATTAGTCACGTGTAGTGACTGTACCCTTATACATGTGATCGGAAGCAGGGAATTCTTTGACTGGTTTTCGCCAATGAGCCCTTGTCTCGGCTGTAC
The DNA here is from genome assembly GCA_963921405.1 of Cepaea hortensis. NCBI lineage: Eukaryota > Metazoa > Mollusca > Gastropoda > Stylommatophora > Helicidae > Cepaea > Cepaea hortensis. Next base: position 148,577,696 of record OY992878.1, on the reverse strand, counting down.
CATTACACATGTGACCGGCTGTGACGCCATATTTGACCAGTTTAAGCGAATGAGACGTAGTCTGGATGTAGAAATAACCCATGTGTGATAGGGTGCAACGCCATCTTTGACCGGATGTAACTATTGTCCATGTGTGTCGACTGTACCACTAGGTGCTATTGATCAATGCAAAATCAGTGCTCGAGGCGCTCGTGGTGGGGAAATTACCAATACTAAGGACACCACTTTCTGAACTTAGCAGCCGGCATAACATCTTGATCATGTCATCGATCACTTTAACCATCATCATGTCACTACACGTACCATACCCTAAAATTTAAGTGATCTTTCGACCACTTGACCACTACTTGACCACTATTTGACCATGTCATTACTTATTTTACCATCACCGTTTCACTAAACGTACCATACCCTACAATTGAAGTGGTCATTCGACTACTTGACCACTACTTGACCACTATTTGAGCACCACTTGACCACCTCTTGATCATCACCATGTCACTATACCTACTTTCACAGACAATTTAAGTAGTCACTTGACCATTTACCACTACTTGACCACTACTTGACCACATCATCGAACAATTTAACAAACACAGGTTCCCTACAATTTAAGTGGTTACTCGACCACTTAACCACTACTTGACCACTACTTGACCATTGCTTGACCACTAATTTACCGCCCTTTAATCATCACCATATCATTACAACCACTTTTCCCTAAAAATTTCCTCATTTTACCACTACTTGACCACTGCTTGACCACTAATTTACCACCCTTTAATCATCACCATATCATTACAACCACTTTCCCCTAAAAATTTCCTCACTTGACCACCATTTGACCACTGCTTGACCACTAATTTACCACCATTTAATCATCACCATATCATTACAAACACTTTTCCCTAAAATTTTCATCACTTGAACACCACTTGACCACTGGTTGTCCACTGGTTGACCACTAATTTACCACCCTTTAATCATCACCATTTCATTACAACCACTTTCACCTAAAATTTTCCTCACTTGACCACTGCTTGACCACTGGTTGACCAGTGTGTAACTACGAACATGACACCTCTTATCAATACCCATTACATTTATGACCGCCCCTATATCGACCACTCCTACTTGACCACTAATACCTGGTACCCACCCCTTACCATACACCATATCCATTACATCTTTATAAGATTTGTAATCGCTGAATATGAACATACCACCATTTAATTTCACTAAGACACTACTATCACACTTAACATCACACATTTAACACACTTGGTATCGATTGTACTCCTTCCTACCTTAATTAGTTTCACATTCCCACCAACCATCAAGAATTTCCCCGACTACGAGGCCATAACATGTGGTTGGAACCCTCGCTTTCATTACACCCACCTCTTACCCACCATCCCCACCTAAACAAGAATTCTACTGTCTTATTTTCACTGGCAGAGATCATACACACCGTCACACCCCCGCCCTTGACAGTTTATCTTTCACTCATCTCACCACCCATAGTTGTATAACAGATCATATACTCCGTTCCTTTGTAACCACGTCCAACCAAAATATATAACTTACAGTTTCCCCACCCCTTCAAATCCTTCATCCCTTCATACACCGCCACTAATTACTTTTACAGAAATCCCACCAACCAAAAATTCATAGACAGGAATACACACTTTTACGCCCCTCTTTCTATTTCCAACACCTTAATTACTTTCACAGAAACAACCCACCAACCAAAATATACCCCCGTTCCAGACAAAATCCCACCAAATTTTTTTTTACCCAACTCACCAAGTTCTTCCCCGCCCTCGTCCGTGTTCACACTTCACCCAAAAATTACCTCCCACGTTTACCCACGTTTACCCACATGGATGGATGCGGAAATACGTGGATGCGCGCCATACTTAACTACTACGAACTTTATTTTCAAATGGTTAAGAATTGAACCGCATGCCCGTCTGACATTGTTTACATCAGCATTTGCCCCAACAACAGAAAGCAGTAAAGATAGTACAGATGCATTTTTACCGACCTGGTGAATTCCTTGAAGAAAGTCAAATAACACAGAGTCAAATGTCATGTTGGGAGATTTAATGCTAAAGATTGAATCAAACAAGATAAAAGCACAGTAAGTAATTAGTGGAGATAATGAGAGAAGCTGGAGACTTGTAGAGTGGGCACAAGAGCATGATATTATTGTTGGAAACACCTGATATCAGTAACATCCACGAAGGTTAAAAATGTAGAAAGTCCTGACAATATGATCAGAAACAAGATTTTCGTCCTCAGACGATTTAGAAATGCTTTAAAACGTACAAAACTATACCAGACATAGACTATAACATAGATCATAGATTATTTACAAGACACATACGTATGCGTAACGTTAATTATTTGCATATCCTTTACAGGACGTAGCAGTCAACCACATAATTGTTTGGCTGTTTGTGATTTCTTGGCATGTTTACAGTAGTTTGCTATTGCTTACTGAACGACTGGGTCTCATACCACTGAATGAAAACCCGCGCAAAACGGTCTGCTTCCAAATTGTCCGCAGATGTGTTTCGAACGCGGTATGCAGGCTGCGAATTGCGTTCGCAACCCTTTCGTCACAGTGTTTGCACGTAAAGAAATGTTAAACATAAAATAAGAAACAGAAAATTAGATCTATGTACATACAAGAATGAGGGGATAAAAGACAACTCTAACATAGAAATTGAGAACATATTTGATACATTGTCAGATCTAGAAATTCTATTTCAAGATGATCAATGGGAAATAAGGAAGAACTCGGAGAGGCTGCAGAAGCAACTATCTGAGGAATAAAAGCTATCGGCCGAAGGAATGGATGACAGAAGACATTTGAAAAATGATGAGAGCAAGAAGAGATAGCACAATTAACCTTGACAGAAAATATATAAAGAGATTCTAGTGAGATCGGACGCCCATGTGTATTGTATCGCACGTAACAAATCCATTGGCAGTTGGAAATCGAAAAAGAGTAGCATAACGGCGCTTCCCGGGCAAAATTTCGAGTTAAAAATCTACCCAAAGTATTTCAGGATCCTCGCCGGTGCTACGGAATTCGTGCACTGAGCTGAGTTTCTCCAGACTCAGTTTTGAGTTAGGAGGAGAAAGGAGCACTTATGTGTTACACCCATGTGCCGTGATGTTGATCCATCGACTAAACTAAACTAATAAAGTGATTCAAATAAAAATTAGAAAAAAATATGTAAATAGGCAATAGAAACATGGCTTGAGATAACATTTAGGGAAATTGAAAAACAACACTCCGGGAAGGCTATACGAGTCAATAAACGCCCGAAAAGAAGTTGGGTATGTCACTGAAAGGAGCAAATGTCGCAGCTCTGCAGCAAACAGTCAAAACGCAATTACTTCCAAAACAAAATAATACCAGACGATCGAAGCAGACGAAACAGAAGTAAAATAGCAGAACATCCAAGATTATAAATTAATGCACACAAGAATGAATGACCTCACCCACACAGAAACATAAGCGCATTGCCTGAAAACCAAAGACGGAAAATCATTTGTTAATAAGAACCTCGAAATTTAGGTCATTGTTTACTGTAATTTTCCCCCTCCCCGCTCATTTTGAACTCAAGTGTAGTCCACACTTGACTCATTTTGCGCGTGGGTCAGGTTTCCCTATTACCAGTGTCCTCGCCATCACGCGAACCGACTTGTGAGGTACTTATACGTTGCCAACTAAAAGACGAGAATTCGTTTAGCCCCAACTGACCGGTGTAAGGAGAGAACCCACTTCCTCATCATCAACGAACCGGAAGTTTAAGAGCGATTTATCCTATCCATTGGGCCACGTGACGTCCATACTGTAATTATGTGAATGGCAGTGACGACAGAATGTGATAGGCTCGGTTACATTATCTATATTTTATTTTCACGAGCCCTGCGCCCTATAAGCAATAGTTAAGATTCTGGTTTATTTTAATCAACCAATCAATTAATCATTCAATCAATCAATCAATCAATCATGCAGGTACTGTCTTCACAATGAAGGTTGGTTGCAATGATTCTCCAACATTGTCTCTCGCCCTGACTGTACATTCTGTCAGATTGATGTTCGTCCATCTCTTGATGTTATCTTCCCATTTGTATTGTTGTCTACCTCTTGCTCGCTTGCCTTCAACCGTATCCTCCAGTATGGTTTTTAAAAGAGTGTTATGTCTTTTAACTGACTGACTGGCACATTGCAGTCTTGACAGATGATAGTTTGTTAACGAACGAACGATCTTTATTTTCAAAGGGTAACAAATTGGGCACGCAAGCCCGTATTACATTCTGCTCTTCCAATCACTCATCTTTCATTCATCATTTGTGAATGTTAGATTTACATAGGTGTGTATGTAGGTATGTATGCATGTATGTGTGTATGAATGTGTGTATGTATGTGTTTTTGTGTGTGCATGAGTGTGTTTGTGCGTATGTGTGTATGTTTGTAAAATGTAGTTATACCTCTCCATAACACAAAGCCTGGGCTGAATTTAGAGACCATGTGTTTGTTGCCCATACAGCATGATCCCTCTCTCGGCCTGTCTAGTTTACTCCAGAGGAAAAGTGACACCAATACTTCTGGAAGAAGACAAGCCACAGAAGCTGCTGGATCAGCAAAGCAATGCTCTAAATGTCCGCCAGTCGGAGCTTCGATCCTAGACAAGTTGCCAACCAAGGCTTAGGGCTGGTCTTCCCTGCCACGACATTTAGTCTTTAGGTTGCATTTTCCTCACACTAGGATAAGGTTTAACCTCCCCCCAAACACACACACCCAATTACGCCCCTCCACCTGAAGCCGTTGGCACAATGTGGGGTGTCCTGTTTGGTGATCGCCGCCCAACATTCTGCGCTAACAGAAAGCAGATAGTTCTGGCTACTGTCATACGGTACCTTAGTCACATTTAAGACCTGTTTTTTAACACGACCGAAATATTTCACTTCCCTCTATATTATTTATTTCATCAACTCTCTTTTCTCAGTTTATTTGAAATATTGCGTTGAATATGTCTTAATTAAGTTGTCTGTACAACTGAGCGTCCACACAAAGTAAAACACTATAAATGAGGACAAGTGTATTGTTTAGGTCACACTTTGATGCTCGTATTTGTGAATCAAGCAGTCAGATGGTGACTAAATACAATTCAATGATTTTTATTGGTGTTGCAGAGATTTGAAGGTAATATTTGAAGTATTCATGTCATATATTGAGATATTTTGGTATTATTTTATCATGTTCCAGCACTCAATTGTCTGCATGTTGCAGGATATTTTAGATCTTCAAAATCCTTGCACTCATTTTTGTGTTTTGTCTTTTAAAATGTTGCATGTCCTACGGCGGACATAGTGATCAATCCCAGGTTGGTGTTCTATGCGCTTCTATAATCAATAGTCTGCCATTGCTTTCTGAACGTTAAAGTCCATCTGAATGAACCAACCACTCCGCCCGTCAGCGCACACGAAGTTCAAGCATGAGCGTCTTATACCTATTATCTCTGAGAATAAAATTAGTGCTCCCTTCTCTATAGTTACGTTGTTTTGTTTTCTCTTCAGGATTTCACCAGAAGCTTCATAGTACCTGTATTTCAGACACAGAAACACTTAATCGGTTGCGGGCACAGAATGAGTTCTTTCGCTTTGAATGGGTTGTTTCAGTCATAGCTTTTATCAGAGTGGCAGCATTATGAGGCACGTTTGTAAATATACAACTAGGGATATTAAATTGTCATTATTTCTCGTAGTCTGGGCAATGGCCATTAGAAGAGAATGCCCGCAGGCAAGACGTGTGCGACCTACTTCGTGATGGTAACGACCTACTTGAACTTCCAGTAGAAGTTAACGAGCAAGTTACAGCTGGGGTTAAATTCTGGTGACGTCTCCTGACATTTTCCGGCCGGCAGTTGGCGGAGTTGTTAGTTTAAACAGGGTTGTACAAGACAAGAGGGTCGACTTCATTGAACCGAGTTTTATCCGGTATGGCTCGGTCTCTTTCCACTGGACGGCCTGCCGAAAGCGTCGTACAAAGCATGAACTTCTTATTTTCAGCTACGACCTCCCAGGAGTCTCCGAGAAAATTGCAGTTGTAAACCGAACGACGTAGCCCCGGAATCGGACCCACAACCTTCGGAGTGCGAGGCAGGCGACGTAACCGCTTGGCCACGGAGTGTCCCGGTTGCTAGTTAATGAGCTGGACGCTGTGTGGACGACGTGTGGATGCCGTGTGACGCTGTGTGGATGCCGTGTGGACGCTGTATGGACGCTGTGTGGACGCTGTGTGGATGCTGTGTGGACGCTGTATGGATGCTGTGTGGACGCTGTATGGATGCTGTGTGGTCGCTGTATGGATGCTGTGTGGACGCTGTATGGATGCTGTGTGGATGCTGCATGGACGCTGTATGGACGTGTGGATGCTGTATGGATGCCCTGAGGACGCTGTGTGGACCCATTATGGACGCTGTGTGGACACTGTGTGGATGCTGCATGGACGCTGTATGGACGTGTGGATGCTGTATGGACGCTGTGTGGATACTCTGAGGACGCTGTGTGGACCCATTATGGACGCTGTGTGGACGCTGTGTGGATGCCGTGTGGATGCGATTTGTATTAGGAACCCTAAAGAGGTCAGCGTGGCCAAACAGAAAAGGGAGCTAGCCCTTAAACTTCCCTGACGCTGATGGTGTAATAGCGATATCATTGCCCATATCGGTCAACTAATCCTAAATATTGACTCCTCGTTCAGACAGCAATGGCAAACTACGGAGCGTATAATGACCTGGTGCTGGGGTTGTATATGTTGGAATCTTGCCTGGGTCTCTTGCCACAGATATCATCACTGACTGTGCGTCCAGTGACATATAATACCTTAGGGGAGTAATGTTGTAAGGGCTTCACATATACTAATTCACTGCATAGTGAGGCAAGATCTTCCTTGCAGTTTGTCTTTACCAGATAATTCCTAGAGAAAAAAACACACACACACAGAGGGAGGAGAGAGAGAGAGAGAGAGAGAGAGAGAGAGAGAGAGAGAGAGAGAGAGAGAGAGAGAGAGAGAGAGAGAGAGAGAGAGAGAGTATGTAAATAAAGTTACATCATCAAGGCGGAGCTGGAAAAAACAACATTTATTTACTAAGATGTTAGCTAGCAGCATGTCCTTTACAGAAAGTCTCATTCAGCCCCAGCATTTGTAGGTTCTTTGTGAATTATTAGGCAATGTTGGTTCAGCAATTTGCCATTGCTTTTGGAACAGCCGGCGTCTCATAACATGGATATCGACGCAAAACGGTCTGCTTCCCAATTACATGAGGTTGGTTTCGAACCCTCGCCTCACGATGACGGACAGTTGTGAATCTACGCGCCTCACTATCCCCTCAGCCACGGACATTATGTACTAAGAAGGGCAAATACAGGAGGGAAGAGGGAAGAAATAATGAAAGACAGACAGAAAGAAAGAAAGAAAGTAAGAAAGAAAGACAGACAGACAGACAGACAGACAGACAGAAGGAAATAAAGAAAGAAAGACAGAAAGACAGAAAGAAAGAAAGGGGACATGCAATGGAAATACTACAAAATAATAGAAGATAAAACATGTACAATGGAAATACAACAAAACAAAATAAGATACAACTGGGCACCAGCTATTTACAAAACAACAACACATTAATGAATACACATGTCATCTATTATTGGTTGACCTGTGTCACATTCTCACCACACGCCCCTTCATTAAAACAATAAATTATCTATTAAAAGCCCAGAGTCATAACAAATGGGCCGTCCCAGCCGCAAGGCATTTGTGTCAGTCCAAGTTTACGGCTGTCAACAGAATATAGGCCTGCCTACCTGTCAAGTCGGTACTGTAGTGTGACAGCAGACATTCAATCAACACTTAGTGAACCGTGCACCAGCCCCAGGTAATGTGTCAGTTGGCAGTCAAACCCGCCTGGCTAAAAGAATATCCCTGTGCCAGGTGCGTCATTTATCCCTCTAGTTCTGTGGGTTGGCTGATTGGTTGGTTAGTTGGACATCTTCTGTAAGGCTGGTTTGCTGAACTGATCTTCATGTCAAATCATCAAGTGTCCTGTCAAATCATCAAGTGCCCTGTCGACTGGCATGGGCGTTCATGCCTCTCAACAGATCTCGGTCTTCTGGGCATAATTTCTCTTGTTATGCCTCTGCTTCTCTTCCCCTTGATGTCTCCAGTTGTCACGATGTTCTCATCACATAAACAAAGAAAGCTGTTTATCTCTTCTTTTTTTTTCTTTTGTTATATATAATGTTCTAGTTTCATTAGCCTCTTTCAGGCAATCGTTGTTGGTTACTCTCTGACCAAGGAATTTGCAACATTCGTCTCAGGAACGACATCTCTGTTAATTCCAGTTCTTCCTAATTTATTCATTTACATTCCAACATTTTTATTTTTATTTCTGTTCCGTTAGCTCGTTTTTGAACTCAGTCGTAGTCCATACACGTGCTACTACTTCTAATGCACTAGACTGATTTTTGCGTGTAGATTAGCTTTCCCAATAACTTGTTCCTGCAGCCAGGGCCTGTGCTTCTAATAGCAGAAGTTCAACCTTAAAGACAGTAGAAACCTGCTTTCCGTCGTACATTCAATTTTAAACGAATATCGGCCTTTCCAACCTGACAGCCATACAGATTATATTCTCATTGTTTGAATAGGGTATAAATTGTATGGACATAACAGTTAAAAAGTGCTCACTTTTTTAACAGGGTATGCGTTCTATGGAGATACAAGTGTAAAAGTTCTCACGTTTTGAACAGGGTATTTGTTCTATAGAGATAACCTAGCCAACTAATATATCAATCAGTTTGAAAAAAAAAATTCCAAATTCGGTCTCTTTCAACCGGTTTCCTCAGCGTTGGTTAGAATTAAGATCCGTAGTTGTGTGGACTGTTAGTTTTCCAACTGGTGTTATTGGTTCCCCTCTGATTGTCGGATAAGGTTGGTTTTTGCGCTGCCTGGTAATTTCCTTTTTGCCTTATGTTGGTCCTGATATAGACCGGTCCTTAGTCGGACCTACTAGGTTCTCAGTCTCTTATTTGTTTGTTTCTTTCCCTATTAGCCCTACTAAGTGCTGGTTGTTTCCCGTGTTGACCTCACCGGGGCTGGTCCCTGTCATGTCCAGTCCTCGATGTAGGTAAAGGCAGAGAATTCAAGTGCAGTCTCAAGTTGTCCTCCCGGTCAGCCACCCGTACTCCTCTAGTCCCTAGCCTATTTTAAAATTAAATATATAGTACAAGACCATGCTCTCCAATGAACAGCAGCGTCATTTGGAGGTTTGAAGTGACAGGTTCGAATCCCCGTGGGTTAATTATAACTTTAAATTGTTATGTTGTCTAGTGCGTTATTTTGTCTCCACTTCTCACTTCTGTGAGCGCTAAAGAATAATGTGCATTTATTTATCTTGTCTAGTGTGTTCTCTTATCACTTCTGTGAGCGCCAAACAATGCATGTGAATTTATTTATGAGATTTCTATCGGAGTCAGTTTTGTGTATAGACTTTTCTCTCGACCGTGTACCGAAATACCAAACTTTCGACAGTGTACCGAAATACCAATCTTTCGACCGTGTACCGAAATACCAATCTTTCGACAGTGTACCGAAATACCAATCTCTCGACAGTGTACCGAAATACCAATCTTTCGACTGTGTACCGGAGTACCGACATACCAATCTTTCGACCGTGTACCGTAATACCAATCTTTCGACAGTGTACCGATGTAGCATCTTAACTATGGCTTTTTTTTTTTTAGAAACCTCTCTCTCCTCTTTAAACGCCCAGAAACAACAGAGATGTGAAAGAAGGCCACCGTAACTTCACATCTGCGGAGAAGCGTATTAGTATGTATCCAGGTCATGATTCAGCACAGCACGACTGGATTGGCAAGGACCAGACACATCTGGTTCTGAAACGAATAAAGGCAACAATTTGACATGGAAGCTCGGAAAAAACAGACACATACTGATACAAGCGAACGTTTCGATACAATTCTTTATCAACGAACAAAAAACGGAAAACAAGAATTATCATCATGAAGTACTTTGCCTACTGGCGTGGGCGACCATGCTTCACTACATCTTGCAATCTCCAACACGAACTGATATTCGTAAGTAAACTCCCAGTCGTGCCATGACACAAGACTGTCAAGAAATTTCTCTCACTGACTTCCTCAATATCCGCTTACAGTGCAGGGAAAGTGAAACATCACCACCTCACTTCATCCAATTGTCGTCCTTACTTTCAATACCAGCGCGTGAGTTGGCGAAACGGTTATGACGTTACGTTGACAGTGGCATGAGCGAGGTCGGAAGAGGGTTCGATGGCAGCTCTCGACGTTCGCTATAACAAATTCTGTGCCAAACATACAGTAGGTTTCGACCAAACAAAACCGGGTGGCTTAAAATGGGTAGTAGGGGTGAGTCACCGTTATGACTTAAAAGTTATTATTATGGTAGCAGACATGTTGTATTATAAACCAATGATAACATTTCGGTGATATATAAGCCCGTGGAATATACGGGAAGTCACTTAAGACGAATAATCATCCCATGGCACTTGATCGGGTAAGAAAGGCTGGCCACTTGTGCCTCCGTGCACCGAGGCCTACACAATGTCACGGTCATGACACGTCATACATCCACGGCAGGTTTCTGCTACGTCACTTGTTTTGTTGCGTTTATTTTCATCAAGGCTCTGCGGTTTGTAAGGACAAACCTTCAGAAACTGACAGAATATCAAGCTGACTAATCCTTCATTCGTCATGCCGTGTTGCTCTATGAATACCCGAGACTGGTATATAGTTCTGCAAAACGCCACTCATCATTCCAGATGCGTGGCATGTTTATAAAGTTATTCTGAGACAGAGAGTGTTGTAATGTTCTCCTACTTCCCACTTGCACATGGGCGGTTGGTGACCTGTGTCTTTGATGTCAGCTTTTAGAACAAGAAAGTGTCTTGCTTTCATGAGCCTGCAGCCGGGACAACGTATCATTGGTGATCACATGACTTCTGAGCTGCATTTACAGAACTGTTACATCCATGTTCATCTTTATTCAGTGTAGCATGTGTGCTAATTGTAACATATGTGCTTATTATAGCATTTGTGTTCATTCTAGCGTTAATGGTTGTATAATCAGCCCGCAGAAATGTGAGATAATAAGATACGAGTATTACAACCGAACAGAAGAAAGCAATCAAAGACAAACAGATACATCATAGAAATACAGAGACAGCAGCAGAATATATGATGGCAAATCTAACAATGGAAGAAATGGAACAGGCAATGAATACCCTAAAAAAGAAGAAATCACCAGGAAAGGATGGAATCACAAATGAAATGCTAATAGGACTAGGCACCAAGGCAAAGAAGAAACTACTAGCAGTCCTAAAAAACAGCTGGAAGAGAGGAATAGTCCCACAGGCATGGAAGGAAGCTATACTAATACCGGTCCCAAAGAAAGGAAAAGACCTGGAAGAACCAAATGGCTATCGACCTATCAGTCTACTTAGCTGTGTAGGAAAATTAATGGAATGCATTATCAATGGCAGGCTAACATGGCATCTGGAAGAAAACAAACTCTTAACACCACACCAAGCAGGATTCAGAAAGTACAGATCCACTGAAGATCAAATAACCTATATAGCTCAGGAAATAGAGGATACCTTCCAAGAGAAGAAGCACACACTAGCAGTCTGGATAGATTTAGAAAAAGCATTTGATAAAGTATGGAAGGAAGGACTGAAAGTAAAACTGCAAAACGTGCATGTTTGTGGAAAAATGTATAAATGGATCAGCCACTCCCTTGAGAACAGAACTGCCAGGACAAAAGTACAAGGACAAACAAGCAAAATGATGCTGTTGGAGCAAGGTGTCCCCCAAGGAGGAGTTCTTTCACCAACATTATTCCTAGCATATATAAATGACATCACAGAAAATTTTCCAGCCAGAGTACACACATCCTCCTTTTCAGATGACCTAGCCATATGGACATCTGAAGAATATATTAGTACAGCTAACAGCAGAATACAGCAAGCCCTATTAGCGCTAGAGGACTGGTCAAAATCATGGCTAGTGAAGATAAGTGAGGAGAAAACAACATGCACAGTGTTCTCCCTCTCAAATAAAACTCAGCAACCTAAGCTGGTATTGAATGGAAAAATATTGCGCCATGAAGAAAATCCAAACTATCTAGGAGTCACCTTTGATCGTCGCCTGACATGGAAGACACGGGTTGAGAAAAATCGAACAAGAGCAAGGCAGAGAATGGCAATCATGAAAAAGCTTGCTGGTACAACATGGGGAGCAGATGAGAAAGTTCTCAAGAAGTTATATACTGGACGGGTGAGGCCAGTACTGGAATATGGCATTGCAGCTTGGGCAACAGCAGCTAAGTCAAACTTTAACAAAATAAGTAGAGTCCAAAACCAAGGAATGCGAATCATAACTGGAAGCCTGAAGACAACGCCTATTAATGAACTAGAAAAGATCACTTGTTTACAACCAATGCAGGATAGAAGAGATAGCAGAGCCCAGCAACAAGCAGACAAATTTAGAAGATTGACAGACCACCCTATGTACAACAGATTTAATGGTTTTGGAAAAGGAAGACTGAAGCGTAGCAACTTTGTAGAAACTGCAAAACGAAGGATTAGGGCAGATCCTATACTTAACATATCAACAGTCAAGCCCATTTACAATGCACACAAGTTCCCAGCTTGGAGACAGCAGCAACTGCCTGAGATGATAGAAAACATTCCTGGTACTGAGAAAAAGAACACTCAGCATGAAACCGAAAGAAGAGAAATAACCCTAAACTACATAAAAGAACATTACCCAAGCACGAATTGGACCCATGCATATACAGATGGATCAGCCAAAAATTCAATAGAGAATGGAGGAGGAGGAATTCTCCTAAATTTAAAAAATGGAGCGATAAAAACACATTCAATGGCAACTGGAACATTTTCAAGTAACTTCAAAGCGGAGGTAGAGGCTCTGAAAACTGCAGCAGAAATGCTTCTGATGGAGGAAAATAAAGAGAAGCAAATAGCTATCTTCACAGATGCAAAGTCAGCTGTCTCAATACTGAAGAGCAATAACAGCACAGAACTAACTGACCTAAGAGCAACACTCCATGGTCTATGCCAGAAATCTAAAAAAAGTTGTAATACAGTGGATCCCATCACATTGCAGTATACCTGGAAACGAAGAGGCTGACAGACTGGCAAAACAGGGCGGACGACTACCACAGCCTGACATAGACATAACCTATAATGAGGCAAAGAGGTTGATAAAAAGCACCTATAGAACCAAATGGGAATCAGAGCATCCAGGCCACCAGAAGGATGATGCATATTACAAACTCGACAGAAGAGAACAAGTAGCAATCTTCAGACTCCGCACAGGACATAACAGGCTGAAATACCACTTGTTCAATAAACTAAAGATAGGAGATACCGATGAATGTAATTGTAGAACTGGAAAAATGATAGCAAAACATTTGCTGCAGGATTGCCCAACGTATGCAGAACAGAGAAAGATATTTTGGCCCACACCTGCTTCATTTGAGGACAAGCTCTATGGAGATATCAACAAGCTCAAGTTGACCGCATCTTACTTTAACTACATACAGGTTGACGTTTAAAGGTGCATGAAGACCCAGAGGCATGAAATGGAATATTGCTTGGATAGCAAATCCATTATGTGGAAAGTCCAAATCGAAAGCTCGCTGTGTGGGCTTCATAAAAGGTGGAAAAGTGTCCGAATGGCACGAAATGGAATATTTCTTGGATAGCAAATCCATTACGTGGAAAGTCCGAATCAAAAGCCCATTGTGTGGGCTTCATAAAAGGTGGAAAAGTGTCCTAGTGGCATGAAATGGAATATTGCTTGGATAGCAAATCCATTACGTGGAAAGTCTGAATCAAAAGCCCACTGTGTGGACTTCATAAAAGGTGGAAAAGTGTCCTAGTGGCACGAAATGGAATATTGCTTGGATAGCAAATCCATTACATGGAAAGTCCGAATCGAAAGCTCACTGTGTGGATGTCATCTGCAGACTGCATACTTCTGGTTTCCGGAAGAACAGCCTATGGTGAACGGAAGGCCCAATATATGGAAGTGAGGCTAAGCAGCCATGTGCAGGACGTGACGATTCCTTGGGTGAGCCCAGTACCAGAGCACTATGTATCGGCTCTGCAAGTATGGAAGCCTCCTTGGATGGCGGGGAATGCCCATGGTCTGCCCCTGCCTTCCCTTGAGGGCTGACCAGGATCTTTGGCTGTTCTATACGGGCCAGCTGGGATGGGGGATAACACCACAACAGTGAGAGTCAAACGTCCTAAGAAACCCCCGGGAAGGTTAACCCGATCAACAAATGCCCGCAGAAGTCGGATGTGTCGGCCTAACGGCGCAAGAACGCAGCTCTGCTGTAAACAGGCACAACGCAATCACATCCGAAAAAAAAACTCCGGATGAACGAAGAAGAAGAAGAAGAAGAAGATACGAGTATGTTGTAAGAATTGGAGAAAAATGATAAGATACGAGTATGTTGTAAGAATTGGAGTAAAGTGATAAGATACGAGTATGTTGTAAGAAATGGAGTAACGTGATAAGATACTTCTTCTTCTTCTTCTTCTTCTTCTTCTTCTTCTTCTTCTTCTTCTTCTTCTTCTTCTTCTTCTTCTTCTTCTTCTTCTTCTTCTTCTTCTTCTTCTTCTTCTTCTTCTTCTTCTTCTTCTTCTTCTTCTTCTTCTTCTTCTTCTTCTTCTTCTTCTGCGTTCATCCGGAGTGTTTTCTTTTCTTTTTCGGACGTGATTGCGTTGTGCCTGTTTACAGCAGAGCTGCGTTCTTGCGCCGTTAGGCCGACACATCCGACTTCTGCGAAAATGATAAGATACGAGTATGTTGTATCGGCTGGCTGAAGGAATACAGTAAAGTCTTCAGGCTTCAGTGAGGGGAAAAAATACTTTGACATCACTTGAACTGATTTGTAGCACTTAATTTAATAACATAGGTTGCAGCGAAACGTTATCGGCTGCTATAATCAATATAATCAACTAATCACAGACACATACACACACACACACACACACACACACACACACACACACACACACGAAATTATTCATTACATTATTTTATGAAGTATTTATGAATTATATTGTGAAGTATTTCAGTATCCTCGCCGATGCAACGGAGTTCGTGCATTGAACTGAGTTTCTCCAGATTCAGGTTTGAGTTAGGAGAAAAACGGAGTACTTATGGGTTAAACCGTGTGCCGTGATGTTGATCCAACGACTAAAAAAAAAAAAAACTAAAGAGACATACACTCATCCTTCGACTTATTCTCACGAAAGAGGTAATCGTTTGGCACAGACTGCCCAATGGGTTTGACTTATTAGGGCTTCTAGTATGGATGTGAAACGTAGACAAGCTGAAAAACATCTCATGACAGTGGACATGTTGTTTCTGAGAAAAATGCAATGAATATCTGGACAGACAGAAAAACCAATGACCACGTCCTACAAGTGGCAAATGAAAATCGTAAAGCGATTAGAGAAATTAGACGCAGACAGTCAAACATTATTATAAGCAGGTTATGAGGGGAAATAAACTAGAGAGCTTGGTGGCAACTGGCAAGATTGAAAGGAAAGGAGGCAATGAAGTAAATATATGGAAGGCTTGACCACATGGCATGGTCGGGACAAGAACACGCAGCTGATCCTCGACTCTGGTGATGGTAAGAGATGGCGAAACATGATCGCCCACGCTTACCGGCATAGCACATGCTGATGAGTATGATATGTCAAGGCATGAAGCGGTGGGATGAAAACAAAAACAGAAAAAAACAATACAAAACTGCATGTTCTGAACGATGGCGGTCGGCCTATCCTATTTTTCTCTCTATCCTACTGACTGGATTGCCTTTTCGGTTCATTGGTGCATTTTTCTCGGAGACTCCTTGGGGTCGTCGCTGGGGCTACGGTGTTCGTGCTTTTTGCGATTTAGTTGGCGGAAGTATAGTGGACGTGAACGTAGGTTCACAATCCCTGCATAGCGGGTTCGAGGTCAGCCGCAGACGATTTTGGGAGCAGACCGTTTTGTGTTGACTTTGACAATGATATGAGCGTCGGTCGTTCAGAAAACTATGGCAAACTACTGAACGTAAACTTGCTTAGATAATTACAATCAGCCAGTAAATGCTCTGGTTGGTTGCAACGTCCAGAAAAGAATATGCAACTAACTTCTTTACGAAACTAACATATGCACACACACACAAACGCACACACAGACACACACACACAGACACACTCATATACACACACAGAACCCCCCCCCCCCCCCCATATACACAGACACATACACAGACACACTGTATCAATAGCTCTAACAACTAGAGACAACGTTGAGCCGCAACCACCCGTGTCTGCTTACATTATCTTTTCTTCGTGGACAAATTACATTAACGCCTCTTGTGTATTTCACTTCAGCCTGATTTACGAAAAGGCAAGTAGCCCATTAATTACAGTAGTGCATAAACCTCCTCGCCTCTTCCAACGGACCAGCGTATTCTCAGACCCACTTTTTGAATCTAGGACTCGGCCTCGCCTCGGCAAGCGACGACCTGGGACGTTCACCCCTCTCTATCAATCCGCGTCTTGGAGTCCCTAATCTTCATCTTTATGTATATCGGCTTAGACAATTTTATTACTGCCATCGGTCGGAGGGTTCCCGGTAAGTTAGCAGTCGGTGACTGCGACATTATAAGTTGAAATGCGTCGAGCTTGTGGCTCGGTGTATCTGATTTTGACAAGCTTTTTTTCAGGATTTTCTTTCCCTAGGCTTTGACTGACCCCCATTCTACCTAGAAGGTAGCAAGTTTATCTACCGCTTCGTCTTGTCCCTACCCGCCACTCTGTCTGGTAAAGGAGACCATACCAGTGGCTGAGCTACCGTCGCATGGCTCTTCGCGTCATTGGAAGGCTCAAACCCCTCTACCTCTGCCAGGTGGGTACGCAACAGGGCGGTGAATGATACCATGTACATATTTATGTTTTTAAGTTGATGTGTGAATGTTTAAAGTCGGGTCTTAGATATGGCTGAGTTACTGTATGACAGTAGACGGTACTACCTGTTTTCTGCTAGCACCCAGTGTTAGGCGGCACTCACCAAACCCGACACCACATATTGTGCCCAAGCCTTCGGGCGGAGGAGCGCTGTTGGGAGGGTACGCGCCTTATGTAACAGAAGTAGGGGTATTAGTAGTATTTAGGTGGGAAACGGCTACAGCACGATTGAGCATCGGGGTAGAATGAGAGGAGAGATGCTCAAGTCGTGACGTAGTTTGTTGTCAAAGGGGCAGTTAACATCCAGCGAGAGAACCGAAAGGTTGCCATATTAGATCCAGCTGTCATCAAGAAGAATAAACCCTTTTTATAAAGAACCAACTGAGTCAGTTCGTCTTCACTGAGTTCGCATTGTTACAAAGGCGAAATGGTGCCGTGACCAGGAATTTCGATCTTTCCCGCGGACACAATGCGAAGTACGTAAACCGGCTTGCCATGGCGGACTGCTGTGAGATTGCTGAGCAAAGGAATATGATCAATCAACAAGTTTTCTCTGGGTCCTTCAAACCAAAAGTCTAAGGCCGGACCATGTTTTTTTTGAGAAGTCCAAATTTCAAAGTCCAAATTGTGAGATGGAACCAAATATAGTTGCCGGTGAAGGGAAGATGTCCACACACACACACACACACACACACACACACACACACACACACACACACACACACACACACACACACACACAACACACACACACACACACACACACAAACACACACACACACGAAATTATTCATTACATTATTTTATGAAGTATTTATGAATTATATTGTGAAGTATTTCAGTATCCTCGCCGATGCAACGGAGTTCGTGCATTGAACTGAGTTTCTCCAGATTCAGGTTTGAGTTAGGAGAAAAACGGAGTACTTATGGGTTAAACCGTGTGCCGTGATGTTGATCCAACGACTAAAAAAAAACAAAAAACTAAAGAGACATACACTCATCCTTCGACTTATTCTCACGAAAGAGGTAATCGTTTGGCACAGACTGCCCAATGGGTTTGACTTATTAGGGCTTCTAGTATGGATGTGAAACGTAGACAAGCTGAAAAACATCTCATGACAGTGGACATGTTGTTTCTGAGAAAAATGCAATGAATATCTGGACAGACAGAAAAACCAATGACCACGTCCTACAAGTGGCAAATGAAAATCGTAAAGGGATTAGAGAAATTAGACGCAGACAGTCAAACATATTATAAGCAGGTTATGAGGGGAAATAAACTAGAGAACTTGGTGGCAACTGGCAAGATTGAAAGGAAAGGAGGCAATGAAGTAAATATATGGAAGGCTTGACCACATGGCATGGTCGGGACAAGAACACGCAGCTGATCCTCGACTCTGGTGATGGTAAGAGAGGGCGAAACATGATCGCCCACGCTTACCGGCATAGCACATGCTGATGAGTATGATATGTCAAGGCATGAAGCGGTGGGATGAAAACAAAAACAGAAAAAAACAATACACAACTGCATGTTCTGAACGATGGCGGTCGGCCTATCCTATTGACTGGATTGCCTTTACGGTTCATTGGTGCATTTTTCTCGGAGACTCCTTGGGGTCGTCGCTGGGGCTACGGTGTTCGTGCTTTTTGCGATTTAGTTGGCGGAAGTATAGTGGACGTGAACGTAGGTTCACAATCCCTGCATAGCGGGTTCGAGGTCAGCCGCAGACGATTTTGGGAGCAGACCGTTTTGTGTTGACTTTGACAATGATATGAGCGTCGGTCGTTCAGAAAACTATGGTAAACTACTGAACGTAAACTTGCTTAGATAATTACAATCAGCCAGTAAATGCTCTGGTTGGTTGCAACGTCCAGAAAAGAATATGCAACTAACTTCTTTACGAAACTAACATATGCACACACACAAACGCACACACAGACACACACACACAGACACACTCATATACACACACAGAACCCCCCCCCCCACACACACACACACACAAACAGACACACTGTATCAATAGCTCTAACAACTAGAGACAACGTTGAGCCGCAACCACCCGTGTCTGCTTACATTATCTTTTCTTCGTGGACAAATTACATTAACGCCTCTTGTGTATTTCACTTCAGCCTGATTTACGAAAAGGCAAGTAGCCCATTAATTACAGTAGTGCATAAACCTCCTCGCCTCTTCCAACGGACCAGAGTATTCTCAGACCCACTTTTTGAATCTAGGACTCGGCCTCGCCTCGGCAAGCGACGACCTGGGACGTTCACCCCTCTCTATCAATCCGCGCCTTGGAGTCCCTAATCTTCATCTTTATGTATATCGGCTTAGACAATTTTATTACTGCCATCGGTCGGAGGGTTCCCGGTAAGTTAGCAGTCGGTGACTGTGACATTATAAGTTGAAATGCGTCGAGCTTGTGGCTCGGTGTATCTGATTTTGACAAGCTTTTTTTCAGGATTTTCTTTCCCTAGGCTTTGACTGACCCCCATTCTACCTAGAAGGTAGCAAGTTTATCTACCGCTTCGTCTTGTCCCTACCCGCCGCTCTGTCTGGTAAAGGAGACCATACCAGTGGCTGAGCTACCGTCGCATGGCTCTTCGCGTCATTGGAAGGCTCAAACCCCTCTACCTCTGCCAGGTGGGTACGCAACAGGGCGGTGAATGATACCATGTACATATTTATGTTTTTAAGTTGATGTGTGAATGTTTAAAGTCGGGTCTTAGATATGGCTGAGTTACTGTATGACAGTAGACGGTACTACCTGTTTTCTGCTAGCACCCAGTGTTAGGCGGCACTCACCAAACCCGACACCACACATTGTGCCCAAGCCTTCGGGCGGAGGAGCGCTGTTGGGAGGGTACGCGCCTTATGTAACAGAAGTAGGGGTATTAGTAGTATTTAGGTGGGAAACGGCTACAGCACGATTGAGCATCGGGGTAGAATGAGAGGAGAGATGCTCAAGTCGTGACGTAGTTTGTTGTCAAAGGGGCAGTTAACATCCAGAGAGAGAACCGAAAGGTTGCCATATTAGATCCAGCTGTCATCAAGAAGAATAAACCCTTTTTATAAAGAACCAACTGAGTCAGTTCGTCTTCACTGAGTTCGCATTGTTACAAAGGCGAAATGGTGCCGTGACCAGGGTTTCGATCTTTCCCGCGGACACAATGCGAAGTAAGTAAACCGGCTTGCCATGGCGGACTGCTGTGAGATTGCTGAGCAAAGGAATATGATCAATCAACAAGTTTTCTCTGGGTCCTTCAAACCAAAAGTCTAAGGCCGGACCATGTTTTTTTGAGAAGTCCAAATTTCAAAGTCAAAATTGTGAGATGGAACCAAATATAGTTGCCGGTGAAGGGAAGATGTCTGTTCCACATTTTTTTGCCATGACGTTCCACACGCAAGTTAAGATTGTACAGGCTCAAGAACCGAGAACCAGAAACTTCCAAACAAATATAAGCAAATAGAGACGTTGATATCAGAGAGCAGTTGTCTACTTCTCGTCAGGAATGAACTAAAGGTCGCAGAGTCCTGACCTTGGAGCTTTTAACGAACAACTAAAATGGATTCACTAGAATGGAGGATCAGCTTCTTGTAGTATGATGAGCGCCACAATAATTCTGGACGATCAGTAAACGTTACCAAATTTTATCCTTGCTCGTTTCCAGAAGGTTGACGCCACTTTGATTTAGACCGAAGCTCCTTATCAAGTTCGGCTGAAGTACTGTTTTTTTTATCACCATTGTCCAGTGGTGGTTTTGATCGCTATGGCCCAGTAACTACCCAAGTCATTGTTACACAGTCCACTTCGTAACATTTTGCTGACCGGGTCATTTCAATCGAGCCGTTGTCAAGGTCAACTCCGGACTCTGTTGTGTGAGAGAGTCGCTTTATCAAATCAGTCAGCCGCTGCTCTACACTGTCGGTGGTTGGGAGAAGCTGACTAACATTCATCGTTGATTTCAAGGGGCTGACCAGTGCTGTCCTCTGATACGTCCAATCGTTCATTGCCTTGTTTCAAGAGCCCGTCTCTGGGTGGCTGATACATACAATCGTTCATTGCCTTGTATCAAGAGCCCGTCCTGGGTGGCTGATACGTTCAATCGTTTTATTGTTTTGTCGAGCCCTATCGAGGCCTGTGGAGTTTTGTCGAGCCCTATTGAGCCCAGTCGAGTCTATCGAGCCCAGTCGAGCATTTTTGATCCTTACTGAAGCCGCTTTGTCGATCTTGGTTCAAGTACTCGAGTACCGTGCTTCTCACTCTCGGCATACAAGGACATAAACGTCAAGGACCAGGTCATTTTCGATTGGAAAGTTTAGTTCAACAAGAACAGGGGTAATATAATTAAATGTTTCTATTAGATAGAAAATTATTGAATTTCAGCAGAAAGATAACATCATTTGGCTAATTTAAGACTGCATATTAATAAGTATTGATTGTTTTTTTTGCTTGAATAACTGTAAATATTTCAGCATAGCAGACCCATCACAGCACAGTGGAGAAACAGGCATAATTGAGAATTATTTCGGCTGAGTTCAAGACGAGTTGTTTTTTTTCAGGTACCAAGAAATATACAGAAGAAGAATTTAATATTAGTTTCCCATATGTAGAGTTACAACGTATTAGTACATGGTTGGGGAAATTAAAAGAGGCAGTTAGTGAAGTAGAGAATTTTGTAGAAACGTCGAAGAACAGAACGACTAGACAAGACCCTTATAGATTTAAGGTAGACCACAATAGAGTAGGAAAGAATAACAAGAGACATCCACTGCTTAATAAAGACAGAAGACAATATGGCTATTATGAACCAAGACCTGATGTATGTGGGGTAAAAGACGGTGAGAACAGACGTAATGGCGAAAGGTCAGACTGGTATAGCTGTAATAGATACAAGATTGGTCCTGAGAGAGACTTTTCCAAGAAGTTATGGAAATGGCCATCCTATAGCAAGAATGCTAGGAAAAAATGTTACGACTGGTCTGAACAAAGACGGAGACAGTATTTGAGGTCAGAGTCAAAGAATAGAATAGGAAATGTAAGTGAAAATTCAACTATTCCTAAGGTGATTGCCAATGTGACTAGTAGACAAGAAAATAAAACGACGGTGTTAATAAAGAGAATAGACCGAAAGACACAGACGCAGACAAGTAATACAATAAATGATAGTACGCAGACACATAGGGATACTGTAGAGAAGACAACCCAGGTACAGTCAATTAAGAAAATAGAAAAGGGAACGCAAACTATTAAGACGGTGGAAATTGCGGAACCACCTCAGGTGAAATTAGAAAAAGGAGACACAGTTGAAGTTAAGAAAGATAGACAGACGAGAAACAAAGACGAAAGGAAACCAAAGAGGAAAAGTGTTGAAGAAAGAAATAGTAGTATGATAGTTAATAGAGGTACTGCTATGTCAAGTTCCTCAGGAATAGACATGAAACTAATCCCCAAATGGTGTAGGAATATTAGGTGTGAGAGTGCAGGTTACGGAGAAGATGTTTCTGCCGCCGCATGTTATAGTACATACTGTGATGCTGAGACAACTGTGAATACAGATGATTCGGAGAATGAGAGAATTACACTGCGTGCAAATCCTAACTCGAAGCGTGATGTTCCCTCATACGGTGTAGTTGCTGGTGGACAGACGAACAGAGTTTTAGTTAGTGACTCTTTAGAACTGGATACCAGTTTATATGACAAGAAAGTAGGGAAGGCTAAGGGACGAATACCAAGAAAGAGAAAGAAAGTCAGACGTTCTAAAGCCAACTATGGGATTAGGGTCGACGTGTCTGCAGTAAATTATTATGAGTCTGATGAAGGAACTATTATCAGTGTGTCATCTGAAGACGAGATGGGGAAGTGCAAACGTTACGTAAGGTATACAGGAAACAGTGAGCAGACCGACGCAAATAAAGGAAATAGAAAGAAATCATTTAAGAATAATACTAGACAGATAGCGGGAATTTACTCAAAGACAGAAAGTGACTTCAGAAAAATAGAAGACCTTATGACCTTAAGACCTGAGTACTTTAACAGGTTAACAACGGATAGTGAAGATGACATAATTAGAGAAAGACATACTAATGTATTGAGAGACAACGAAATATTTAACTTGGACACACTCTATAACTGTTAAAATTCCTTGGGTGAGGAAGGAAAATGGAATAGTTTTGGCTTATGAGAAGAATTGCGGTTTGAGCATATAGATATATGAGTTGTCTAAAATAGGAGATGAATTTTTTGGTGTAGCATCACATGGTACAGGGTAGGCGATGGTGTTGTTGAGTTACGGCAAATGATATTCTACGTGGATACGTAATACAGGATATCTTGTGTTTGGTTAAGATGTAGGGAGAGTAAACAAGGTAGAAATTAAAATACTCCTTTGTCCGGAATGGATAGATACAGAGAGTTAATCACGTTGAGTGATGTATAGCGATTAAAGTTGAGTATGAAGGTTCGTACTAGAAATGGTTCGACTCAGAGCTATAACGTGATGTCTGAGATAGTTTTGCTTGTTGGTTGGAGAAGAAAGTATAGTATTGTTGACAGGTGAACCGAGAGTGTCTGATGAGGAGATATAGATTGAGGAGAAATTGAGTATCATGTGTAAAATAGCCAGTTGAACACGAGAGTGTTAAGAGTAAAAGACTGTAGAAGTAATTACGTCATGCTTGCGGAGAAAGAAGAGGTGATTAAATCTGAGAAAGTTGTTGTGTGGAGAAGTATAGAATGATAGTTACGAGGTTAGTGGCTCAGCGGAATGAGGTTTGTTTTGAGAGATAGTTGATAGTGTTGTAAAAGAGATATACTTGGCGAGACATAATATATAGATTCTGACCTTTGAAAACGAGTGAATGATAGAAAAAAAAAGTAGAAATAAGACAAACATATGTACGTCGAGAATGCCTGATGGTAAATGATAAGTACAGCATGCATGTACGAGATGTTTAGTTCGTACGTGAGTATAATTCTAGACAAACAGGTATTCGTCGCGATGAGTGAAGAAGGAGTGAGGGTTGGAGACGTCGCCTAAGTGAAGTACATAGATAAAATGTAATAGTTACGCTGATATATCTTGTGTCAATGTGTGTAGAGGAGGTCGATACGCTTAGATTGTGGTGAGTGATTGTTGGAATGTTGAATTGGCGTCTAAATTTTTTTTTTGGAAGTAATAGTATAGACACGTTAGGTTGTTGAGATGCGAGAATAGTCGTGAGATGAGAGCGAGGTTGTGTATCACTGTCCGTGTGAATATGCGAAGTGTGGATGATAAGTGATGTTGATAAAACGTGGAGCATAAAGTAACTGAGTATATGAAAATTGAAAGATACGGAGATAAACAAGATTAGTGAATGTTGGAGAACGTGTTCCGATAAGTGTGACTAGTATCATCGCGGTGCAAGACTGCTAGGAGAGACTTGAGGATAGTTTAGAGTAGTTGTGGTGAGATGTTAAGAAAGTACTGATGCAGGAGAATGAAATATTAATTGCGTCGGGTAGACGAGAAACTTAGAAGTAGAATTAGTTGTATTGGTGAGAGGTCTATAGTAAATAGACAAGTTCTTTTGCTGGGTGTAGCATGGTGGAGATACTGTAGTTAACAGTAATGATTAAGAAGTTGTAGTGATGTTTGGTACAAATCCAAGGGAAACAATTAGTGTGTCGAGGTACGGTTTCCTTTAGTAGAGAGATGAGTTGTAGTGTGCTGGGATAGCCGCCACAATAATAGTAAGTGAAGTGATTGGTGCTGCAGTTTACAGCGGTTGGTTAGGATGATATTCCAGATATTGTGATGTCTTAGGAGTTAGTCTGGTAAAAGGTAGAATATTGTGAGGGAAGAGAATCAATGATTGACGGTCATTTATTAGTTAGTGAGTTTTGTTGAGAGAACAGATATTGTTCTAAGTTAGAAATTGGTCTGTAGATAACAGATATATACGTGGCAGTGAAGTGTTTTGTTTTCTCGGTTATAGAAATAGTGGAATAACTTGTATGAATAGATATGTGTTACATTAGTTCGTATAGGAGGCCAATGTTGATGGGCCACTGTACGTAGTTAATTTTAAGAGAATTATATTTGTTTGAAAACCTTCTCTTTAGCGAGAAGACAGTTGTTTTTGTTGAATTTAAGATTTTAATGCCTCATATATGTAAAATGTTTTTTTGCTTGATTTGGTTCTGTAAAATGATTGTTATGATGTGATTCTAGAATAGGGTTATTGTGTTCTTAGACTTTTACGTACAAACTATTGGTCCGTAAAAGAGACCAGTAGTATTAACTAACAATAGATTAGGATGTATGTTGTATTATTTTAATATATGTTTTTCTTTGAATGAGTTCATACCTTTAATTAATATGTGGGGAAACATAAATGATGTAAAAAGTTTGGGGGGGGGGGGGGGTATGATGTTCTGTTTTGATTTTATTTCGCTTAACTTATAATTTAAGTGAATTGTCTTGTATGTTTGTAAATACATGTTGGAAATTAGTTAGGTTAAGTTTAATCTACATGGTTTTGTCTAGAATAAAGACAATACATGGGGCTTTATTTTAGGCCCTTCGTTCAGAAAATAGTAATAAACTACTGCGGACTAGAAGAGAGACATATTCTCCTTGTGAATAACAAGTTGATGTATATGCTACTAGCAAGGTTGCTGTGATAATCAGCGTTGAGAGGTTAAGTTGTGGAAACATAGGCCATACTTAAGTGACGGGGTTAATACACAAGTAAAATGGTTATGGGGAAATTAAGTGAGCATTAATTGAAGAAAAGATTAATGAATATAGCACTGGGGTAAATAAGGGGAAAGTTTAGAACATAGTTTCCATGGGGTCAGAAGAGCCATGGTGTACTTTCATAAGAGACACGAGATTGCTGGCTTATAGAAGAAGAAGTGGGTAACACGCTGCGCCAAGCAAGGAGCAAAACATGAATTGAATCCATGTTTGACTCCGAAGAATGATTAGATACTGTAGATAACAGTACAATAGTAAGTGTGAAATGTACATTGGCACTGTAGAGACAAAATGACATGGGGGTTTAGAGGGTCCGTGATATATGGACTGTAATAGAATAACGTTGATTGCAGACATGAGTATAGTGTGGCTGTTGATAACGGCATAAGTAGAGGTTAGAGTAGAGATGCCCATAATAAATGGACATAAAGGGGTCGCTGAAATTTTCGGCGAAATTAGGAGAGAATACTGAGTGAGGTATGAGAGGAGATTAGTTATGTGAGCTAATGGGTATAAAGTGGAAAGAGGTCTAGAGAGATGATGGACCTTGTTAATTGTGTACTTGTCCTGTTAAATTCCCGAGAGAAGACTGGACTCAACAAGCACATCTTTAAACTTATTATCTGTTGGGATTATTGACTGACTTTGGTCTACACTCCTCTCTTCTGTCTTCCCTTCCATATATCTATTTCTTTCACTCTCTCTATTATTCCCTCAACACATACTCCGACAACAGTTCCTTTCAACGATAAGATAAAAGATTTATTAATAAAAACTATGTCTGGTGTATGTATGGATATTGTCTATGTAGTTGGTATGTTCTTCTAGTGTGGTTGCCAGATATGAACTCTGAATGTCTATCAGCTATGTTGCTTCTCGTCCTTTCATTCTTCAAGATCACAGGACAGCACATCAAACAGGACAGAGCTCACCCGGGATGATCCGTATGCTTGAATCTGATGGTAAATCCGTTATTGAATGAAACAAAAACTGTTCACCACTGAGTCAAGGTACCGTAATAAAAGTCCCGTAAGTTTATGAATGCTCCTGAATCTGTTTCATGACGGTAAGTATCCAACATCGAAAAACCACCACATCGTCACAGTTCTTCTTATAGTCTTTTAGTAATAGCACTGTTCTTACTTGTCTATTCTTTCTTCATTATACATATAAGATGTATGTAGTTTTAAGTATCCCTGCTTGCCACAGGTTACCCTCTCTTCCCTTTCAGGGCCTTAGTGGTATATTCGTTTGAGCATACAGTGTTCTGTATTTTATTTAACTTATTTCTTTCTTCATCGTAAATATGTTCATATTCTGTTTGGTTCCATGTAAGTATGTTATTTGTTCAAGGGTATTCCTCTTCATCTCTTCTCTGCTTTCACTGGGAGAGTGGAACCTTATTTAGGCATCTATGTTCCTGGAATCGAAAAAACACTTAGCGAATACCACACTATTATCCCCTCTTTCCATCATTAGGGACGTGTATTTCTATTCCCACTCAAGAACATATCTCCTTCAGGTCAGTTTGGAACACACACTAAACTTACACAAAGAATTGACCCTCTTTATATCGGTCATTTTTGCCGCATAGTCCTTGACATTGCTGGACACCTCACATCCAGACTGCATTATCATTGTTAGTGGAAAATTACAGCTCGGGACCGTTTCACATCCATACTGCAATATGCTTGTCCAATAATACTGTCGGCCTTTGTCCCAAACCAATCTTTCCACTCGACCCTTTTACCTGCGCGGTTAGCCGGCCCCTTCTCCTGTCTTGACCTATAAACACATGCGCCTGGTCTCTCCTTTGTTAACCCTTCTTCTACCTGGTTAGTCGGTGTATGCAGTCGTCTATCTGGGAATCATTAACTCTTCAGTATTTCACGACAGTACTGTCTGTAATATATAGACATTTGGGAGTGAATTTTTGATGGTTGGTACTTGATGCTGTAGATGGCAGCGTAAACTGTTACCATAAGAAGTGGTACTGTAGAAGAGATAATTGTTTTAGACTTTATTACATAAAGTCTCAAATGACATAGGGGGGTAAAGGTGTGTGTAATTTAGCTAAGTGTGGTTTTGTTTGAGAAAGAGTTCTACTTCTTTCTTCTTTGAATCTCCGGTGCGCACCGATTTCTTGTCTTTCTATCATGTGCGAGTGTTCTCAGGTTGATTGAAAGTAGAGAATTAGTAAGTAGTGTTGGTGATGACAATAGGGAGTTGTTATCAGAAGAGTACAGCGTTTGAAATTTTAAGCGGATTATTTATGAAGAGAAGAAGGAGTGTTTATTTCATATGTGTTATGATGTATAAAGTTGAGTTTTAAATGTTATTATGTAATTAGTATGTGTTATGGTTGAAGAGTCAGAAACGAAGAAGAAATATATAGTGGATTACTATATGGCAGGGGAAAGAGTTAAAGGATATAATATTTACTCAAATTTGAGTTGGTTTGCGGAAGATTAGAGGAAATGTGTGAGGTAAGGAAAAAGAGGGAATAGAGTAAGAGAGTTGGGAGTAAAGAATTTTTCCTTTACAGGAAAAATTCTTTAGAAAAACATAGGGAGGTGTAACAGAAGTAGGGGTATTAGTAGTATTTAGGTGGGAAACGGCTACAGCACGATTGAGCATCGGGGTAGAATGAGAGGAGAGATGCTCAAGTCGTGACGTAGTTTGTTGTCAAAGGGGCAGTTAACATCCAGCGAGAGAACCGAAAGGTTGCCATATTAGATCCAGCTGTCATCAAGAAGAATAAACCCTTTTTATAAAGAACCAACTGAGTCAGTTCGTCTTCACTGAGTTCGCATTGTTACACTTACTCTAGTGCTAGAAAATTCACCCAGATTAAATATCATAGCAGGGCAGACCAGGTTGGTCTAGGATAGAAGCTCCGACATGCGGACAGTTAGAGTATTGCTTTGCTGATCAGGCAGCTTCTGCAGATTGTCTTGTTCCAGAGGTATTAGTGTTACCTTTCTTCTGGAGTAAACTAGGCAGGCCGAGAAAGGTATCATCTTGCATGGGCAACACATGGTCGTTAAAGCCAGTCCAAGCTTTGTGCTATGAGGAGGTATAACTCCAGTTTACAAACTTTCGTCTATCAAGGTGCTAGTCGAATGTTCAAACAGCGTTGTCGCTACAGATTGTAACAGGCGGTGCTGGAGTGATGTTTGAATCTAAGCTTGGCAATTGTCACAAAGCACTAAAAACGGTTACCTAGTTGCTTAGCTTAACGGTAAAGGAACCCGGAATTGAAAGCGATGTTATACCACGTATTGACGAGCTCTCTCTCTCTTAGTTAGCCGCGGTTTCAACTTCACGGCGACGGGTCGTCCCCATTATGCACCGTTCCTGTACCAGTGAATATCATACGAAATGCTCCTCACTGTCCTATATGAAAAGTGGAACAGACAGGAGCCTCGACAAGCCAACAATTCGAACAGGTGCAGTGTGCATAATGCCGCCGTCAGAACGCCAACACAAAAGTCCTCCACGGAAAATACAGTTCATCGTCGATGAAAGTAGCAGTCACTAGAAAACCAGCAGCCACATATTACTGCATTACAAGTCGAGGGGATCGACTTCATTGCCACG
Organism: Cepaea hortensis; assembly: GCA_963921405.1. Taxonomy (NCBI): domain Eukaryota; kingdom Metazoa; phylum Mollusca; class Gastropoda; order Stylommatophora; family Helicidae; genus Cepaea; species Cepaea hortensis. Next base: position 148,548,207 of record OY992878.1, on the reverse strand, counting down.
GGATTTATCGCTCGGTCCTCTTCGGCAGGGCGGCCCACTGAAAGCATCGCAAAAAGCACGAACACCGTAGCTCCAGCGACGACCCCAAGGAATCTCCGAGAAAAATGCACTCGTGAACCGAAAAGGCAATCCAGTCAATAGGATAGGCCGACCGCCATCGTTCCGAACATGCAGTTCACGCTACAACAACCGCGGACAGATGCTAAAACATTCCAAATGAAATTGACAGCTCACAGTGTCGCGCCACGCACTCAGCTCAGTAGCAAGGCGACGTAACCATGCACAACCAGTCCAACATGAGGAAAATGCGACTGCGAACCGTATCCAGAAGCATAAACACTCCAGAGGCTTAACGTTAAAATGCCTATCCGCCATGTTGGCCACCGGAAATCCCTGATCAGTTCCTATCCTCTCCCAATGACGAGATTGTATTCTCTGCCTGGGAAATCCATGGTGGTTTACATCTGATCAGTCAAGGGAACTTATCTGTGTCCAAGGCTTCATTCAGAAGATCTCTCTTGTCCGAGGCCACTCGAAGATATAGAAACATAAATAAGGAATTTAAACGGACGTGGACAGAAAGGATGTACAAGGATGATTTTATTTACAGTTGCCGGACTTAAGAGTAAAAACCAGTCTTCTAGAGAATTCGCAACCAAACAAGTAAGCAGGCAACCAACCAACCACATCGTTGTGCGGTAGTCTGAGATATTTACAAGTAGGTGACAGAGATCAGTTTGCACACTTACACACTGGAGTGTTTCTAATCTTACATGTGGCTTAAAACACTCGCATGAATACAACTGGATTCTCAAGCCTCGACAAACTCCGGGCCGAGTGCGGACAAACACAGACCCCAGCGTTTCGACAGCTACAGCCAGGGATGCTGGGCGGGAGCTATTTGTCGACAGAAGTGATATTTTCCTTCAGCTTACTTCTTTAAAACAGAACTGGGCAAAGAGGACTAGGGGGTTTCAGGTGCAGAAACATCTACCTCCAAAAGGCCGACATTGATGTACATGAAGGGGAGAGTACGCGGATCCGTCATTCATGACGAGCGTCACAGATGACTTGAGATAAGTTTTACAGCTCAACTTTTAGATATGCTTAGGTAGGGAGGCTAATGAAACTAGAACATTATATTCTGCCATAAGAATGAGACAAACAGCTTTCTTTGCATGTGATGGGAAGAGAGGCATTGGGGAAAAAACGTGACGACAGGAAATATCAAGGAGAAGAGAGGCAGGGGCAGACCAAGAGAGAAATGATGCTGGATGGACTCAGACGGTGGCATGGAGGAGTATCATCAACAGAGCTGATCCAGAACACCAAAGACCGCCCGACATCTGTAAAGAGACATGAATGTCTACGCCAACTGGCAAGGCACTAGATGATGATGGTGATAGGTACAAAACACAATAGGAACACAACAACGAAGTATAGGAGATCTTCTTCTTCTTCTTCTTCTTCTTCTTCTTCTTCTTCTTCTTCTTCTTCTTCTTCTTCTTCTTCTTCTTCTTCTTCTTCTTCTTCTTCTTCTTCTTCTTCTTCTCTTCTTCTTCTACGTTCATCCGGAGTGTTTTTTCAGACGTAATTGCTTTGCCAGCTGCGACCGATTTGTGCAGCAGACCGTGTCGCGTTGTGTTATAACGTGCTGGTATGGGAGCCGGTCGTTCAGAAAGCAATGGCAAACTACTGAACGTAACTCTTGCCTAGTACATCAACAACAGCTGAAAAATGCTGGTGTTGACTGCAACGTTCCGTAAGGGATACGCAACTTTTAAAAAAATGCTTTGTGCCTGTTTTCTTGCGCCGACACATCTGACTTCTGTGGGTATTTAATTGATTGATTGATTGATTTAGGAACCAACATCACAGCATTCGGGGCATTCCCATAAGCGCTCCGTCCCCATCCTAAGAAGCCAGCGAAGAGTTCCAACCCCAATAGTACCAGTAGCAATCTTATTATATGTGCGTCTCGCCTTTTCTCTAAGCGTCGAGCATCGGCCAGATCCACTCGTCACTCCTCGCTGTCGCATTCTTGCCAGACCATGGTGATCCATTTGCTCCTCCGAGGTGTACACGTGCTCTCACAAGGCCGCAACCACGTCTGCCTTGTCATGCATCAATACTCCACCAAGTTTTGCAGAGCCAGCCAATCTGTCCGCCTGTTCATTCCCAGCACACCGGCATGCCCCGGAGAAAAGATCCAGACGATGCTTGCCACTCGTGATTTCCGAAGCGAAGCAAGCCACTCTGCCCGAAGCTTGCCTATCCTCACCTTACTCAGCATGCTTTCTGAGTCAGTTACATCTGTCTGCCTGTGGGTATTTATTGACCGGGTTAACCTTCCCGGGTGCTTCGAAGGACATTCTACTCTTATTCGGACGTTTTTGCGGTGTGCCTGTTTATTTGCGCCGTTAGGCCGACACATCCGACTTCTGCGGGCATTTGTTGACCGGATTAAGCTTCCCGGGTGTTTCGAGAGACATTCGACTCTCACTGTTGTGGTGTCATCTACATCCCAGCTTCTCAAGTTAGAACGGCTGAAGACATCACGATCAACCCTCAAGGGAAGGCAGGGACAGACCACGGGTATTCCCCGCCATCCAAGGAGGCTTCCATAATTGCACAGCCGACACACAGCGCTCTGGTACTGGGCTCACCCAAGGAATCGTCACGTCCTGCACATGGCTGCTTAGCCTCACTTCCGTATATTGGGCCTCCCGTTCACCACAAGATGCTGCTCCGAAGAGCAGGAGGGACCTGTATGCAGAGGACATCCACACAGCAAGCTTTGGCTTCGGACTTCCACGTAATGGATTCGCTAGCCAAAGAATATTCCATTTCGTGCCAATGAGACGTTGTTCCACCTTTGATAACGCTCACGAGGTAGGCTGCAGATGCTGCCGGCTCAGTATCTCACCTCCGTGCAGCAGAGGGAGAAACAATATATAATGACACAAAGTAGTGCAGCTTTACATAACAGAGTTACGACACATACAGAACGTTGCGGCGGTTAGCCTTCATCAGCAAACAAACACATTCACAAACACAACATACAGTCAAGGAGAACTCCTGTGACTACATTAGAAGGTTATGACAGGACGAGAGGAACAAATGCATGGGAAAATGGAAGCAATGAAGAGGAAACGAGAATTGACAAAATGTTAATTGAAAAGAATGTTAGTCGAAGAAAATTTTTAATAGAAAAACTGTTTATAGAGAAAAAAACTGTATACTCACCTCACGTACGGACCTGTGAATGTTTACGGAAATTTCAGGTGTATTTTTATAACGGTGCTGGATGTTACGGTACAGTGAGCACATAGAAAGAAGGGGGCGGGGTAGGAGGCGTGTAAAATTGACCACGACCCCATTGTGTTATTGGTCTGGGTGGACTGGTGTGTAGGAACACGCGTACTTACATAGACACACTTCAACTGACAAAATGCTAGTGTATGTGGACATGCAAGAAGAGAGAGAGGGAGAGAGAGAGAGAGAGAGAGAGAGAGAGAGAGAGAGAGAGAGAGAGAGAGAGAGAGGAGAGCGAGAGAGAGAGAGAGACAGACAGAGAGAGACAGAGAGAGACAGAGAGAGGAAAAGTGCCTGCGACCTACCACATGGGGTATATTGTAACCTACGAAATAGTCAGTATGGTTGCTAGTCATGGAGCCCCTCGCCCAGTCTCACATGCGGGGAATATTGACTTAGACGCGTTCAGCCATATCCCTCAGATGAGAGCCGTAGAACAAATGTCTGGACCAAGCATGTAGTGACACCTTGCAAATGTTTCGGACTTTGCATGCAGTGGATTTGTCATGTTATTGCTTTACTTACTGCCGTGACTTCCATAGTCAGGCTGCTTGTGGTCAAAGCAAACGCGCCAGACTCTTCCTTCACAGTTTTCCCTCCGGCCTGAACCGTAAAGACCCATGAACTTCTCACTCATCGGACGACCGACCCATCCGTGTAAATGATCGCATCATCCTCTAACGAATTCTCGAAGATCAGAGCCCGCACTTCCGCCTCCACAGCAGCTGGATTTTCTTGTCTGCGTTTCGTGTCTAGTTAGATACAAACTGAAAAGGCTGTACATAACTCTGTTGGCACTTGTACCCACTCCTCGCCATGTTCTGAGTCCTCAAGTGAACACACCTGCTGAAGAATGTCTTCGGCTTGACCCATCCACGAATTCCCTCTTTTTAATCTGCTGCCCTTTACCTTCTTAATCTAGCTATGCTATCCTATGTTTCCCATGTTATCAATATGTCTCCACGTGTTATATTTTCTTCTGTGTGTTTACCATGTTATCACTATAAGTCTATATGCAATATAGTTCCTTATATGTGGTTCCCTTGTTAAAATTATATGTCTCTATCTTTTAGTTCTGCCTGTGTGTTTCCTATGTTATCAGTATCTGCCAGTGTGTGTTTTATTTCCCCTTGTGTTTTCCCTCGTTACCAATATTTGTCGCTGTGTTCTAGCTCCTTCTATTTCCCACTTTACCAATATCTATCAACGTGATTTAGTTCCTTCTTTGTGTTTCCCATGTTATCAACACCTGTCTCCGCGTGTTTTAGTTACTTCTGTGTGTTTCCCATGTTATCAATATACGAGGGCGAGTCAATAAGTAAATCATACAGTTCTGTGGGATGGCAGGTAAATGTAGTTGGTGTTTTCTACAGGTGTCATTAGGTGACAGCAACATCGAACTTTATATTCCCGTTCGTCAGGTGACGCTAGGTGTCTCATGCGCATGCGCAGCGCATAAACAAAATGGCGACTGTACTTACGGAGTGTACAACCAAAGAGCAACGTGCTGTTGTGCGTTTTTTGTGGACAAAAGAACTGTGTGCAAAGGACATTCATAAGGAAATGCTTCCTGTTTATGCTGACAAATGTTTGTCCCGTAAAGAGGTGCATAGCTGGGTAGACAAATTTTCTCAAGGACGCGAATAACGCCGAAGTTGAATGTGAAGTGAAAACGTGGTTTAGAAAACAGATCACGCAGTTCTTTGCAGCCAGTTTGGGAGGACTGATAAAACTATGGAATAAGTGCATCAATGTTGGTGAAAATTATGTTGAGAAATAAAAGGACAATGTATGTGTAAAAATAAACTGGTTTCAAATTGTTATCATATTAAGTTATATTTCTACAACCATTTATGACTTACTTATTGACTTCCCCTCGTATGTCTCAATGTGTACTAGTTACTTCTGTGTGTTTCCCATGTTATCAACATCTGTCCCTGTATTCAAGTTCCGTCTATGTCTTTTCCATGTTATCAAAACCTGTCTCCGTGTGCTCTAGTTCCGTCTGTGTGTTTCCCATGTTATCAACACCTGTCTCCGTGTGTTCTAGTTACTTCTGCTTTCCAGGGTTACCGTGGCAACGCCGTGGCCAGCAAGCCTATCGGCCCGGTCTTCACGTGTTCGATTCTCTATCGAGGCGAGGATATTGTATTTTTTTAAACATTGACCTGGGCTCGTGGGTGGACCCAGCCTAAATTGATACCAGGAGTTATACTGGGAAGTAAAGGCGGCCTGCATATTATTGCCAACATCACTCATGGCCTGCGGAATAGTCTTTAAACATGAAACAAGCACCATATACCGATTACGCCTGAACTTTCCCATGTTATTAATCTATGTCCCCGTATGTTGTAAGGCCGGTATCCGTGGCGAAGGCGATATGGACGCGATTCGTAAGACCTCTTACCCGCGTTCGACACACAGGTGCAACCGATATGGCAGCAGACCGCGTTGCGTTGGGTTTTAACGAGTTGGTATGGGAGCTGGTCGTTCAGAAGGCAATGGCAAACTACTGAATGTAAACTTGCCAAGATATTTACAACAGCAATAAAATGCTGGTGTTGGAAGCGATGTCCTGTAAAAAGGATATGGAAAAAAAATGTTGTAGGCCTCGTTATGTTTCTTTTGCCACGTGTGCTCATAAGGACGGGCCTTCCATCTAGTCTATAACTAGGTTTTCGCAGTGTGTGTCCTATATAACGATAGTGTCTTTTTCTCAGGTCCTTTGATTCATTGGGATTTACTTAACCCTCTCCTCGAGACCCACATTAACGATAGCATTACTATGTGTATACCCATAACGATTGTGAAACATCTTCTCGTTGCGCCTCAAGCAGCCCTGCCAGGAGAGATATTCATTTAGTCCTTCTAGATAGCTTCAAAGCCGCCGAAGATCTCAATGGTACTTCAAAGGTCGCCCATTTGACATAACAACCTCTTCTGTCAGGGAAATCCGGTTTCCGAGTTGAAACCTTTATTCAGCTGTAGAAAACTGGTCTGTGTATAACAAGTCAGCAAGTTTATTGAGATGGAGAAGTCTGATCTTGTCACAAAAACCCACATGTTGGTTGAGAGAAGCGTTATTTTATTTGGTTTTCCCTATGTCTGTCGTTGTATGGTGGTCATACGATTGACACAATGTTTAATATTTAATTATTTTGAAGTTGTTCATTTGAAAATATTTTTGGCACTTTTTTGTGTTGTTCTTATTCCTCTTGTTCTTCGTAGTTTGCACTGTACTACTTTTACATTGATAAATCACCTTATGTTGTTTGTAGATTGCCATGTGTTGCTTATAGATTGCCTTATGTTGTTTGTAGATTGTCCTATGTTGCTTGTAGATTGCCCTATGTTGTTTGTAGATTGCCCTATGTTGTTTGTAGATTACCATGTGTTGTTTGTAGATTGCCATGTGCTGCTTGTAGAACGCCCTGTGTTGCTTGTAGAATGCCTTGTGTTGTTTGTAGATTGCTCTATGTTGTTTGTAGATTGCCCTGTTTTGTTTGTAGATTGCCATGTGTTGCTTGTAGATTGCCGTTTGTTGCTTGTAGATTGCCTTATGTTGTTTGTAGATTGCCTTATGTTGTTTGCAGATTGCCGTATGTTGTTTGTAGATTGCCGTATGTTGTTTGCAGATTGCCCTATGTTGTTTGTAGATTGCCTATGTTGCCCGTAGATTGCTCTATGTTGCTTGTAGATTACCTTATGTTGCTTGTATACTTTCACGTGTTGCCTATAGATTGCCATTGTTGCTTGTAGAATGTCAGTTATTCCCCGAAGCTTGTCTTGCGCAGAATGCATCTTGCCTTCAGTTGTGCACAAATAACAATGTTTGCTTGTGCACTGCCGACTCAAATAGTGCGGCTGTGGCGTCTGCTGTACTTATCTGAAGACAATAGGCACACAGTCGGCACTACGTCCCTTGTCTCTGTCCAGAGTAAAATAAAATAAACAAAATAAACAAGCCCCGGGAGGTCAGCATGACCGAATGGATAAGACCTCCCCCTATCTTAAACTTCCGATGTGCAGTTGGTGAGGTAGCGGGTTCAGCTCCTATACCAGTCATTTGGACTAAAATATTGTCTTCTTGTCCTTGACGTGGGAACGTAAATTACAAATACTCTAGAAGTCCGAGTGGGTTCACCTGATGGCATGGGACATTGGTAACAGGCGAAAGTAGCCAACACGCATACATCAATCCAGCGTGAACTACGTTCGAGTTTAAAAGTGGGCGGGAAAACAAAATTACTGTAACAGGAATCTGCTGTCGGCAAGTGAAGTATAGGGCCATCACTTTGTGTTAGTTTGGAGTGCGCTGGAGAATCACATTTTTTAGGCTGGAGTGCTTTGCAGAATCACATGTTTAAAGGCTGAAGTGTTCTGAAGAATCACGATTTTAGACTGGCGTCCACTACAGATCCACATTTTAAAAGACCGGAATTCTCTCCTCCTTTGGTTGCGTATCCCTTACGGGACGTTGCAGTCAACACCAGCATTTTGCTGCTGCTGTTGATGTACTAGGCAAGTGTTACGTTCAGTAGTTTGCCATTGCTTTCTGAACGACCGGCTCCCATACCAGCGGAGAACCACATATTTAAACGGCTGGAATGCTCTGTAGAACCACATATTTTAAAGGCTGGAATGTTCTGGAGAATAGACGGCCAGCAGTTCCTTCCTCTAGCGAACGACCAGCGCTGTTATTAACCCTTTGTCAGACCACACTCATACATCGTCAGCGGAACACAACTGCCAAAGGAACAATTGTGAGGCGGCGAATTCTCCACATTGTGAGCAGCGACAGTATAGCAGCTAGACGCTCGCCTGTCGTACCTGAGGCCTAGAGTTCGAGCCGCATCTGGCCGGTTTCTTATTTTCACAATTGGTCTGGGTTCCCAGGTCGACCCAGTTGTAGATATCTACCAAGAAATGTCATAGAAAGTTATGAATAAAATCGAGTTACGGACCAGATCATTCACCGAGTGCCGTGAGGTCTATACAAATATTGCTCTAGCTTCATGCGCTTCAATGGGCCTTGGGTTGTGAAAGGGGACCTTACCGTAATTACTTACTTATTCAAATGCACTCTTTATTTGCATGAAATACATTATGATTTCACACACAACCCTTTCCATTAGCTTTCATGATAATTAGATTAGATTTAATATTAGCGTAATTTTTACATGAAAATAATGAAAAGACAATGTCCTTAAAAAGTCGCTTAAAAGTCGACAAGGTCGACTTCATCGCACCGGGTTTTATCCCATATGGCTCGGTCTCTTTCCGCAGCACGGAAAGCGTCACACAAAGCACGAACTCCGTAGCTTTTAGCGACGACCCACAGGAGTCTCCGAAACATTTAACTCGTAAACCGAAGGGTGCGGCCCGGAATCGAACCCACAACCTTCGGAGCACGAGTCAAACGGCTTAACCACTTCGCCACAGAGACAATGTCCTTAGTTAGTCATCACTACTACAATGCATCGTCATTGTGGTCATCATCATCATCGTTACCATCACCACCATCGTCATCATCGTCATCATCATCATCCTCATCATCATCATCATCATCATCATCATCATCATCATCATCATCATCATCATCATCATCATCATCATCATGTTATCAGTTATCATTCTATCATTAAAGTCACTTGACCTTGTTCCATTTTTGTCCCGTATCTTCACCAATCATCTTCAGTGCTGGAACCGGCGTTGTGACGAAGGCGTTACAAACGCAATTCGCAATCCCGTATTCAGCGTTCCAAACACAGCTGCAGGCTACGGCCTTTTGCTAGTTTTCATACAATGGTATGAATGCCCGTCATTCACAATTCAATAGCAAACTACTAAAAGTAAAACTGCCAAGAAATCACAAATAGCCAAAGCATTCTGGGTTTGACTGCGACGCCCGGTAAAGGAAATGCAACTAACTGCAAGTATAAATCTAATGTTATTGTTTGCCAAAGTCATCTATGTGTTCCTTTGAATACCTTTTTGAGCCAGAAAAACCATACTGGAGAGCAAGGTTGAGGGCAAGCGAGCAAGAGGTAGACAACGATACAAGTGGGAAGGTAACATTAAGAGATGGACGAACATCAGTCTGACAGAATATACAGACGAGGTGAGAGACAGACAGTGTTGGAGATCCATTTCAGCCAACCTTCATTGTGGAGACGGCACTTGATTGATTGAAGTATTTCCAATTTTGGCCCCAATATATTCTGTTATATTCTCCCTTGTCTATATCCGAGTTAGGAATACATATTTCATTTAACTCTGATCGCTTAAATTTTCCCCAACTGGGTTTCTCAATATTAAGATTATTTCAAGATCGCATTAATACAAGAACCAGTTCCTTGATATTGGTTTTCCCTCTATATTTTACAGTTCTGTACTTCTCGCCCTGATGAAGTTTGTTTTATAACGTAAGTAGACCCGCAAATCACGTTTTATGTAGATGTCTAGACTTGTTCTAGTATGTGTTATTAAATTTAGCTTCCATTTTAATGTATACTATGTAAGAGTGGGGGGGGGGATTTATAGGGAGGAAATTCGAAGGGGGGGGGGGGGGGGGGTGGCGTTCTGAACATATGGTAAAGGGGGGGGGAGGCATGGGCCAAAAAAAAGGTTGAGAACCACTGGTGTAACGGTTGGGAAGTCACGCTGTCAATGGCATAAGCGCGAATGGACGAGAATTCGACACCTGGATTCGTCATTCACTAAAGTAGGGAGAGACTATTTCTCTTCCCTCCCCCCCCCCCCCCCACCACCCCTCCCTAGTATTGTTAATTTAATATTATTTTCTCCTTTGTTTTTGTGTTGTTGTTGTGGTTTGCTTCGTGTTGTTGTTGTTGTTGTTGTTGTTGTCTACTGGTGAAGACATTTAAATTTGTAAAGCCAGAATACACATCATGTTTATGGATTGGTTACTAATTCTCTCTTCACATTTGTCGCTCAGAAGTAGCATGTACATTCTACTGGATATTTGTGTGGGAATGTCTCCAGTGCAGTGACGCTGAACCTTCAATTAAGTGCGAGGTGTTATTTAGTACCTTCAGTGCAAGAATCGCGTTACAAACTCCAGACATTCCACAACGGGTTTTTATAGTATAATGCGTCCAGTTGATCCCACCCAACTTCAAACATTCCCGTACACACACTAACACATCAAAGAACAGATTAAAACAGCTACCTGTTAACAGCCGTTAATTTACACCTCCGCTCCCTTCTGCTTCCTTTATTACCTGTCCAAGCTCAACATTGACCCTAGGTGACAAGATGACACTGCTACGGCTTAAAAATACACACTCTCTTTTTTCAGATTTCCGAACGTCAGAGACTGTCCCAGAACCTGGGAATCAAATCCATCGACAAAAATGAAAGATTCAAGGAAGAAAGAATTGAACGCTTAAAGTTAACAACGCCTTTTGTGCACTCCTACTCGTTTTACCCATGCCTAAAAACCTTGTCTTTACTTTTCCCAGTCACTTCCTGCACACAGCCCTGGCCATAAATCAAAACTTGACGGCTTCAATTCTTCCAGCTAGCGAATCCGAGCTCTCTCTTGTGGCCGTTCTTTCTTTTATCTTCTCCATCCCCGGAGGTTTTACCTTTTGCCTCCCAGATTTCAAGCAGCAGATACTCGGGGCCAAAGAATGCTTCTCGCGTCGGGCAGGCGGGCTACTGCCTTGGGCGTTCTTTCAATTTCATCTTACGGTTGATATAGTTTCCAGGTCTCACAGGAAGCCTCGAGATTATCGATTGTAGGATACCACAGAGAGGTTTACGTCACGAAACAATATGGCTGACTTCCGCTCAGCGAAGACAACCTCGTGGTATTTTAGCACGTGTTCGGAAGATGATGCAGTAGACGGGGAATTGGTCGGGTTGTTCGATCAGTAGACAGGACATTTGTCGGGTTGTTCGTTCAATGAACAGGGTATTTGTCGAGTTGTTCGTTCAGTAGACAGGGCATTGGTTGGGTTGTTCGTTCAGTAGACAGGGCATTTGTCGAGTTGTTCGTTCAGTAGACAAATTGGTTGGGTTGTTCGTTCAGTTGGCAGGGTATTGTTTGGGTTGTTCGTTCAGTAGGCAGGGCATTTGTTGAGTTGTTCGTTCAGTAGACAGGACATTGGTTGGGTTGGTCTTTCAGTAGACAGGGCATTGGTTGGGTTGTTCTTTCAGTAGACAGGGCATTTGTCAGGTTGTTCGTTCAGTGGACAGGGTATTTGTCGAGTTGTTCATTCAGTAGACAGGGCATTGGTTGGGTTGTTCTTTCAGTAGACAGGGCATTGGTTGGGTTGTTCTTTCAGTAGACAGGGCATTTGTCAGGTTGTTCGTTCAGTAGACAGGGCATTTGTCGGATAGTTCGTTCAGTAGACAGTGCATTTGTCGGGTTGTTCGTTTAGTTGACAGGTATTTGTCAGGTTGTTCGTTCAGTAGACAGTGCATTTGTCTGGTTGTTCGTTTAGTTGACAGGTATTTTCAGGTTGTTCGTTCAGTAGACAGGGCATTTGTCGGGTTGTTACTTCAGTAGACAGGGCATATGTCGGGTTGTTCGTTCAGTAGGCGGGTTTCTTCGTCTCGCGTAGGGAAAACAAAATTATTCCTGTGCGGTATTTAACTCATTCAGTCTGTGTCATAATATTAACACTTAGTACATTGCGTGCCCTTTGAAATGACTCAATAAGTGCCGCACATTTATGCGTTCGTTCGTTCATTCGTTCATCATGTGCCATGCCGATAAGTGTTGGCGATCATGTTTCGTCATATCACACGATCACTATAGTCGTGGATCAGCTCAGTGTTCGTGTCTCGATTATGCCATGTGGCCAAGCTATCTAGATATTTATCTCTAAGCCTTTCCGTTGTTCTTTTCTCATCAGTCTTGCTAGTTGTCACTAAAATTTATAGTTTGTTTATACCCATAACGCCCCCCCACCCCCAAATCTAGACTGTTTACATCTAATTTGTATTTTTAAAAAACTGGGAAGGTTAACCCGGTCAACAAATGCCAGCAGAAGTCGGATATGTCGGCTGAAAAGCGTATGTATCGCAGCTCTGCTGTAGACAGGCCTAACACAATTACGTCTAAACACACACACACACACACACACACACACACACACACACACACACACACACACACACACACACACACACACCCCCTGGATGAACTCAGAAGAGGAAGAAGATTTCTCTAAACAGTTTACCCTTTTCATTTATTTCGTGCAGGTCTAGCTCATTGGGATATCTGTCAATTCATAATACTTTGTGCATTATCTTGATCTTCTTGCACTCACTCACACGCTGGCAGTCTGGAGTCATCTGTTGCCGGTGGCCATCCCTTCCGGTCTAGGGTGCTCTTTGGGTAAGACTATAGTACAAATTAAGTAAATTATATTGCTGGTTGTCCATTCCAGTACTTCTGCAAGTCCCTTCTGTTATAAATAAAATTGGTTGCGTATCCATTACTGGACGTTGCAGCCAACACCAGCATTTTTCAGCTGCTGTTGATGTACTAGGCAAGTGTTACGTTCACTAGTTTGCCATTGCTTTCTGAACGACCGGTTCCCATACCAGCACGTTATAACACAATGCGACACGGTCTGCTGCACAAATCGGTCGCAGATGAGCTTCGAACGCCTGGTACCCGGCTCACGAACCGCGTTCACAAGCCTTTAGCTAGTCATTGTGTTAATATGAATCTTCTTTTCCTTCTCAGAAGTTACTCCTTCAAGGGCAGTGCTTCACACCCAGTTGCCCTCAGAACCTCAGAAGTCAGTCCGTCGGACATCGGCATGCATTTGTATGAGGTTTATTTCCTCTAGACCAGTGGTTCTCAACTGGTGGGGAATTCCCCCCCCCCCCAGGGGGAATTTTAGGGTTTCCAGGGGGGGGGGGGAATGAAGACCATTTCAAGATCGTGTTAATACAAGAACCGATTACTTGATATTGTTTTTCCCGTCATACTTTACAGTTATGTATGTCTCATCCTTCTAAAATTCATTTTATAAATTAAGTAGACCGACAAATCATGTTTTATGTTGATGTCTAGACTTGTTTTAGTATATGCTATTAAATTTACCTTCCATTTTTACGTATACTGTGTAGGGGTGGGGGGATTTTTAGATAGGAAATATGAAAGGGGGGAATGACGTTCTGAAAATACGGTGAAGGGGGCACGGGCCAAATTTTTGATAGGAAAGGGGGGGGGGGGGAATGACGTTCTGAAAATATGGTGAAGGGGGGCACGGGCCAAAAAAGGTTTAGAACCATTGCTCTAGACAGATTCCACCCCAGGGAACGGACTCCATCCACCAGGGGGTAGGTTTACTTGTACCTTACAAACTACTCTTTACTATTTCCAACTACTATGAAAAGGTTAGATGGCCGATATCACTACCTATGAGATGAAGGCACGTGCGATATCATTAGACACCAATTGTTCTCGGGAAAATGCCAAGCCCTATGCAGAGATCGAACCCGGTATCTTCAGAGCGTGAATCGAACACCATAACGTCTCAGTCACGGCTGCCCCTTCAGTTATAAATCGATATAAACCGGTGAGATTCACGTTACTGCTGCCAATCATGACCCGAAATTTACTTGAGAAAATTAGTGTGTAAAATTATAACCCAGAAGGGGTTGAACAGGATATTATTGGTATACATACAGGCATTAGCTTACCATACCGCACGTTTCAAGCTAGGTCACAATTGAAATTATCAAACATTGTCTAATTGTCACATTACTCAACACAGTCTTAGACGAATGTCAGATTACCCAAACCCCTCTGCTGTGTGTCCACGGTGACGAGGTAGAGGGGCTTGTGTGTTCCAATGACCCCAAGAGCTATGCCGACGGTAGCACAGCCATGTAGGGTCACCCATGTCGGACAGGTCAAGGGAGAGGGACCAGACCAAGCGACACACAAACCTGCTGCCTTGTAGGTAGACTGGGGACAGTCAAAGGCTAGGGAAAGCACCCCGAACAAATGCTTGTCGAAATCGGATGCACTGAGCCACAGGCTTGACAAAGTAGTGCAACGTAACTTAATTTCATGATGTCACAAATCAAAATTAATCGTTATGGTGCTAATCCCGCGAAGTCCCATCAGGCGGTGATAGTGCCGGCCCCCTGCCTCGAGGGGGTCCACCCATGACCACTGGTGGTCACCTTCCCCTGTGCTGTGGAGTCAAGGCACAGAGGAGTAGGTTAAGAGCTATTGACCAAATACCCCGGACACTCAACATACTACAGTGGAATGCCGAAGGATTTTATAACAAGAAAGTCTCCCTAACACAGCGTCTTCATAAAGATAGAATAGATGTGGCATGCATTCAAGAGACACACCTCAACGCCAATCACAAATTCTCAGTCAGAGGATATCAGGCAACACGTTTCGACCGTGAAGGACACAAAGGAGGAGTTCTAATACTTACACGAAATACAATACCTTGCAGCGAAGTATCTGTGATCTCTGACAACCAAACGGAAATTATAGGTGTTGATATAATGATAAAGGACGTGAAAATAATTTACAATCTGTATAGCCCAGCGGATAAGGACCTTACACTCTCAAACATGAAAATAACTGACACAAACTGCATTATTGTCGGATACTTTAATAGCCGTTCAGAAAGATGGGGATACCCAGATACTGACAAAAGAGGAGATGAAGTGGAGGACTGGGAAATAGATTCAAATCTCCATCTACTCAACAAAGCGGATGACACACCGAGCTTCTACTCCAGAAGATGGTTTACCACTTCTACTCCAGACTTAGCTTTCTGCACAGGAGACATCCTCCACAAAATCGATCGCCATGTGCTTGACCAATTAGCAGGTAGTGACCACAGACCAATCAAGCTTGTAATGAATATGGAGTGTGTTCCACAGGAGCAAAAGCCTTTGCCCCGCTGGAATTACAAACGAGCAGACTGGGACAGATTTGCCATACTAACAGACAAATATTGTGAAAACATAAATACACGATATGGCAACATGAAGCAAATGGTGGAAAGTTTAAACCAAGCAATAATACAGGCGGCCACTGAGTCTATTCCAAGAGGAGCGAGGAAAAATTACAAACCATACTGGACTGAAGAACTACAAATTTTGGAGGACAAAGTTGAAGATGCCAGGAAGACAGCAGAGAGAGAACAAACAACTGAAGCGAACATCTCTCTCAAAGCCATCTCAGCAAAATATAAAAGAACACTAAATCAAACAACAAGGGATTGTTGGAGGGAAAAAACAGAAAACCTGAATTTTGACAGGGATGGAAACAAACTATGGAAACTAGTGAAAGCCATGAACAATGAAGGACCTAGAAACAAACAGATAACAATTAAACAAGGAGATGCCTTGCTGACTGGAAAAAAGGCTGCAAATGCACTAATGGAACACTATGCCAGTGCAAACCACATTGATATTACAATCGAACAGAAGAAAGCAATCAAAGATAAACAGATGCATCATACTAATACAGAGACAGCAGCAGAATATATGATGGCAAATCTAACAATGGAAGAAATGGAACAGGCAATGAATACCCTAAAAAAGAATAAATCACCAGGAAAGGATGGAATCACAAATGAAATGCTAATACAGTGGTTCTCAACCGGTGGGGAATTCCCCCCCCCCCCCCCAGGGGGGAATTTCAGGGTTTCCAGGGGGGGGGGGGAATGAAGACCATTTCAAGATCGTGTTAATACAAGAACCGATTACTTGACATAGTTTTTCCCTTCATACTTTACAGTTATGTATGTCTCGTCCTTCTAAAATTCATTTTATAAAGTAAGTAGACCCACAAATCATGTTTTGTGTGGATTTCTAGACTTGTTTTAGTATATGCTATTACATTTGCCTTCCACTTTTACGTATACTGTGTAGGGGTGAGGGGATTTTTAGATAGGAAATATGAAAGGGGGGGGGGGGAATTGTCCTGTTATTCCCGAGAGGAGATTGGAATCAACAAGCACATCTTTAAATTTAGTATCAGTTGGGATTATTGACTGACTTTGGTCTACACTCCTCTCTTCTGTCTTCCATTCCATATATCTATTTCTTTCTCTCTCTCTATTATTCCCTCAACACATACTCCGACAACAGTTCCTTTCAACGATAAGATAAAAGATTTATTAATAAAAACTATGTCTGGTGTATGTATGGATATTGTCTATGTAGTTGGTATGTTATTCTAGTGTGGTTGCCAGATATGAACTCTGAATGTCTATCAGCTGTGTTGCTTCTCGCCCTTTCATTCTTCAAGATCACAGGACAGCACATCAAACAGGACAGAGCTCACCCGGGATGATCCGTATGCTTGAATCTGATGGTAAATCCGTTATTGAATGAAAAAAACAAAAACTGTTCACCACTGAGTCAAGGTACCGTAATAAAAGTCCCGTAAGTTTATGAATGCTCCTGAATCTGTTTCATGACGGTAAGTATCCAACATCGAAAAAACCACCACATCGTCACAGTTCTTCCTATAGTCTTTTACTACTAGCACTGTTTTACTTGTCTATTCTTTCTTCCTTATGCATACAATACGTATGTAGTTTTAAGTATCCCTGCTTGCCACAGTTTAACCTCTTTTCCTTTTTAAGGGTTTTAGTGGTATATTCGTTTGAGCATACAGTGTTCTGTATTGGATTTAACTTATTTATTTCTTCATCTTAAAACCTGCTCATATTCTGTTTGGTCCCATGTAAGTACTTTATTTACTCAAGGGTATTCCTCTTCATCTCTTCTCTGGTTTCACTAGGAGATTGGAACCTGGAGAAGTATAACAAATCCAGTGATAAGCGTCTGCCCCTTACTACTACTTATGCAAGTGTCCTTCTCCAGCCATAATGACAAGGCTTCCGAAGTGAACACCCGCATAAGACATATGAATTCACCAAAGTCTAAACTATCCACTAATAGAAAGCCATGGTAAATGCTATTCACTTACATCTATATTCCTATGCTAAACTATACTCTAATATACCTTATAATAATCCTAGTCTGAATTGGGAGTACTAATGCACAATAGATACACAAACGTTCATCCGAACGCAGCACAACCCTTTACATAATCCTTCTCTCCCGAAACCTAAGAAACACACTCTCTCGACACAAAGACGTAGCCACTCTTTTATAGGTCATCTTTGCCGCATAGTCCTTGACATTGCTGGACACCTCACATCCAGACTTCATTATCACAGTTAGTGGAAAATTACAGATCTGACTTTTCCGTTATTCATACGTTCAGACTGCAATATGCTATCCAATAATACTCTCTGCTTTTGTCGCAAACCAATTTTTCCACTCGACAGTTTACCTGCGCCGTTAGCCGGCCCCTTCTGTGTCTTGACCTATAAACACATGCGCCTGGTCACTCCGTTGTTGTTAACCCTTCTCCTACCTGGGTAGTCGGTGTATACAGTCGTCTATCTGGGAATCATTAACTCTCAGTATTTCACGACAGGAATGACGTTCTGAAAATACGGTGAAGGGGGGGGGGGAACGGGCCAAATTTTTTATAGGAAGGGGGGGGGGGGGTGGCGTTCTGAAAATATGGTGAAGGGAGGAATGGGCCAAAAAAGGTTGAGAACCACTGTGCTAATAGGACTAGGCACTAAGGCAAAAAAGAAACTACTAGCAGTCCTAAATAACAGCTGGAAGAGAGGAATAGTCCCACAGGCATGGAAGGAAGCTATACTAATACCAGTCCCAAAGAAAGGAAAAAACCTGGAAGAACCAAATGGCTATCGACCTATCAGTCTACTTAGCTGTGTAGGAAAATTAATGGAACGCATTATCAATGGCAGGCTAACATGGCATCTGGAAGAAAACAATCTCTTAACACCACACCAAGCAGGATTCAGAAAGTACAGATCCACTGAAGATCAAATAACCTATATAGCTCAGGAAATAGAGGATGCCTTCCAAGAGAAAAAGCACACATTAGCGGCCTGGATAGATTTAGAAAAAGCATTTGATAAAGTATTGAAGGAAGGAATAAAAGTAAAACTGCAAAACATGCATGTTTGTGGGAAAATGTATAAATGGATCAGCCACTACCTTGAGAACAGAACTGCCAGGACAAAAGTACAAGGACAAACCAGCAAAATGATGCTGTTGGAGCAAGGTGTTCCCCAAGGAGGAGTTCTTTCACCAACATTATTCCTAGCATATATAAATGACATCACGGAAAACTTTCCAGCGAGAGTACACACATCCTCTTTTGCAGATGACCTAGCCATATGGACATCTGAAGAATATATTAGTACAGTTAACAGCAGAATACAGCAAGCCTTATTAGCGCTAGAGGACTGGTCAAAATCATGGCTAGTGAAGATAAGTGAAGAGAAAACAACATGCACAGTGTTCTCCCTCTCAAATAAAACTCAGCAACCTAAGCTGGTATTGAATGGGAAAATATTGCGCCATGAAGAAAGTCCAAACTATCTAGGAGTCACCTTTGATCGTCGCCTGACATGGAAGACACAGGTTGAGACAAACCGAACAAGAGCAAGGCAAAGAATGGCAATCATGAAAAAGCTTGCTGGTACAACATGGGGAGCAGATGAGAAAGTTCTCAAGAAGCTATATACTGGACGGGTGAGGCCAGTACTGGTATATGGCATTGCAGCTTGGGCAACAGCAGCTAAGTCAAACTTTAACAAAATAAGTAGAGTCCAAAATCAAGGAATGCGAATCATAACTGGAAGCCTGAAGACAACGCCTATTAATGAACTAGAAAAGATCACTTGTTTACAACCAATGCAGGATATAAGAGATAGCAGAGCCCAGCAACAAGCAGAAAAATGTAGAAGATTGACAGACCGCCCTATGTACAAAAGATTTAATGGTTTTGGAAAGGGAAGACTGAAGCGCAGCAACTTTGTAGAAACTGCAAAACGAAGGATTAGGGCAGATCCCATACGTAACATATCAACAGTCAAACCCATTTATAATGCACACAAGTTCCCAGCTTGGAGACAGCAGCAACTGCCTGAGATGATAGAAAACATTCCTGGTATTGAGAAAAAGAACACTCAGCATGAAACCGAAAGAAGAGAAATAACCCTAAACTACATAAAAGAACATTACCCAAGCAGCAATTGGACCCATGCATATATCAGCCAAAAATTCAATAGAGAATGGAGGAGGAGGAATTCTCCTAAATTTAAAAAATGGAGTGAAAAAAACACATTCAATGGCAACTGGAAAATTTTCAAGTAACTTCAAAGCGGAGGTAGAGGCTCTGAAAACTGCAGCAGAAATGCTCCTGATGGAGGAAAATAAAGAGAAGCAAATAGCTATCTTCACAGATGCAAAGTCAGCTGCCTCAATACTGAAGAGCAAAAACAGCACAGAACTAGCTGACCTAAGAGCAGCACTCCATGGTCTATGCCAGAAATCCAAAAAAGTTGTAATACAGTGGATCCCATCACATTGCAGTATACATGGAAACGAAGAGGCTGACAGACTGGCAAAAGAGGGCGTACGACTACCACAGCCTGACATAGACATAACCTATAATGAGGCAAAGAGGTTGATAAAAAGCACTTATAGAACCAAATGGGAATCAGAGCATCCAGGCCATCAGAAGGATGATGCATATTACAAACTCGACCGAAGAGAACAAGTAGCAATCTTCAGACTCCGCACAGGACATAACAGGCTGAAGTACCACTTGTTCAATAAACTAAAGATAGGAGATACCGATGAATGTAATTGTAGAACTGGAAAAATGACAGCAAAACATTTGCTGCAGGATTGCCCAACATATGCAGAACAGAGAAAGATATTTTGGCCCACACCTGCTTCATTTGAGGACAAGCTCTATGGAGATATCAACAAGCTCAAGTTGACCGCAGCTTACTTTAACTACATACAGGTTGACATTTAAAGGTGCATGAAGAAGTATTTAGACTGCCACACTTCATACCACAGGCATGTCGGTTACACAAGCCTCCCAGAGTCATGAAATGGAATATTGCTTGGATAGCAAATCCATTATGTGGAAAGTCCAAATCGAAAGCTCGCTGTGTGGGCTTCATAAAAGGTGGAAAAGTGTCCTAGTGGCAAGAAATGGAATATTGCTTGGATAGCAAATCCATTACGTGGAATGTCCGAATCAAAAGCTCACTGTGTGGGCTTCGTAAAAGGTGGAAAAGTGTCCTAGTGACAAGAAATGGAATATTGCTTGGATAGCAAATCCATTACGTGAAAAGTCCGAATCGAAAGCTCACTGTGTGGGCTTCATAAAAGGTGGAAAAAGTGTCCTAGTGGCACGAAATGGAATATTGCTTGGATAGCAAATCCATTATGTGGAAAGTCTTAATCGAAAGCTCACTGTGTGGATGTCATCTGCAGACTGCATTCTTCTGGTTTCCGGAGGAACAGCCTATGATGAACGGAAGGCCCAATATACGGAAGTGAGGCTAAGCAGCCATGTGCAGGACGTGACGATTCCTTGGGTGAGCCCAGTACCAGAGCGCTGTGTGATGGCTCTGCAAGTATGGAAGCCTCCGTGGATGGCGGGGAATGCCCATGGTCTGCCCCTGCCTTCCCTTGAGGGTTGACCAGGATGTCTTTGGCTGTTCTATATGGGCCAGCTAGGATGGGGAATAACACCACAACAGTGAGATTCAAACATCCTAAGAAACCCCCGGGAAGGTTAACCCGGTCAACAAATGCCCGCAGAAGTCGGATGTGTCGGCCTAACGGCGCAAGAACGCAGCTCTGCTGTAAACAGGCACAACGCAGTCACATCCGGAAAAAAAATCCGGATGAACGCAGAAGAAGAAGAAGAAGACCAGGTATCTTTTCCTGGCCTGTAGCTCCCCAGGCCTCTTGGAAGAAGCTTCCCCCTTTCCAAACAATCCTGCAGCTTAACAGCGACAACAGTGGAAGATAAACTATATATATATGGACCACCGAGTAAAGTTCATACAAGAGACAACATTGCAGATATAGACAATAAATTTCAATCGAAAACGAAAGAAGAACGAAGAGAAGAACGAAAGAAGAAAATAAAGAAAAAGTTAAGAAATAAGTGCTATAAGTGCGTGTGCGTGCGTGCGCTCGCGCACACACACACACATACACACTCACACTCACACAGATGTTATGACTGTTCTCAGATAATTGTACCGTTTCACCTGTTTAAGAATATTCCCATTTACGCACGCGCGCGCGCGAGAGAGAGAGAGAGAGAGAGAGAGAGAGAGAGAGAGAGAGAGAGTGTGTGAGTGTGTGTGAGTGTGTATGTGTGTGTGTGCGCACGCACACGCACTTTTAGCACTTATTTCTTAATTTTTCTTTATTTTCTTCTTTCGTTCTTCTCTTCGTTTTCGCTTGAAATTTATTGTCTATATCTGCAATGTTGTCTCTTGTATGAACTTTACTCGGTGGTCCATATATATAGTTTATCTTCCACTGTTGTTTCTCTAGACCAGAAGGCTTGCCTTGATATGTCAAATTTTGGGCAGTCTTGGAGTATGTTATCTTCTATCTGCGGCGCCAATCTACACGTGCACATGGCTGATTCGCCAATCTTGAATTTTATATACATGTGGTTTTATCATAGATTATGTCATATTTTAAGGCGCAGAATTATTATTTGTTTTGGTTTGTCCATAAAGTGGAATCGTCTTGTGCTATTGTTGGTGGGTTTCGGAAGGATTTGACAATTCTTTTCTTTTGGTGGCATGTCACAGGTATATAAGGTTGTTCTTGTTTGTCCCCTTCCTTAGCTAGTCGATGAGCTATCTCGTTTCCGGCCACTCTACAGTGAGATGATATCCAGTGTGTGGTGACCGTAAGCTGACTGCCAAGTTAAGAAAGTAGTGTCCGCAATAATGGCAATTTCCCATATTAAGTTCCCCAAGCACTGCTTTCTGCATCTGTCAGTAGCACTACACGCTGTGTACCGTGGTTGGTATTTAGTCATTTCTCTCTTGTTATCTTGATTGCGTGGATCTCTCCATCATAGTTATGGTAGTACTTTCATTCTTATACTCTTGCCTAGTCGCTAGCATTATTTGGGTCTTCTATGTAAACTCCAGCTCTCCATTCCTAACAGCATTCTGAGCTGACACATCTGTGTAGACTCGGATACTGAGGCCCTCTGGGTATTCTTCATCAAGAAAACTGGAAGTGGCTGTTCTGCGTTATGCACTGTTCTGTCCTTCTTTGTCGAATATTCCTTTCACAGCACGTACGCATGGCAAATTGCTGCTAAGGGACTTGTTTTTGTTTGTAGACTATAATCCCATAGTTTAGAACGTGGTTCGTATGCTTATCACTCTAGAAGCAACCAGAGTCCTCCATTTCCGTTCCTGCTCACGTGTATCTCGGAGGGAGTCTCCATGGCGATGTCATTAAGTCGCCTGCCTCGCGATCTGAACATTGTGGATTTAATTCCCTAATTTGTCATTCGGTTCACGAGTGCAAGTCTTGGAGACTCCGGGGGGTTGGCTATTGGCCGAGCTTTGTGCGACTCCCTCTGCAGGCCGCATTGAGGAAAGAGACCCAGCCATATGGAATGAAACCGGGTACAATGAAAGCGATCCACTCACACCTTTAACCCTCCCACCCCTCCGACCCTCTTCACAACTTTAAACAAAATTCTGTAGTTTCTAGTTTTTGTGTTGGTCGGATTACATTTCCGATCCCGAGTTTAGTATTTTTGTTTTGTCTCTGTGTCGCTGATAAGAACTTCGGTCGAAACATTCGCCTCTATCAGTGTATATTTTTCCAGTCGTCCAACTTCCTATCATATTTTGTATTTTAATCGGACAGACACACTTTCGGTGTTTCGCTCGAGACACATTTTGTTCTTAATGAATTTCATTTGTCTCCTACACAAGCATATTCCTACTAGTAGAGAATGAGTCACAAACCACGCCAATCTTGCTCTGTAGCCCTCCCAAGGCACAGCTATGTTGTCAAATGTACACTAGATTGTCTTACTTTCAATTTCCCTTATTGTTTTTCTTTCCTCCCTTATCAATTCTTCTCTCCATGAAAACTTCCCCATTTTATTGTACTCACCCCCACCATTTCCTCCCGAGAACGCAGTATTTTTGAGCAGTGTTTATGCACGGCTCACACACCAAGACAACCCTGCTGTGAATGCGTGAACGCGCCGTTCGTATGGCAGAAGTAAACACGCCAGCCTGAGATCTGATTGGCAACACTGGCCGTTGTCATGGAAACTAGATTCTCCGAAGATTTCAATGGAGGGTGCCAAGCTTTAAAGAAGCTTTGAAGCTTGCGCGGATTAAGGGCAACTTCTGAGGGATGTGGACATTTCAAGGCATTCTTTCATTCAGACGGGGAAAATACAGCTTTACGTTCGTTATCTACAATTCTTTGTGACCCCTGAACTTAAATCACCATTGTTACATGTTGGAAAGGGAAACTAGATTTTGTAGAGTGGGGATTTGACATAGTTTTACACCATGCTATATGGGATTAATCTGTCTGTAGTTCCTTATGGTATAAATACATAACCTTGTACCAAGGATACAGATTGTCGTTAGTAAATCTGGTATGCTTTTTTGGTTTTGTCGTGTAACCAGACAAATGCCTAGCAGGAATGTTTAGGGAAACAGATGAAGGAAAGTGGCGAGAGAACAGTACTTTCAGCATTGCTGTATGGAGTGCAAACATGGACACTGACTGAAAAAAAGGACTCTGCATTCCGCACTATTGCTGTATGGAGTGCTAACAGGGACATTAGTTAAAATAAGGACTCTACAATCATTGGCTAAAACGAGGACCCTACATTCAACGCTGCTGTATGAAGTGCAAAGATGAACATCGACTGAAAAATGTACTCGTTGAGTACTGCTGGTGTATTGAATGCAGACATGGACATTGACTAAATCAATGACTATGCGCTGAGCAGTGCTGCTGTAA
The DNA here is from genome assembly GCA_963921405.1 of Cepaea hortensis. NCBI lineage: Eukaryota > Metazoa > Mollusca > Gastropoda > Stylommatophora > Helicidae > Cepaea > Cepaea hortensis. The sequence goes on along the minus strand of OY992878.1, from coordinate 148,523,964 downwards.
TCGGTGCAACATTGGATACTGAAAAAAAAATGGACTGTTCAGCACTGTTGGTGTGTTGGTCAGGATGCATATATACACTGACTAACAAGATGCAATACAACAATGAAGATTTTGATATGTAAGTATTCAGAATACTGTGACGAGTTTCTTGGAAGGAAAAGAGACACATAAATAAGTTTGCTAATTGCTTAAAATCAGAAGTAGAATTACAAGTCTACATAAATAGCCCAAGCAAAGTGTGTAAGAAACATAACATGAAAATTAGCATCAGTAAGGCAGAGGTAATGATTATAACCAAAGAAGAAATAAATAATGTAATCTAAAAGAACACCCCCTGAAACAAGCAAAGAGCTTCAAGTACATTGGAAGTACAGTATCATCAAATTGTAAATCATAAGACGAGATTGAAAGTAGATGCAATAAGGCAGACTCATTGGACAATTGGCACACATACTAAAGAACAAACATGTATCAATAGTTACTAAGACACCACAATCTTCATACCAACTCTATGCTACCAAAGCCAAACCTGGACAATGGCAGAAACAGAGAAAAGAAATATTGTAACAGCGGAAATGAGATTCATGAGAAGAATTCTCAATGTATCAAGAAGAGAAAAAATCAGAAATGAAGGAATCAGGACTAAAGTGGGGGTTATAGGAATTCTAGAAACATTAGAAAACAGCAAGCTAAATGGTTCGGCTATATAAGCAGGCTACCAACTAACAATATTTTACAAGAAGCAATGATGTACGTACCAAGTGGAACCAGAAGAAGAGACCTCAAGGATTAACAGAATCCATGGAAACCTCGATTTATGAAGTCCATAAACGGGCACTCTCCCGCTATTTATGCTTCATCGCGACAACGCAAGGTACAAGAGGAACAAGATGAGGTAACATGAGATAACAGCTCAATATTAAAGGTTACTTGTTACGACATAACCATCAACTGAAAACCACAATATAGGCAACATTTCTCGGCGGTGTAAAGAGATACAGCTGGACAAACGACAGCAAGACATGGTCAGGATACAACATAGTCGGATGTAGAACCACAACAAGGAAGTAAACGTCTAAACATGCATTACTACCCATCCTAAGAAGAAGACGTAAAGGAAAAGGGAGTAGAAGAGGGAAAGGCAGAGAAAGAAGAGGAAGGAAAACCGCAACAATTGTGTTCCTGCTCAGTTAAAAAAAGGGCCCATATACACGCTTTCAACTGCACTGGGCATATAGTACACCTTAAGGCATATTGGGTACCAGACCCATAGTTCACCGAACAATCGGGACTCGGTGGGTGATCTGGTGAGTAACCCACCGGCCGCCTTGACTTCCCAAGACATTTCCTGGTACCCATTTTAAACTGTGTCGACCTGGAACCCCAGGTCACTTTTCACATCTGCCTTCATGCGGATTCGAACTCTTGACCGCCGTGCTGGCCGACCAACCTCTAGCCACTTCCCCACCGTGACTCCCGTTCCTGCTCAGACGTGTGTTTAAACTGTAAATTGCCGTTTCATTAGACTTCAGTTATCGGGGTCCATCTAGGCCGAGGGCCCCGACATCGCGTTATCAAACAACGGATGTTGATGGGCGATGCACCGCCCCTGACGCCTAGAATGCAGTGATAGCCGCACTATATAGTAATTACTGTTATCGATCGACCTGGGCCGTTTCCAGTGCCTCTCTTCTCATGGGCCAGAGAGTTGATGGAACCAGACAGCGGCTAACGGACGTCCACAGATCGTGGTTCTGAAGCGATTATAGGTGTCTTCTCGTCAATAGCGGCCAATGTCAGGATATAATATGATAATTATTAATCATTCCAGCGTTTCTTTGTGAACTCTTCCTGTCATCGTATTTAGCATGGGCCATGTCAACTGGCGTAGGCGTTCATGTCCCTCCACTTATATTGGTCATTGATATTATGGATCAGCGCTATTGTTGATATTTCTCCAATGCCATCGTCTTAGTCTATTCAGCATCAACTCTCTTAGCTTCCTATTCATCTCTAACTCATCTTTTCAAGCGCTACGATGTTTTTAAATGCCCCCCTTTGCATTATGTGACCAAGGTTTGCTGTTTAAGAATTTAATAAAGTCGTTTATAATGTTCTATTTTCAATATTCTCTTCCAAACGATCGTTGTAAGTTATCCAAGGTATACACAGAATGTGACTTCGGAACAACATCTCCGTTGCTTCCTAGCTCTTCCAATTTGCTCATTAACGTTTAACGATTCACTGCCATAGAGCAAAGCAGGTTCTGTATAGCATGTCAGTACTCTCTTTCTGATATTCAATGATAGTGACTTATTCCATTGGATACTGTTAATTTTCTGTAATACAGTTTTTGCTTGACCTATTTTGCTCGTTATCTCTGTCACGCATATACCATCGTTCCTAGGTATTTAAATTTATCAGCTTGGTTAAGCAATTCCCCCCTCTATTGATATATCACACTAGAAGGGGAATGTAATTTGAAAGTTAATGTTTTGATAGTTGGTTTCTTCTTCTTCTTCTTCGTTCATCCGGAGTTTTTTTTCGGATGTGATTGCGTTGTGCCTGTTTACAGCAGAGCTGCGCTCTTGCGCCGTTAGGCCGACACATCCGACTTCTGCGGGCATTTGTTGACCGGGTTAACCTTCCCGGTGATAGTTGGTTTTAAAATCAGAATCTTTGGCCATCATTATGGTTGTTCATGTGTTTGCCAAGTTAAAACAGAAAAAAAAAAAAAAAACTATCACCATTACGGGATGGCTTGTCTTGTGCAGTATTATGCCTTATTTACATTCTTCTAGGCGTTTGTAAAGAAGGTAGTCTGCTATTTCCTTCCTTCTTGACAGTGACCATCCTTTTCGGCGACCATAGCCATTGTCTCATTAAAGAGATCCCATGCATTGGTTGCGAAGTTCAGACCTTGGCCAAGCAACAATTCTCACATATTCACACATCAACGATACACAATGAAGGTCAGTATGGCCTTATGGGTAAGAGCACTTGTTCTTAAACATCCCGTGTGCTGATGCTGAGGTAAGGGATTCAACCCCTACACCTGTGAGTGGAATAAAATGTTGACTTCTGGTCCTAGACTTAGGGACGTACATTACAAGTACCTTAGAAGTCGGAGTGGGTTCGCCTAATGGCGAGGAACACTGATTATAGGGAAAGCTATTCCACATGCAAAAACCAGTCCGGTACACTAGAAACAGCAGTGTATGTATGGACTACGCTTGAGTTCAAAGCGAGCTAACGCAATTATATAGGATTGTTGCGTACTATGCCCCGAGTCTGCCTTGCTTTCGTTTATAAAGCTCTGTATGCTGTCTGTGTCCCAGTGGCCTTGTCGTAGACCAAGGAGAAGAAGAAGAAGGTGCTGACTGGTATTAGGGAAAGCGAATCCACACACACAATTAAGTCCAGTGCTACTACAAATATGGGAGCGGCTGGCCGAATGGCGAAGGACTCCGTGTTCTCCCGCGGGAGACCCGGGTTCCGATCTTAGGTAAGGTGTTAATTTTTTTTTCTGTCGGGGGCAAAAAGAAAACCCTAACCTGCACAGTTCGCGGCGACTGCACTAGCCAGGCGGCCTTAATTCCTCAGGCTCAATACCCCCCCCCCCCCCTCCTCTGCCCTACACCTGTAAGGCAGTAGATGATAGTTTTTTTTTTTTTTTTTTTGGTATTTTCAGCTATTTTTTGTTGGTTTTATTCGCATATCCTTTACAGAACATTGCTGTCAACAGCAGCATCTTTCAGCTGTCTGTTGATTTCTTGGCAAGATTACGCTCAGTAGTTTGCCATTGCTTTCTGAGCGGCCGGCTCAGTTATCCCGCAAGTCACCAGCGGGTGTAGAACCGCTTCCAGTTCTCGCCCGCTACGAGACTCTGCATGATAAACGGGATTACGAAGAAAGTGGTGTAACCCCTCGGCAAGAGATACCGGCTTTAAGCTACTAGAAGTAGTAAATAGCACGTGTAGGACTTCGCCTGCGTTCAACGCAAGCGAGCTTGGAAAAAAAGGAAGACTATACACAATTAACTCAATATATACACATATAAATATACATCTATATATAACATACAAAAGGAAGACTATACACAATTAACTCAAAATATATATATATATATATATATATATATATATACATCTATATATAACATACAAAAGGAAGAATATACACAATTAACTCAAAATATACACATATATATACATCTATATATATAACATACAAAAGGAAGACTATACACAATTAACTCAATATATACTATGCGGCGGACTGTGGTAAGGGAGTTAGTGAAACGCAGTTTCACAATTCCCTGATATACCCACTCGAGGGTTCAAAATCATATGCGTGCGATTTGGAAGCATATGTCTTTACATTTATTTAGATAGAATGAGGAGTTGGCAGTTCAGAAAGCAACGACAAACTTCTTGCATCTTCTTTTTATAACACATGGCGTGCGATTAAAACTGATTAAAATGTTGGAAGATATTAACATTGATGGGAAAGATCTCAGAATAATAAAAATTATTTACTGAAACCAAACAGCAGCAATTAAAATGGGAAATAAAGAAGGAAATTATAAACACATAAAGTTGGGAGTAAGACAGGGTTGTGTTTTGTCACCAGATCTCTTCTCCCTCTATAGCGAAGTAATAATGAGAGAGAGATCAAAGAAAAGCCAGGAATAATATTTTGATGTTATAATATAAATAATATACGCTATGCAGATGACGCAGTATTGATAGCGGATAATGCAACAGATCTACAACAATTGTTGGATATTGTAGTAACAGAGAGTGCAAAGAAAGGACTCTCCTTGAATATCAAGAAAACAGTAACAATGGTGGTATCAAAGAAACAGGTGACACTACAATGTGAAATAGAGATAGAAGGGAAAATTCTTCACCAAGTGGATAGTTTTAAATATCTAGGGACATTTATAACATCAGATGGAAGATACACAACAGAGATCAAGAGCAGAATAGGGCAAGCAAAGGCTGCATTTCAAAAAATGAAGAATATCTTATGCAATAAGTCGCTATCATTGAATGTAAGAAAGAGAGTGCTGAGGTACTATATAGAACCTGTTTTGCTATATGGCTGTGAATCTTGGAATGTAAATGAACAAATTAGGAAGAGATTAGAAGCAACAGAGATGTGGTTCCTTAGACGAATGTTGCGAATTCTTTGGACTGCCAAAGTAACTAACGACGAATGCCTTAAAGAGGCTGGCGAAACTAGAACATTATACACAACAATAAGAAAGAGACAAACAGCTTTTTTTTGGGTCATGTGATGAGAAGAGAGGCGCTGGAGAACATCGTGACAACTGGAAAGATCGAGGGGAAGAGGGGCAGAGGCAGACCGCGAGAAATGATGCTGGGTGGATTGCGACGGTGGCATGGAGGAATATCAACGGCAGAGTTGATCTAGAAAACCAAGGACAGAGATCTGTGGAGAGTCATGAACGCCTACGCCAGTCGGTACGGCACTTGATGATGACGATGACGTGTTACGTTTGTGATGTCGGGACAAGTCTGTACAAAGCTCCTGTGCTGCCAATAATTTCTGATACTGATGTTCCCCCATGCCATGATGTCAAATTGTCCAGCGTGGAATATTGCTTGGATAGCAAATCCATTACATGGAAAGTCCGAATCGAAAGCTCACTGTGTGGATGTTATCTGCAGACTTCATTCTACTGGTTTCCGGAGGAACAGCTTGTGGTGAACGGAAGACCCAATATACGGAAGCGAGGCTAAGCAGCCATGTGCAGGACGTGACGATTCCTTGGGTGATCCCAGTATCAGAGTTCTGTGTGACGGTTCTGCAAGTATGGAAGCCTCCTTGGATGGCGGGGAATGCTCATGGTCTGCCCCTGCCTTCCCTTGAGGACTGACCGGGATGTCTTCGGCTGTTCTAAATGGGCCGGCTGGGGTGGGGGATAACATCACAACAGTGAGAGACAAACGTCCTACAAAACCCCAGAGAAGGTTAACCCGGTCAACAAATGCCCACAGAAGTCGGATGTGTCGGCCTAACGGCGCAAGAACGCAGCTTTGCTCTAAACAGGCACAACGCAATCACGTCCGGAAAAACTCTCCGGTTGAACGCAGGAGCAGCAGAAGCAGAAACTTTCCAGCAAACTACTGGACGTGAAATTGTCCCAGTAAATCACAAATAGCCAATAAATGCTTAGGTAGATTGCAGCGGCATGTAAACGCCATGCAACTGACTGTTTTCTTTTAAAAGCGAACGTATGTGGTCATACTGAGACTGTTGTACATATTATTTTACATACACTGTAGTTTGTTTAGCAAGAAAACAATTCTTTCCTATGTGGACACAGTTGAGTTGAGCTGAACTAAGAACCAACATCACTGCACTCAGGACATTTCCATATGCGCTCCTTCCCCTCGTCCAACAGCCAGCGAAGAGTTAAACTGCGTTCTCACCGCGATCTGATTGAAAGTCGATTCCCTGCCGATTTCCCGCATTCTTTCTAAACAAAAAAAAACGGGTTCTCGATCTGCCCCCCCCCCCCCAATCCCCCCAACCTTCTTCACCTGGTCCCACAGGCGCTCGACCACCTCTCCCTTATCCATTGGTAGTCTACCACCAAGAGGTGCATTCCCTGCCAGCCTCTCATCCTGTTCATTTCCCCACACTCCCGCATGGCCAGGGGAAAAACAAAAACATATAATTCTCACAATCTGCGACCTCACACAACGGCTAGGCAGTCCGAATTCTTATGTTGAAGTCGTCTGATCATGTAAACTACAAGCTGGACAGTAAAGTCATCTCTCTTCTACTCTCAGCAGCCCGCGTTAGCACAGCACATGTATGTGTCCCAACGATGGTGTATGACTTTATGATGCATTTTTCTCTAGCATGCTTGTGTGATGTAGTATTTCCTTGCATGCTTGTATAATGTAATATTTCTTTGCATGATTGTATGATGTAATATTTCCTTGCATTCTTGTTTGATGTAGTATTTCTTTGCATACTTGTACAGTGGAATATTTCTTTGCATACTTGTGTGACGTAATATTTCCTTGCATGATTGTATGATGTAATATTCACTTGCCTGTTTGTATAATGTAAATTTTTTTTTTTTTTTTGCATGCTTGTATGACGGAATATTCCCTTGCATGATTGTCAAAAACTGTCAAAACTATCATTTACTGCCGATATAGTTCCTTGCGATGCATGGAACTGGGGGGGGGGGGGGGGGGGGGTCGGGGGGGGGGGGGGTCTTGAGCCTGAGGAGTTTAGGCCGCCTGGCTAGTGCAGTCTCCGCGAACTGTGCAGGTTAGAGTTATCTTTTTGCCCCCGACAGAAAATAACCCACACCTTACGGAGGATTCGAACCCGGGTCAAATCAAAAATCAAATCAAATAAAATCAACTTTATCCCCGGGAAGGTTAACCCGGTCAACAAATGCCCACAGAAGTCGGATGTGTCGGCCTAACGGCGCAAGAACGCAGCTCTGTTGTAAACAGGCACAACGCAGTCACATCCGAAAAACAAAAATCCGGATGAACGCAGAAGAAGTAGAAGAAATCAACTTTATTTTAAAAGGGTCACAAATTGGGCACGCAGGCCCGTCTTACATTCGGACCTTCCAATCACTCATCTTTCGTTCATCAAGAGCATTATACATTCACATAGGAAGAAAAATACACATTATTAAATGAATGTTGTAAACATAAACAAGGCAAATTACCATATTATGAGGCCCATCTCCCACCTACCCACATTCGGGAGAATACGGCGTTCTAGCCACTCGGCCAGCCGCTTGCAGTTAGTTGCATACCCTTTACAGGACGTTGTAATCAACACCAGCATCTTTTGCTGTTTTGATCTCTTGGCAAGTTTACATTCAATAGTTTGCCATTGCTTTCTGAACGACCGGCACCAGTACCATTTCGTAACAAGTCAACGCAATGCGGTCTACTGCCAAATCGCGAGCAGCTGTGTTTCGAACGCGGGTATGCGGGATCACGAACTGCGTCTGTAAATCCTTCGCTGCGGACTTGTATGACGTAATATTTCCTAGCATATTTTTTTTTTTTTTTTAAATGTTGCATATCCCCTATAAATAATATAAAATGACACAAAGTGGTGCAGCTTTACATAACAGAGTTACGACACATACAGAACGTTGCGGCGGTTAGCCTTCATCAGCAAACAAACACATTCACAAACACAACATACAGTCAAGGAGAACTCCTGTGACTACATTAGAAGGTGATGACAGGACGAGAGGAACAAATGCATGGAAAAATAGAAGCAATGGAGAGAAAATGAGAATTGAGAAAAATGTTAATTGAAAAGAATGTTAGTTGAAGAAAATGTTTAATAGAAAAACTGTTAATAGAGATAAACACTGCATACTCACCTCACGTACGGATCTGAAATGACTACGAAACTCTCGGGTGTAGTTGTATTCAGTGCTGGATGTTACGGTTCAGTGAGCACATAGAAAGAAGTGGGCGGGGTAGGAGGCGTGTAAAATTGACCAAGACCCCATTGTGTTATTTAAGGTCTGGGTGGACTGGTGTGCATGAACACGCGTACATACATAGACACACTTCAACAGACAAAATGCTAGTGTATGTGGACATATGCACAGTATATGCAAGAAGAGCTCCTACCCCGCCCACTTCTTTCTGTGTGCTCACTGAACCGTAACATCCAGCACTGAATACAACTACACCCGAGAGTTTCGTAGTCATTTCAGATCCGTACGTGAGGTGAGTATGCAGTGTTTATCTCTATTAACAGTTTTTCTATTAAACATTTTCTTCAACTAACATTCTTTTCAATTAACATTTTTCTCAATTCTCATTTTCTCTCCATTGCTTCTATTTTTCCATGCATTTGTTCCTCTCGTCCTGTCATCACCTTCTAATGTAGTCACAGGAGTTCTCCTTGACTGTA
>OY992878.1:148422515-148510015 GCA_963921405.1 Cepaea hortensis | reverse complement strand
CTCTCTCTTAAACGACCTGACCCGCAGTCGGTCTCTTCTCTCACTGACTTCCAGTCTCCTCACTTCACACAACACACCACTCTCTTTCGACCCATCCCCCCCTGGGGATTTCCACTCATATCCGCCCCATTATTTCTGAGGGTTGATTGTTTTCCTCGTAGCCAGGTCAGTCAATTTACTGTCTCCCCCTCTCATCTCCATTCTTCCTCCTGCCCGGTCACTCAACTCAATGTCAGTGACCCAGGCTTATGTCATTACCCCCCTCTTAAAAGAAAACTTCGTTTTCAAATATTGGGAGACTAAAACTTACTAAATATGTGACTCAGACATATAGCCTGGGTAGCCCTAAGTATGGCTGCACCTTACTCTAGCTACTACACTACATAATACATCAAATGCTCATAGTACACTCCTATATTCATCACACATAAATACAACCATCTATCTTGTGTATCAATGCATGAACTAATACATCACATCATAATAATAATACATCATAGAAAAGCATTATACTTATGTACCCACAGGTCTCTTACTACTTCACGACCCCACAATACTATTTGTGTACCGACCCTATATCAGGTGGTTCTGTTCTTGCATTAACCCACCTCTGATTCCTGTCGATGCTGTGTCTACCTTTCATGTACCCATGACTCATGGTACCTCTACAATTACAACATCTGTTTGCTATCCCTAGCCCTGGGTCAGTAATGTCGCGAAAACTCTTTTGACCTGACTCAACTTTCCTATCTGCATATTGCACCGTTACACTTGAGTCTCTGTTTAGTCTGAACTCTTTATTTAATCTTGGCCCATATATCTGGCACCCTGCTTTCTGCTGCATACGCCTTATGCCTATGTGCCCTGTACATGCACTATCCTGAGCTGTTCTAGTATATCGGTCTCTATGTACTAAAGGTACTGCTCCTTGCCCACGTGCAGTTCCACTATCTGACAAGCGGCGAGTGAGAACATTGTTCTTCCTCTCGAAGCACCATCTACCTTTCTTTGACTGCCTATTTTCTACTCTCCTACACCCTTGGGAACATTTGTTCAGAGTAGTATCTTGTCTCTGGGATTCACTAGCACTATATTTGGGATCCATTCTCATCTGCTCAGCTGTACTATCCTTGTCCTGAGTTCCTGTGTCTACTTCAAGTGCCTCTTCTATCTCAACTATACTCTCTAGTTTTGGTTCTCTTGTGGTAACTACCTCATTACTGTTTACACTATATTTTTGGTCCCAATAAGCTACTTCCTCTTCTGTACAATCTTTAACTCCTATAACATTTCCTATGATCAAATCAGCCACTGGTGAGTCCAAAACACACGCTGTCACTCTTCCAGTGATATATGGTGTTTTTACTGTTATTATGGCTACTGGGTAGAACTCTACTGTGCCGTTGAATGTTATGCATCTAATCTTTTTCCCTGTATAATCCGAGGGATCTATTAAACTTCTCCTCACTCCGATAGACGTACATCCGGAATCCCTAATTGTTAACGCTGGTCTATCATTAACAAATCCCTGATGCAACTTCAGACTTCCTCCTTCATGCACTGCTGATCCTGCTTTTACTGTATGACCACATATTAAGACTGGCTGACCATCTTTTTCAAAAAGAGGTTTGCACCCACTACAATCTTCATTGTTCAGCGTCTCAATTACTTGCACTGCATTTGAGTGCTCTGTTTCTCTCATCCTACATTGATGGCTGACATGCCCCTTCTTTCCACATTTGAAACAAGTAATCGCCCTTTTAGTGTTGTTCGTTGGTCCATCTGATGGTTGTGCATCACACTCTGCTGCCTTGTGTCTCCAGCTCCCACAATTCCAGCATCCGGCATAATTCGGACGTCTCTGAAAATTCCCTCTTCTATATGGGTACCGTCCTACTCTACCAACATTGTTTCCTCGGAAACCATTATCTTGAAGTTCTTGCTGCTCACCTTTCTGTGCTGAATCCACACTTTTCGCCCTTGGTCTGATGACTGGATTCTGGTCCTGTTTAGTGTACGCTGCACAGACTATTTCCTCACTCATTAGTTTCCCAATAGATACGTTAGGATGTGCAGTCATGTAGTTTTGACCTAACTGAGACATTGTGTCTATGTCCTTTGGCTTCCGTTCCTCAAAGAACGCCACTAAATTAGAATTGCATGCAGATACTACCTTGTCTCTTAACATTAGATCTACTAATTTATTAAAATCTTTCCCTACTTCTGCAAGCTCCATCCATTTGTTAAATGTATTCTTTACAGTGTTAGCAAAGTCTGTGAAATCTTGATTTGTCTCTGGCACTAACTGTCTAAACTTTGTTCTATATCCATGTTCAGTTAGTTGGAACTTAGTCAGCAAACGTTGACGTAAGATAGTGTAGTTGTTCCTTTCTTCTACAGGTAAATTGAACATGGTGTCTAGTGCCTTCCCCGTAAGAAGCTCCCCTAGTCTAATAGCATACTGTTCTTCGGGGATGCCTAACACTTTCGCACTTGCTTGAAATCTGTCCAAATAAGATTCAAGGTTGTCTCGGTCCGTAAAGTATGGCAGTTTTAATCTCTGTGACGACTGCGAAGGTTTTCCGCTTTCCTCACTTTGACCCTTTGAAGATAGTTCTAGTTTTCTGAGAGCAATTTCAGCTTCCATCTTAATCTTCTCTTTCTCAATTTCCACCGCATTTGTGTGTTTTAACTTTTCAAGTTCCATTTGTGTCTCTCTCTCTTCCTGTAGACGCTTGTTTTCTATTTCAGCTAGTTTTACTTGTGTCTCTTCCTGTAGACGCTTGTTTTCTATCTCAGCTAACTTTACTTCCTGTAGACGTTTGTTTTCCATTTCAGCTAGTTTTACTTGTGTCTCTTTCTCAGCTAACTTTTCTTCCTGTAGACGCTTTGCCTCGCGTTCATTATGCCTCTCCTCTCTTTCCGTCTGTTGTTGTTCTTTTGCTTCGGCATACTCCTGTAACTCTTTACCTTTCAGGCCTATTCTTTCACCTGCTTCAATATAATCCATTAAAGTAGGCATCTTGTACTTGTGGACACGTTGCTGTGAATCAGCCAACTATAAATGTACAGACTCTGCTGTTAGTCTTTGTGTCACTTGCCTAAGTACACCCGCACTCCCTGTGTACGTAAATCCGTAGTGCTACAATATCACTCTGTACTCACCCAGTCACTCTATAAGTACTAGGTAGTGAGGGGGGAAGTATCACCTATACTCCCTTATATCTATATATCTATGACCACAAGTTCATAAAGTCCCTGGAAATATTGTTAAACATACATATCAATACATATACAAACAAATGGATGATAACACTAAGTGATGACTATCCAACGCTGGACTTCACAAGCTGAGTACACGGAGACGATGATGACACAGAAATAAACCACAGTAACAACCACAAGCTTGTGTAGAGACATCCACAGTGCGCGTAAAATAAAAATATAAATTGACCAAGACCACTAGACAGCAGAAATGACGAAAGATCACAATAAAAACATATATCCGAACACAACAAATATTATATGTAAATATAACGAAAAGAAAGAGAGAAAGAAAAAGAATATATACTGAAAATATACACAGATCTGACGTCAGACAACTCGGCTCTAGATATTGGTTAAGACTATTTCAATGCCCCTGCACGATACGTCAACTCATTAACGTTTTTCTTACAAAAATATCGTAAGCACCAGAAAGAATATATATTTGTGTGCTGTATCCCGACTCTCGAGAAACACCCCACAAATCTCCTACTCTTGACAAACACTGGACCACATACAAGTAACAGCTTAACAACCGAAAACAATATTTATAAGACAATGAGCAGCAAACAGAATGTCCACATCGTTGGCCGATAAATATGTGCCCACTAATCCGTCGCCAAAAGTTCTTTTTATTCAATGTCTACGACGCTAGATTTCAAACCGACTTCTTGTTTTGTTGAGTGGTTATTGAATTCACGTGGTGATCAAAAGTTCCAACTGTCGACAGAAGTTGAAGATGATAGTGATATCCGTAACGTTATTGTACTTTCTCTGTACGTGGTAATAATCCAAAGTGTTCTTTCGATTTGTTGTTACTCTCGTTGCGGAGATGGCGCTTCGCTGTATCATTAATGTTATGGATTTCCCAAAAGAAAAGACCAAAATAATGGCAATAAATGTTCAACGCTTTCACTCTGTACAGTCAGTTCTTTTTGGCAACTGTATGCAACTATGTACGCGGAGATGCCACGTCATCAATCGTTGACAAAATGTTTGCTGATTATAAGGTAATGAACACAAAGGGCTTTTAACAAAGCCGAACATAAAGTCTAGTTTCACACAAAAACAGCTTGTTTATCCAGTTCCACTATGGAACATCTCAGTAACTTTCCACTGTCCACGGCCTTGGCCTTGCCGGACACCTCAATTTCTCTTTATCTCTCAGTGAAAAATTCCTCCGTAACACAGTTTTCACACAAACTTGACAGCCCCACCCGGCTGCGGTAGGGGTAACGTTACTATCCCCTTCAGTCAACTGTCCGTCAAATTAGCGACTGCCAATTTTTCTCTGTTATCCAAACATGTACTTCCCCAGTACCTGGACGCTGGTGTACCCACCCGTCCTATTTACTGCGTCGACTAATCTTGACCAGTCAACTTGCAACAACACAGTGCGCTTGCCTCCAGCACACACACCTGTCAATTATCTTTGGTTCCCAATCCTGTCATTATCACCGACAGTGACGTCCTACACACACCCACGCTGCCCTCGCCACTCTGGATTCAACACTCGTCTTTAATTTCAGCCCTCCTGCCTGGTATCAAATTTACCTGTCACCGTAATGGACTCTCCCGGTTAGTCTGTATGGCGTGTCTTTATCACCGACTTTTGTGCTGCCGCTGCACCCCCATTCGCTTTAGCGATATGGTTGGGTCCAAATCACCTGTAGTGGACTTCACTTGAACTGTCTGCTAGCTTGTGATTTCCGCCGCGTACCCTCCCCGCGCGCTGACAGTTTTTTTTTTTTTTTTCGATGTGGCGTCTTACACACACAAAAGAATTGCTGTTAATCTCGTGACGCAGTACTGTCTAAATTGATGGCACGAAGACACCGATAATAACTCCTCTCTTTCAGCGAAGAGCCCACAAATATCTCAGAATGACAACACTGTCTATAATGTTCTTGACCGTACGTAGCCTTCCAGATACTCCTTACTAAGTGACGAGCGCCCAGATTGTCACACGTTTCTCTTCATGATAATATCACGAAGTTCTCACGATGATACTGTTCATGATATTGATGATAAGTTTTGTGTGATGGTCGTTGTCTAGGTAACGATACTCATGGTGTGTCAATGGAGATATCTGTCTTGCAATGTAACTCACCCCCTCAGTGCATATTCACCAGGCATGAAACAAGATTCCGTTGGCGCACATAATCCTTTATTACAAAAATAAGACGGACAAACGGAACAGGTTTATACATCCAGGAACATAACGTAATCCATAGAATAGAAATATCCTCCTCACAATTTTAACCAGCACACATCAATGCCTTCTCACGGCTGGCTTCTAATCTCAATCCACAAGACAGGTAATCCAGCTACTATCCACGGCTGGGTCTCCCACAATACAACCCACACATTGGGTTGGAGCCACTGCTCAACTATAGAATTCACTCTGGGTTTAGGCCCACACTCAATACAGAACCCACTCTGGGTTCAGGCCTGTCTTCACCACTCGAAGAACAACACAACACGGAGCTCTCTCTTAAACGACCTGACCCGCAGTCGGTCTCTTCTCTCACTGACTTCCAGTCTCCTCACTTCACACAACACACCACTCTCTTTCGACCCATCCCCCCCTGGGGATTTCCACTCATATCCGCCCCATTATTTCTGAGGGTTGATTGTTTTCCTCGTAGCCAGGTCAGTCAATTTACTGTCTCCCCCTCTCATCTCCATTCTTCCTCCTGCCCGGTCACTCAACTCAATGTCAGTGACCCAGGCTTATGTCAATCACCATCATCACCATCATCACTGCCACCACTATCACCACCACCACCACCACCACCATCATCACCACCACCACCACCACTATCACAACCACCATCACCACCACCACCACGACCACCACCACCACCACCACCACCACCACTATCACCACCACCACCACCACCACCATCACCACTACCACCACCACCACCACCACCACCATCACCATCATCATCATCATCATCATCATCATCAGCAGTAGCAACGCCATCATGATTATCCTCTTCTGTTGTGTCAAGAGACATCAGCATGGCTAACAGGATAAGGGCACTCTCTTTAAAACTTCCTTGCGCTGATGGCGGGGTGCTGGTATTTTCCCGATACAGGTAAGGTGAACTTACAAGTTGACGTCTCGTTCAGAAACCAATGGCAAACTACTGAAAGTAAAATAACCTAGCTAGAAAATCAACCTGGAGTTGAGGATGAAGTCCTACACAGGAAATGCAACATTGTTTAAAGACGTGTCAATAAACAACTGGCATCAGTCACTCCGTCATTCCCTGTTCTGTTCCTTCCGTGTGTACTTCACTCCCATGGTTTGTCGACTTCCTTTCTATTCTACGGTGCATCTTCAATTACATTGGACCTAATACATAAAACACACAAATAATAAATAATGCAAAGCCGACGAACGAAAAATAAAGCCAAGAAGATAATTCAGAGACCTGGCGACACAGATTCAACATTTTATATTCCATTTTTTGCCTCTGCGCAGGGGCGAGTATACCAAAGGGACATTACTGTGGAAGAATTCCAGACCCTGTTATCGATTAGTCTGATCAATAAGATAATTTAGCAGAGCAGAGTCTAGCTTTTCCTGGAGAATACATTGTCATCCGTTTTTGTTTGTGGTTCTCTCAGTCTCTCTTTCTCTCGCACTCTCTTTCTCACTTTCTCATACTCTCTCTCTCTCTCTCTCTCTCTCTCTCTCTCTCTCTCTCTCTCTCTCTCTCTCTCTCTCTCTCTCCCTCTCTCTAACTTTTGTTACTGAGTTTGTGATTATGAGAGAGTATATGAATATACAAGGGATTGTGCATTTGTGTGTGTAACACAGAGTGGGTCTATAACTGTAACTTATATAGAAGTCACTGTAGCGTAGTGGCTAAATGTTCGCCTACTGGCCAGGTTCGTGGGTTTCTACTTCTTCTGCGTTCATCCGGAGAGTTTTTTCGGACGTGATTGCGTTGTGCCTGTTTACAGCAGAGCGGTGTTCTTGCGCCGTTAGGTCGACACATCCGACTTCTCCGGGGCTCATGGGTTTCAATCAGCATCTTGTCAGATTTATAAAATTGACCTGGCATAAAACGGATATCCGGAAGTGTCTTAAGAAATAAACGAGGGCGGCGTGATACTGACCACATCACCCACTCTTCTATAAAAAAGAGGGAGGGGGGGGGGGGTGGAGGGGGAGCACTATATTCTTCATGCGCCTTATTTCGTGTACAAAGGCCTTGTACTGTTACTTAAGCAGTGTTGGGGGAAATGTCTGGTCTTGGAAGGAAGGTTAAGAAAATTACTCCACATGCAGTCTCTGCACCTTGCTTGTTTATAATTACATTTAGTTTTAAATAATGCACTAAGCTCTCATGTTGAAATTACATTGTTGTTTTCTCTAACTCTAGAAAGTGTCTGTATCTTCTTTTGTCTGATAGTTTACCTCGTCTTTCGATAAAGAAATGAGGAACTTTCTAGTTGGCTCATCTTTTTTTCACACTGACTTTAAAGAAGCTTGGAAGCTAACGTGGCGTAGTGGCTAGCTCGGTGGCCGTGGGTTCGATTCCTCATTGGGTGCGGTTTTAAACAAAAAAAAATGACCTAAGGTCAACCCAGGCTAAAGTGGATACTATGAGATATCTTTAGAAGTAAAGGCGACCGCCGTGAAACTAATCACATCAACAACACAGTGCCGATTGATCTACAGACATATGGGTATAGCATCGTATGCTCAACGTGCCTTAAGCTACGTAAAAGGGTCTTTTACTGACTTTACTTACCAGATGCCCCGAAAATCAACTTTGTGATTCTAGATAGACGCCCAGAAAACCAACAGCGGCGGGACAATTTTGCAGTACGGATCAACACTATTAGTTTGCTCTACAGAGAAGTCTAGATGATTGCCAAGATGCTTTTTTTTGTTTTTCAATTCGCATATCCTTTACAGGACATCGCTGTCAACAGCAGCATATTTAAGCTGTCTGTTGATTTCTTGGCAAGATTACGCTCAGTAGTTTGCCATTGCTTTCTGGGCGGCCGGCTCAGTTATCCCGCAAGTCACCAGCAGGGGTCGAACCGCTTCCAGTTCTCGCCCGTTGCGAGACTCTGCGTGATAAACACCAAGATGGTAGTGTGAGGGTTTCTGACACAGTCCAACCGTAGCAACCGTCATCACGCTGTACTCTCGTTCTGCCGCTGCTTGGTACAGCTCAATAGATCAGAAATTGGGACATTAGCGTCCTCCAAATATTAACTTGTCACTTGCTAGTCCTCTTATTATGATACAGGAAGTTGATGGTCAAGTTTAAATAGTATGCGACTTAATGGCAGAGTATCTCGGATATAGTGGTATGTTGTTCATACTATTTGCGCCTACTATATGACTTGCATGGCTTATCGTTAATTTTGAATCAAGAAAATGAGCGGGCTGACAAGCTCGCAGGTGAGGCTACTGTGGAGGGCGGAAGCGCCATGGACCAGGCCGACATTCTGAATGCTCTACGAGAAGTAAGACTTTTGCGAGAACCAAGTGATGACTGTGAATCTACAACAATGGCCAGACTGCGAGAGCAGCAAATTAAAAGAGGGGTGGCCAAACAAGAACACTACGCAGGAAGCCAAAGAAGATTTATAAACCAACACAGAACTGGCGTCGTTAGCCGCTACACGTTGCGGGATTTGCTGAGGAGGGGATCCGAGCACTTATGGACTGAATGGTTCGATGTGCAATGAGGATGATCTGTCGACTAACTAACTAACTAACTAACATCGTTAAGCTGCCTCGTGCCCGAATGAGGGGCTCTGTCTTTCCCGAATTGGAACGACAACTCCGGTTGTGAGCTTTCCTCGTGTTAACCCCAGTTTTTGTCTCTAGAACTGACTGGCTTTCTGGGCATGTCACATGTTTATGTCTCGCTGTCGTGTGTTTCATTTGAAATGTTGTGCATCTGTCTTTAACTATTTACGTCTCGTCTGTCAACTGTAATTTACTGCCTATAAAGTACCATAAAGTACCTTGCTGTGTATGGCCGGGGAGGGGAAGGGGATGTCTTGAGCCTGAGGAATTAAGACCGCCTGCCTTAATGCAGTCGCCGCGAACTGTGCAGATTAGAGTTTTCTTGTTGCCCCCTGACAGAAAAAACAAAACAAAAACAAACTCCACACCTTACCAAGGTCTATCAGTACTATCAGTCATAATTAACCCTATCTAGATAACCTGACTATGATGCAATTAACCCCCCATCCCCAATAAAAGAGATATGAATTAAGATTTGCTAACAGGTTTTTCATTTGATTCAGCTTCGTGAAAAACGGCATGAAAAATATGCGAAAGGAATATGAATCTCAACTGAAACAGATTAAAAATTAAAATAGGTTATGGAAAACAAGTCGTACAGACAAAGTAAAAGAAGCACAATAAATGTATGATGAAATACTCAAGCTTAGTCCATACACACTATGTATATTAGTGATGGACTGAATTTTGCGTGTGAGTTATCTTTCCCTATTAACAGTGTCCCTCGACGTCAGGCGAACCCATTCCGACTTCAGAGGTACTTGTAATTTACCTCCCCAAGTCAAGGACGACAGGTCAACATTTTTGTCCAGCTGTCCGGTGTAGGGTCTGAACAGCTTACCTCGGCATCAGCACACCGGATGTTTAAGAACACGCGTTCTTATCCATTCGGCCATGCGGACCTGCAAGTTCTGATATAACATTTATAGTTGAACCCTACTTAATATCCTTACGTTCTGTTATAAAATGTGTTGCTGAATCCTACTTAATGTACTCAGGTTCTGTTATAAAATTTATAGTTAAATCCTACTTATTGTACTTAGGCTCTGTTATAAAATGTATAGTTGAATCCTACTTATCGTACTTAGGTTCTGTTATAAAATGTATAGTTCAGTGTTTCCCAACCTTTTTTGTGCTATGCCCCACCTAAGTCTTTCTAAAATTCTTATGCCCCCCCCCCCCCCAACATACACATTATTTTTAATATTCAGAAATTGAAATGTTCACTAAAGAAACTTGAATGATAGATTTTAGGAAGAAATCACTAGGAAATTATTGAGCAAACACAGTAAGTAAATTTTCAAAACATATAATGATAATTTTGTTTTACAAATTCGCGTATCCTTTACAAGAAATCGCTGTCAACAGCAGCATCTTTCAGCTGTCTGTTGATTGCTTGGCAAGATTACGCTCAGTAGTTTGCCATTGTTTCTGAGCGACCAGCTCAGTTATCCCGCAAGTCACCAGCGGGGGTAGAACCGCTTCCAGTTCTCGCCCGCTACGAGACTCTGCGTGATAAACGGGATTACGGAGAAAGTGTTGTAACCCCTCAGCCAGAGAGACCGGCTATAATGATAATGGAGAACTGAAATTCAAGTACAAAATAATTTTAATGAAAGATTTTTCTATATTATTTTAATTATTAGTAATTATTTATTACTTAAATTTAGTGAGATCCTTGCGCTTGATGCTGGCTGCAAAGTGATTTTATGTCAGGTTCCAATTTAGTTAACTTCAGTCTCAAGTCTGCCCGTTTTGTTATATCCAGCCGATTTCTTCCATTTTCGAATTGCCCCCCCCCCTTTAACAATCGAATTGCCCCCCCCCCCCCCTGTGGGCCCCACGTTGGGAAACACTGGTATAGTTGAATCCTACTTAATGTACTAAGGAAGTTTTGTTGTAAAATGCACAGTTGAATCCTAATGTCCTACGGAAGTTCTGTTGTAAAATGCACAGTTGAATCCTACTTAATGTCCTAAGGAAGTTCTGTTGTAAAATGTATAGCTGAATCCTACTTATTCTACTTAGGTTCTGTTATGAAATGTATAGCTGAATCCTACTTAATGTCCTTAAGTTCTGTGATAAAATGTAGAATTGAATCCTACGTAATGTCCTTGGGTTCTTTAATAAATGGGACAGATAACAAATTCGAGCATTTCAACATTGGAGCTTCCAAATTTATTATATTAGTGGATATAAAGCACTAAATTTGGACAAGCTTTGGACACGCATTTGGACTACAAATAATGTGAGTACATTAACATTTCCAAGATATACACTCTTCAGGCGGTTTCGTGGCGAAGGTGTTACTGACACAGTTCTTGATCCCGCACACCCGCATTCGAAACACAGCTGCGCGTGATTCGGCAGCAGACCCTTTGCGTTGGGTTTTTACGAAATGGTATGGGTGCCTGTCTTTCAGAAAGCAATGGCAAACTACTGAACGTAAACTTGCCAAGAGATCACACCAGCAAACAATGCTGGTGTCGACTGCAACGTCCTGTAAAGGATATGCAACTAACTTAACATTCGTCATACGTCACCGAGAGTCACGCTGGCAGCGTAAATGAGTTTCTTTCATTCAAAGAAAAGTACAAAGAAATCATTATAAGGACCAGGAGTAAGCACATTAATATCTGAGAAATTGGCAATCGATAATTTGCTTAAACTCATGACCGCCAATGAAATGTGTTCTATTTATCCTAATCTGTAGAGTTATTCTAAAATTTTCTGACTTTATATGGAGGAATTGACAATCCAACACTTTACTTAAATTTGCAATAACCAATAACATGTGTTAAGTTTATCTTAATCTGCCCACTGTATTCCACATTTTTCTGACGTTATATGGAGAAACTGACAATCACCAATTTATTTAAATTCATGGCCGCAAATGAAATGTGTTCCATTTATCTAAATCTGTAAACTTTGTCTCACATTTTCTGACGTTATAGAAAAGTCGAATCATGGAACGTGAGTGAGAAAATCAGGAAGTGCTTAGACGCAAGGAAAATATAGTTCCTGAGTCGAATGGGCTGCTAGAGTAACTAACAACAATTTCCCTAAAAAGGCTAATTAAAATAAAACATTAAATACAACAATAAGAAAGAGACAAACCGCATTCTTTGCTCATGTGAAGAGAAGAGAGGCATTGGAGAAATCGTGACAACTGGAAAGATCAGCGGGAAAAGAGACAGAAGTAGGCCAAGAGAAGTGATGCTTCATATCATAACAACGGAGATGAGATGCCTTTGAAGAGTTGCGGAAGTCAGGTGGGAGATAAAATTATGCGCGAGGAAATTTGAAAAAGACTAGGTTTAAGATCAGTCATGGAATTAATTAAAGAACAACACATTAAATGCAGTGGCCACCGCACACGAATGCTCTCGTACCATCTACAACAAAAAGCCACTCTGAAGAAATGTAATGGATACAGAGCTAGGGGAATACAACATAACAGATTGATTGACGGTATCAAGAACAACATTAGAGAAGCCAATTCCAACCTACAAAGCCTATTTGGTAAAGCTCTCTCTCTCTCTCTCTCTCTCTCTCTCTCTCTCTCTCTCTCTCTCTCCCCCCCCCCCCCCCCACCCTCCCAACACTTCACCGAGGTAACTAGAGTGAGTAAGAGAAGATGAGGCAGAAGATAGAAACATCTTTGAGGATGAAGCCTAGACAAGAGGCTATTCTAGTTTCTTCATTCATTTTCACATATCGTTTTGTTTTAATTTATGTTGTAAAATTAAAATAAATAACGCGCACCTTTGAATTATCTTTTTCTTTTGAGATGTACAAACTTGTTTATGCTTCTTTATTGTGTCCTACTTTAAATACACAATAGCTATTATGCATTTTCTTTAACACTGTTTCTCTTTTATGTTTTGAATAACACACAATTTAAATAACAAATACATCACGAGCTTTAAACTGCTTGGTAAGTTTGTGTGTGTGTGGTGTGTGGTGTGTGTGTATGTGTGTGTGTGTGATATGGTGTATGTTTGTGGTATGTGGTGTGTGTGTGTGATATGGTGCGTGTTTGTGGTGTGTGTAGTGTGTCTGGTGTGTGTGGTGTGTGTGTGTAGTGCGTGTGTGGTGTGTGTGTGGAGTGTGTGGTTTGAGGTGTGTGTGTGGTGTGTGTGTTGTACGTGGTGTGTGTGTGGTGTGTGTATGTGTGTGGTGTGTGTATGTGTGTGGTGTGTGTATGGTGTGATGTATGTGTGGTACGTGGTGTGTGTGATGTATGTGTGGTACGTGGTGTGTGTGATGTATGTGTGGTACGTGGTGTGTGTGATGTATGTGTGGTACGTGGTGTGTGTGTGGTGTGTTGTGTGCGTGGTGTGTTTGTTTGGTACGTGGTGTGTGTGTGTGTATGTGTGTGTGTTGTTCTCCAATTCATTTCTTCTCATAACATGCCAAAAAAATTTTGACCGTCTACGTCTAATGTCTCTAATCAGTTTACGATCTCCATTTGTTTCTTGAAGGACTTGTTCATTGGTTTTTCTATCTGTCCATGGTATTCTTTGCATTTTCCTCAGGAACCACATTTCCAGAGCCATCAGCTGTTTTTCAGCTTGACTGCTTATTGTCCACGCTTCACATCCATACAAAAATATAGGTTCTATGTAGCACTTCAACACTCTTTTTTCGTTTCAATTGATATCCTTTTATTGGTCAGTATGTTTTTCATCTTGCAAAAGGCTACCTTCGCAATGACAATTCTTGTTCTAATCTCTTCAAGGCATCTCCCAAAAGATGTTATGACTGTGCCGAGATAGCTGTATCGATTCACTTGCTTACGAATATGTCAATTTACTCGTATGTCACAATGTGGTATTTCCTTTTTCCCCAGTGACGACCATAATCTGTGCCTTCTTAATATTCAGTTCTAACCCTAGTTGTTCACTGTGTGCAACAACCGCATCTAATCAATTTTCCAGGTCCTGTTCATTGTCTGCATTCAAGACTGAATCATCTGCATATCTAATATTATTGATGTATCGTCCCCCAATGTTGATTCCTTCCATATCTTCCATATATCTGAAAATATTTTCACTGTACAGGGAAAAAAGATCTGGAGACATCACACATCCCCGTCTCACACCTCTTTGATATATATATATATATATATATATATATATATATATATATATATATATATATATATATATATATATATATATATATATATATATATATATGTTGTTCTTGTTGTTTGTCCATCAAGAATGATGATGACAATTCATTTCATCCAGTGGGGTTGAAGGTGTGCAGCCGTGGGTTCTAAGATGGCTGATAAGGCCTATTTTGGCTCGAAATGTTCTTTGACAATGTGGGCAAAGATTGCTTGACGTCTCTGGAGGAGGATTTCCTGCAGTGGTTTTTCTGTCATGCCTTTTCTTCACAGCTCTTGCAGTCCTGGTTGCCTCACATATGACTGCACCTTTGCGTAATGATGCACGCCACGAATTTCGGTCTCTGGCTGCAGCCCCCCAGGTGTCATGATGAATTCCAAAAGCATTCAGTGAAATTTTCAGAGTGTCTTTAAAACGTTTCCTCTGGCCACCTTGGGAGTGTTTACCACAACGCAGATGGCAGATGGCTATGTCCCAGAGTTGACCGGTTTTTGCCTTATGCAGAAATGCGTGGCTGCTGGGCTTCTGGTTGACTGCCACTACCATCGACGATGAACTGTATTTCGTGGACTGTGTGGGTGAACATCTAGGAAACATCCAGATGGGAAAATGACTGCCGATTCCATCAGAAATGAACTGGGTGTTTTGTGGGGGACTATTGTGTTGACATTCTGGCGGCGGCATTATGCACAGTGTATCTGTGCAGGCTGTTGTTTGTCGAGACTCCTGTCTTTTTCACTTTTCACATTGGGCAGTGGGGAGCATTTTGTGTGATATTTACTGGCACAGGAACGGAGCATAATGGGGACGACCCGTTGCTGTGAAGTTGGAACTGCGACTAACTAACTAACTAACCACAACGCAGTTCGCTGTAAAAAATTCGTTTAGGGAGCCTGTGATCTGGCATGCGAGTCAAGTGACCAGCCCAACGATTTTGATTCTTCATCAGTATAGTGTGGATACTGGGCATGGATGCTCTTTTTAGGACGTCAGTGTCTGGAATCTTGTCTTGCCATTTAATCTTCAGTAGCTTCCTTAGGCAGACTGTGTGGAAGTGGTTTAATTTCCTAGCGTGACGCTGATAAACAGACCAGGTTTCACAAGCATATAGCAGTGTGGATAATACAACTGCTTTGTAGACTTTTAGCTTTGTTTGCAGGCTTATTCCAGTTCTGTCCCATACATTCTTGTACAGTCTGCCAAAGGCCGCACTGGCCTTGGAGATTCTTGCATTCACGTCGTCATCAATTGTGGCAGCTTGTGACACAGTGCTGCCAAGATAGGTGAATTTGTCCACGACACTTAGTCTATGATCATTCACTTTGATATTCGGCACAGTGTGATTATTCCCTGGAGCTGGCTGGTACATAACTACAGTCTTCTCCAAGGTGATATTGAGCCCAAAGTTGGCACAGGCATGTGAGAAAGCTGAAGCATTATGTTGCATGTCCGCCTCTGAGTTGGCGTATAGAGCGCAATCATCAGCAAACAGGAGCTCTCTGACGGTGTCGCTGTTAATTTTGGTTTTAGCTTTCAGCCTTCTGAGATTGAATAACTTTCCACCCATACGGTAGGTGATGTCTATTCCAATGTCGTCGTTCTCGAAGGCATTCATCAACATGACTGAAAACATGAGGCTGAACAGTGTTGGTGCCAGGACACATCCTTGCTTCACTCCATTGGTGACAGGAAAGGGTTCAGACAGTTTACCATTTTCCTGTACTCTTGCCTGCATGCCGTCATGAAATAGCAGCACTATTTGGACAAACTTTCGTGGAAAGCCATATTTTGCCATAATCTTCCACAGTCCTTCTCTGCTGACTGTATCAAAAGCCTTGGTAAGGTCAATGAAAGTGGAGAACATTTCGCAGTTCTGTTCCTGACATTTCTCTTGCAGTTGCCTTGCAGCGAAAATCATATCAACAGTTCCACGTTCTGTTCTGAAGCCACATTGACTCTCAGGAAGAAGACCTTGATCGAGATGGGCCATGAGGCGATTGAGAAGAATTCTCTGCAATTGAAAGCAAGTAGATGCCTCGGTGGTTGTCACATGATTGGCGGTTTCCTTTACGTTTGTAAAGGTGGACTATTGACGCGTCCTTGAAATCTTGTGGCATGGTCTCGTTCACCCATATGTTTGTGAAGACTTGGTGAAGGTGCTCTGTTAGGACCGGCCCACCTGCCTTGTATATCTCTGCTGGGATGGAGTCAGGACCAGGTGCCTTGCCGCTGAAGAGTTGCTGGATGTCTTTGGTTACTTCCACTATGGTTGGCAGGTCATCAAGTGTCTCATTGGTGGGAACTTGAGGAAGGCAGTTGATGGTTTCATCATCGAAGAAGGAAGTTGCATTTAAGATTTTGCTGAAATGCTCTGCCCAGCGTTGAAGGATTTCTTTCTTATCGGTGACTAATGTTCCCCCATCTGCACTGAGGAGGGGAACTATGCCTGGTGATGTAGGACCATAGACCGCTTTCAGTGAGTCGTAGAAGTTTTTCATATCATGTCTGTCAGCAAAGCCCTGAATTTCATCAGCTTTGCTGCTCAGCCAGGAGTCCTGCATGTGCCGAAGTTTCTGCTGCACTACTCTCTGAATGTTCTTGAAAGCATCTTTTTTTGAAGTTGACTTTGGGTCATTCAAATGTGCCTTGGGGAGAAGATGTTTCTAGGCCAGCAATTGGTTGATGTCTTCGGAATTTTCATCAAACCAGTCTTTATGCTTTCGGGGGGCTGGACCAGGATTTCCATAGCAGTGTTGTAAATTATGTCCTTTAGGGCTCTCCATTCTGTTTCTGTATCCTGTTTAGCTTCAGCATTGGGCTTGAGGCGGTCTTCCAGCATAATTTCAAACGACTGCTGCATTTTCTTGCTGTTTAGGCGGGTGACATTTAGCTTTGTTTGCATTTTTGCCCCTTGAGGACGCCGTGGTGGCCTGATGTGAATGTTTATTTTCGAGACAATGAGACGATGGTCTGTCCAACATTCGGCACCACACATGGATTTTGTCACTCGAATGTCTTGTCTGTCACTCCTCCTGACGATGACATAGTCAATGAGGTGCCAGTGTTTCGAGCGAGGGTGCATCCACGATGTCCTATTTCTCATGGCGAGACGGAAAACTGTTCGTAATCAGGAGGTCATGTTCGGCACATGTCTGAAGGAGGCGGAGTCCATTGCTGTTACAATTTCCGACTCCATGCTTTCCAATAATGCCACTCCAAGAGGTGGTGTCCGTGCCTACTCTGGCATTGAAATCCCCAAGGAGCATAAGTTTGTCTCCTTTGGGAACAGATGTTAATACATTGTGCAGGTCCTCATAGAACTTGTTCTTGACATCATCTTCGTTGGTCATAGTTGGTGCGTAGACACTCACAATGGTTGCATGCTTCCTTCCATTCAGCAGGGGCAACTTCATGGTCATGAGCCTGTCGTTTATAGCCTTTGGAAATCCAGCTAATTTGCCGACCAGGGCCGACTTAATGGCAAATCCCACAATGGATTGGCATCTTTTCTCGCTTTTCCTTCCACTCAAGAAAAATGTGTAGCCGGCACCTATTTCACAGATTTGGCCTTCTTCTGCAAGTCGTGTCTCGCTCAAGGCTGCAATGTCGATGTTGTACCTGCCCAGCTCTCTCCCAATCAGTGCTGTTCGTCTCTCTGGACCCGACGCGCCGTCACTGTCAAGTAGGGTGCGTACATTCCAAGTTCCAATTGTTAAGGGAATATGGTTTACTCTTTTAGCTTTACTTGTTTTATCTTTGCTTGTATGTCGACCGCAGTTAGGGTACACACCAACCGCGGCTAGTTGGTTAGGTAGTGATGGAGCAGACAATGTTTAGGGCACCTTTTCTAGCCTCTTCCTCATGCTATGGAGGTGAGCAGTGTGTTCCTAAAGAGGGCTGCTCAGTCGCTCAGGGGGCTGCCGAATCCCACTGCTGCTCCGGTCAGTAGAAGACGACCATATGGCCTGAGTCGCCTGTGTGCAGATCTGCGACTACGGCTGCCAGCGTACCCACGCTGCCGCTTCGCCGCCCGCCCATCGCCACAGGTCTTGAAGGTGATATATGACGTTGGATGAAGACTGACTTGCGCGATGACTTGGATTAAAGTGAGGAAGAGTTGCGCAATTCGTCGACCTCACTCTCTCGCCTGAGTCCAGTGGCAAGACAAGTCGAGACGACTGGAAACGAATACAGGTGCAGTGGATGACCAGGGCGCTCTACGTGCCTTGCCGTGCTCATTACGTTCCACAACGCTTTGCAGGTAAACGCCGTCTTGCCCGTTGAATCAGGAATGATTTCTTCCGCCGAATCCTGTCTTCACATGCTGGGTAGGCATACCCTAGTTTACCTCTTGGTTTGACATCAAATCGGATACACATGCCTGGTTTAGCCAGCCTCTAACAGCTGTTGCCCGCCGGGGGTATATATATATATATATATATATATATATATATATATATATATATATATATATATATATATATATATATATATATATATATATATATATATATATAACTATGTTAAACAAAAAATACAAAATGTCTCCTAGCTTTGAACCCCTAAACGTCTAAATCCCAGGGCACAAAAATCAAAATATGATGTTGGGTCTGCTGATGAAAGTTTTCTAGCTGCAACATTATTTCTATCATTTCTGATTGCCTGCTTTTAACACAAACCAACCTCACTTTCCGCGGTCGTAGATTTACCCAGCTTAGCTTTACAGTATGGATTTGTGGAAGGAAAAGGTACAGACAATGCAATATACACATTACGAACACTATTAGAAAGATCAATAGAGACAAAGAAAGACATATATGTGTTCTTCATAGATTATACTAAGGCATTTGATAAAGTAAAACATGATGAACTGATTAAAATGTTGGAAGATATTAACATTGATGGGAAAGATCTCAGAATAATAAAAACTATTTACTGGAACCAAACAGCAGCAATTAAAATGGGAAATAAAGAAGGAAATTATGAACACATAAAGTTGGGAGTAAGACAGGGATGTGTTTTGTCACCAGATCTATTCTACCTCTATATCATAGTAATAATGAGAGAGATCAAAGAAAAGCCAGGAATAATATTTTGATGTTATAATATAAATAATATACGCTATGCAGATGTCACAATATTGATAGCGAATAATGCAACAGATCTACAACAATTGTTGGACATTGTAGTAACAGAGAGTGCAAATAAAGGACTCTCCTTGAATATCAAGAAAACAATAACAATAGTGGTATCAAAGAAAGAGGTGACACACAAATGTGAAATAGAGATAGAAGGGAAAATTCTTCACCAAGTGGATAGTTTTAAATATCTATGGACATTTATAACATCAGATGGAAGATGCACAACAGAGATCAAGAGCAGAATAGGGCAAGCAAAGGCTGCATTTCAAAAAATAAAGAATATCTTATGCAATAAGTCGCTATCATTGAATGTAAGAAAGAGAGTGCTGAAGAGCTATATAGAACCTGTTTTGCTATATGGCTGTGAATCCTGGAATGTAAATGAACAAATTAGGAAGAGATTGGAAGCAACAGAGATGTGGTTCCTTAGACGAATGTTGCGAATTCCTTGGACTGCCAAAGTAACTAACGACGAATGCCTTAAAGAGGCTGGCGAAACTAGAACATTATATATAACAATATGAAAGTGACAAACAGCTTATTTTGGTCATGTGATGAGAAGAGAAGCACTGGAGAACGTCGTGACAACTGGAAAGATCTAGGGGAAGAGAGGCAGGGGCAGACCACGAGAAATGATGCTGGATGGATTGCGACGGTGGCATGGAAGAATATTAACGACAGAGTTGATCTAGAAAACCAAGGACAGAGATCTGTGGAGAGTCATGAACGCCTACGCCAGTTGGCACGGCACTTGATGATGAGCTTAACACACGTGCAAAACACGCCCGTCTAGGAAAAAAAATGGTGTGCGTGCTACGATTTTCTGAGATTTATAAAAATTGTTCCTTAAATCTAAGATGAATTAAACAGAGCACAAAATGTGTGACTATAGTTTCTTAAATCTAAGCTGAATTATGTGTGACAATAGTTCCTCAAATCTAAGCTGAATTAAAATATGGGGCAATAGTTGTTTAATTCTAAAGTGAATTTGAATTTGTGACACTAGTTGAGGGGATACATAGAGCCTGTTCTTTTGTATGGATGTGAAACTTGGACAATGTGCAGTCAAGCTGAAAAACATCTTATGGCTGCAGAAATGTGGTTTCTGAGGAAAATGCAAAGAATACCATGGACAGACAGAAAAACCAATGATCAAGTACTACAGGAGACAAATAAAAATCGTAAATTGATTAGAGAAATTAGACGTAGACAGTCAAAATTTTTTGGACATGTTATGAAAAGAAATGGATTGGAGAACTTAGTGACAACTGGCAAGATCGAAGGGAACAGACCAAGAGGAAGGCCGAGAGGAAAATACCTGGATGGCTTGGCCACATGGCATGGACGAGACAGGAACACAGAGCTTATCCACGACGCTGGTAATAGAGTAAAATGGCGAGCCATGACCGCCCACCCTTTCCGGCATGGCACATGATCGATTGATTGACACTAGTTTCTTATAAATCAAAGCTGAATTATAATGTATGACAATAGTTCTTTACAACTAAGCTGAGTTAGAATGTGTGACAATAGTTCCTTAAATCTAAGGTAAATTATAGAGCACAGAATGTATGGAAGAGCGGCTGGCAGAGTGGCTAGAACGCCGGACTCTCAATTCGAATCCTCGGTAAGGTGTGGGATGTTTTTTCTGTCGAGGGCAAAAAGAAAATCCTAACTTGCACAGTTCGCGGTGACTGCACTAGCCAGGCGGCCTTTATTCCTCAGGCTCAAAGACCCCTCTGCCATACACCGCAAGGTACTATATTGGCAGTAAATGACAGTGACAGTTTTTGACAGAATGTATGACAATAGTTCGTTTAACCTAAGCTGAATTAGAATGTATGACAATAAGTTCTTAAATCTAAGCTGAATTATAATGTGTGACAATAATTTCTTAAATATAAACTAAATAAATGTGTGACACTAGTTCTTTAAATCGAAGAGATTTAGAATGTGCCCCGAATGTGTGACAATAGTTCCTTAAATCTAAGATATTTCTAATGTGTACTGAAAGTGTGACAATAGATCCTTGAATCACAACTTAATTAGAATGTGTTCAGAATGTGTGAAAATAGTTCCTTAAATCTAAGCGAAATTAGAATGTATACTGAATATACAACAAGCCATAACATTGAATAGTGTCATTTATCGCCTGATATGCATTGATTACATGTAAACATCGCTGAGTTCACTAAATTACCGTGCGCCTATTTTCAGGAGAATCACTTAGATGCAATCAATACGCCTTGTTGTTATCAGACATTTCAAGGTCAGTTCCCGACAAAAAGACACTGTAACCAAGGAAACACAGACAGATCAATATGGCACATATACCGGAACGCTTATGCCGAGTTTTCATTCACGCCAACGGCCTCTTGACACTGGATGGCTAATACTAAAGTTGTTTTTTTTCGCATATCGTTTACAGGCCATCGCTGTCAACACCAACATTTTAACGCTGTTGTTGATTTCTTGGCAAGATTACGCTCAGTAGTTTGCCATTGTTTACTGAGCGGCCGGCTCGCTTATCCTGTAAGTTACCAACGCGGAGAGAACCGCTACCAATTCTCGCGCTCTGCGTTACCCCACGTGGATAAACGGGATTACGAAGAAAGTCGTTTTAACTCTGGGCCAGGGAGACCGGTACACTAAAGTTAGTTGCGTACAATTTACAGGACGTAGCAATTACAAGACTTATGACATCATCTGCTTTGTAAAGAAATAATTTTAGTGTTTGGGACAGAAATAATACCTATGTGTGTAGTTTATTTTCTTCTTCTTCTTCGTTCACTTTCAGGCTTGAACCTGAATATATTTAAAGAAAGCAGCATACGGCTCCAAGCAGCTGACATCTCTATAGCGTTTGTCCTCTAATGGAGCAGATGTCATTTCAAGAGACAGAATCGTACACCAATTTAGATAGAAATATCAATTGTGCAACATTGGAACTGACCAATCATTTCTCTTCTTTACATGTTCGATCATGTACTGGACACAGCATTAATGTCCAATATGTTTGCGTGTTTTTATTTGACCTAAGCTGGTTTTAATATACAATTCTGAGACCTATGGTGCTATTAAAATGGCTAGACAAGAATTCTGTCCGTATTCCATAATTGTGAGTTCATGTGGATGATAGACCTGGCTAATGAAGACATCGTTATTTAATGGTGTCTAGTTCGTCATGCGTCGAAGTACACTTGTTCCTGCAGCGATGCACTGTCCATCATTTGGAGATGACAGGTTCAAATCCCAGTTGCTAACTGTAGCTTTCAATTTTTATGTTGTCTAGTGTTTCCTCTAGTCTCTACTCCATTCTTCTATTTCAATAAGCGCCAAACAATAGACATCTGTTTATTTATGCTACCTGGTCAGGTAGAAGTGTAAACAAAGAAAGGTGGAACAGATAAAGGTATACGAATTCAGAGGCAGAAGGAGCTTTTGTAACACTGGACAATTTATGGAAGAGACAAGAAATTAAATTTAGCACCAAACTTTGAATGTTCAATTTAATTTGAAATTAGTACAATTGTAAGTATCCAGAAACATAAAGAACAACAAAACAATTCATGGCTGAATCTCGTTCTTACACATCTTGTGTGCTGATGCTAAAGTAGGGGGTTCAAGCCCTTCATCGGTCAGTTGCATTAAAATGTAGACTTCTTGTACTTGACCTGGGGACGTAAATTACAAGTACGTCTGAAGCCGGAGTGGGTTCGCCAGATGGCGAGAAACACTGGTAATAGAGCAAGCTAACAAACACGCAAAGTCAGTCCAGTGCTACTAGAAGTATTGGGTATGGACTACACATGAGTTCAAAGCGAGAGAGCGCAAAAATTAATAAAACAAAAAAATATAAATAAATAAAAACGTTCGGTAATTGGCGCTTGAGCAAAATAGAAGAAATGAAACGGTATTTCAGCAGCACCAATTTGGAGCTCATGGAGAGAACTAGACAAATACCAGTGAACCAAGGGGTGAATAAAAGTCTCCGGACATCGGCGCTGAATGAGACATACACTGATAAAAGTCTCCGGACATCGGCGCTGAATGAGACATACACTGATAAAAGTCTCCGGACATCGGCGCTGAATGAGACATACACTGAAAAATCATGAGAACAGTATATAACCAGACAGGCTTTCGTCTGGAATCCACAGGGCAACAGAAACAGTGGAAGACCTAACAAACACAGAGAAGAGAAGTAGAAACATACAAGAATAATATGGGGATCTAACTGTCTATCTGCCTCTCAGTCCGTCTGTCTGTCTACCTATGTGCCTACCTACCTTCGCGTCTGTCTGCCTGCCAGTCTGTGTGTGTGTGTGTCTGTCTGTCTGTCTGTCTGTATTTCTACCTGCCTGTCTAATGTAATCTGTCAAGCTACATAGCTAGCTACCCGACCACCTTTATTGTCTGTCTATCTGACTTTATGTGTCTATCTCTCTTCTCAGCTTGTAAAAGATTTTAACGAAACATATTAAAAATAAAGAAATTGTTCATCTGCCAAATTCTACGACTGAACATTGACGTATTTTAAACAACATGAACACTCATGAACACATCACTACAGCATATTTTTACCAAGCCCCAGACTCAAAAGTGAAAATGGTTCCTATGCGAGGTTTGTATATTTCTTTATCTTTCATCACCATTGGCAAGTCTGCAGGACTGTTTACGGGATTCCTTTTGCGAACGAACGAATAACGTACCCATGGAAAGGGGTAAAAGGAAGATGGAAGATAAAAATGTCGAAATGGAAGGGGTAAAGAATAAAGTAGAAGACGACCCAGCCAGCGTGTGAAACGCCTGCAAGAGATTCTGGGGCTGCAGGAAACGTCTGCTTACCTCCCATTCAAAGGGTTTGTTTACACTGACTCGCGTACCTGACTTTGTTTTGACGTTGATGGTAACTGACGCCTGGGATATTCTTGCCTTAAGTGAGGCGGAAAGTGTGTCAATTAAGATTATTGACACTACCACAAGTGTTTTTTTTTTATTATGTGATTGTAACACACCCACTGGATATCTGTGATTTAGCGTGAGAAATTTCTCTAAGTTTGTTTCTAATTACTACCAGAAACCATTAAGACACGTAAGGTGGCTGCTGTGATACTGGCCACGTCAAAAATTAAATGCTGATTGGTCAAGAACATACGGGTTAGGCACAATATTCTCGTCACCAGACGTATCAGGATGTAACCAGATCATGATTCGGCACAGCACGTACAGCCTGGTGGGAGTTAGGCCTAGGTCGGGGTTAGGCCTCGGTCGTGGTTAGGCCTCGGTCGGGGTTAGGCCTGGTCGGGGTTAGGCCTAGGTTGGAGTTAGGCCTAGGTTGGGGTTAGGCTAGGTCGGGGTTAGGCCTGGTCGGGGTTAGGCCTGATCGGGGTTAGGCCTGGTCGGGGTTAGGCCTAGGTTGGAGTTAGGCCTAGGTTGGGGTTAGGCTAGGTCGGGGTTAGGCTAGGTCGGGGTTAGGCCTGGTTGGGGTTAGGCTTGGTCGGGGTTAGGCCTAGGTTGGAGTTAGGCCTAGGTCGGGGTTAGGCTAGGTCGGGGTTAGGCCTGGTCGGAGTTAGGCCTAGGTTGGAGTTAGGCCTAGGTTGGAGTTAGGCCTAGGTCGGGGTTACGCCTGGTCGGGGTTAGGCTTGGTCGGGGTTAGGCCTGGTCGGGGTTAGGCTTGGTCGGGGTTAGGCCTGGTCGGGGTTAGGGTTGGTCGGAGTTAGGCCTAGGTTGGAGTTAGGCCTAGGTTGGAGTTAGGCCTGGTCGGAGTTAGGCCTAGGTTGGAGTTAGGCCTAGGTTGGAGTTAGGCCTAGGTTGGAGTTAGGCCTAGGTTGGAGTTAGGCCTAGGTTGGAGTTAGGCCTGGTCGGAGTTAGGCCTAGGTTGGAGTTAGGCCTAGGTTGGAGTTAGGCCTAGGTCGGGGTTAGGCCTGGTCGGGGTTAGGCTTGGTCGGGGTTAGGCCTGGTCGGGGTTAGGCCTAGGTTGGAGTTAAGCCTAGGTTGGAGTTAGGCCTAGGTTGGAGTTAGGCCTAGGTTGGAGAGACCTAGTTCGGGGTTAGGCCTGGTCAAGGTTAGGCCTAGGTCGGGGTTAGGCCTAGGTCGGGGTTAGGCCTGGTCAAGGTTAGGCCTAGGTCGGATGTGTTTCCTGCCTTGGCTTTGGTATTTCATCGTCGACAGCCTCCAACACAATGCCCGGAAGGAAAGAGTGACCAGAGGATCTGGCCGACATTCAGGACTCCGAGGAAAGACCAGACGCACGCATAATCAGACTACTACTGGTGCTATTGCCTTCTCCGTAGCGAAGACGTTACGGGCGCAGTTCATAATCCCGCATACCGCGTTCGAAACACAGATGAGGGCGATTTGGCAGCAGACTGCCTTACGTTAGGTTTGTTAATGAAGTAGTAGTAAGGGTGTCGGACGTTCAGAAAGCAACGGCAAACAACTGAGATTAAACTGGCCTAGGAATCACTAACAGCAAAACAATGCTGGGGTTGACAGCTAAGTCCTGTAAAGGATATGCAACTAGCTAACTGGTACCATTATTATTTGGACTCTTCACTGGCTGTAGAAGATGAAGACTGAGTACGTATGGGAATGTCGAGAGTACTGTGATGTCAGTTCTTGACTCAACGCAGTTAGTTGCAAGTTCTATTACAGGACGTACAATCAACAATCAACCTCAGTATACAACCTCAGTGTATGATTTACTACTATACAATGTTAACGTTCAGTAGTTTGCAGTTGATCAGAAGGAAAGGCAGACAATATAACTGTGGAATCAATACCAGAGAGCGGCACACTACACGAGTGATATGGCTCTACACAGAAGAGCTCGATGAAGAAGTGTGGGTTTGTTTCCTTCGTAACTAAATAGGATTATCCCGCGTAAGATAATAATCATCATGTGACAAGTCCTGCAGAACGTCGCTCTCACTCCAGTCCGCCGCAGGTCAGCATGGCCAAATAGATAAGAGCGCTCGTTCTTAAACATCCGGTGTGCTGATGCCTAGGTAGTGGGTTCAACTCCGACATCGGTCAGTTGGACTAACATGTTGACTTCTCGACTTGGGGACGTAAATTACAAGTACACCTGAAATCGGAGTAGGCTCGCCTGGCGGCGAGGGACACTGGTAATAATGACAGCGAATCCACACGTAAAATTAATTCCAATGCAACTTTTTTTTTTTTTTTGCATATCCTTTTTACAGGACATCACAGTCAACACCAGCATTTTAGTGCTGTTGTTGGTGTCTTGGCAAGTTTACGTTCAGTAGTTTGCCATTGCTTTCCGAACGGCCGGCTCCAATACCAATTCGTTAAAACTCAGCGCAACGCGGTCTGCTGTTACATCGCGCGCAATTATGTTCCGGACGCGGGTAAGCGGGATTACGAACCTCTTCCATAACGCCTTCGCCACGAAGCGCCACCCAATGCAACTAGAAGTAGAAATTATGGACTAAGCTTGAGTTCAAAGTGAGCGAGCGTCAAAAATAAATTTAAAAAAATAAATAAAAATCATCCTGGTCCGCCGAACGATCTCGCGGCATATTAGCATCTCTTCTGCCCCATGAACCCTCGATTCCAAGAAGTCTGTAATATTCTATGCCCGTCATCGTGCTAGACAACCCCTGCCTCTTCATCAAGGAGCCACGTCTTCTATTAATGTTCTTTCCAAGCCAGCATAAACATAGTACGTACAGGTTAGCTATGCAAAACACAATTACGGAAAACAAAGGACGTTGCATCGACATGCTTTCATCAGCAAGCAAATAATAAAGAAATCACAACACAAAAACACGGAGAATACACTACAGGGACTACATTAATAATAATAGAATGAGAAGAATGGGGAGCATAATTTTAAGAAAAATTGAGACAAAAAAATAATGTGGGGGGGGGGGGGGAGAGAGAGAGAGAGAGAGAGAGAGAGAGAGAGAGAGAGAGAGAGAGAGAGAGAGAGACGTTAGAAAAATGGCAAAAGTATTTCATTTCCCGAGGTATGATAAAGTTTATTAAAGTAAAATTATGTGGAATGAATAGTTAACTTGTTGAACAAGGCACGCTGGCAGTATAACTGATATATATATATATTTTTTTTAATTCGCATATCCTTTTACAGGACATCGCTGTCAACAGCAGCATCTTTCAGCTGTCTGTTGAATTCTTCGCAAGATTACGCTCAGTAGTTTACCATTGCTTTCTGAGCGGCCGGCTCAGTTATCCCGCAAGTCACCAGCGGGGGACGAACCGCTCCCAGTTCTCGCCCGCTACGAGACTCTGCGTGATAAACTGGATTACGGAGAAAGTGGTGTAACCCCTCGGCCAGAGAGACCGGCATAACTAATATTACCTGATAGAAATAAGACAGACTGAAGTTAACATTACAAAATTATAATCTATTTAGACTGAATCTCGCTGTTGATGCAACCGCAAATCTGTTCAAATTACTCGTGCAAGTATTAGCACCTGACTGGATTACGCTCCAGTGAGCGAAAGTAACAAAAAAGAAAAACAAACAAACAAACAAACAAAATAAAACTGATAAGTCGACAGATATGTAGTATTCTATTAGATCGTGTCCCTCTTGGTGAGAACTATTACAAGTATTTCCTTGCATACCCGCTGGGTGAGTTCTTTCTTATGCTACATTTCACAACTGGCAGAACGCTGGCTTGCATTTCCCTAGCGGCAATCGGACAAGAGCTTTAAGCAACAACCGCACAAACATGATATCCAGACGGAACATAATACAGAAACATAAGGACTTGTCATTGGAAGCCGAGATCAGATGGCAAACCCGGGTCATATTCGTGTACATGTCTGAAGAACCTGGTGTACGAAGGGGTGCCGGGCAGAAAGATTTAGTTCTGTGTTTTCGGGAGTATTCGTGGCAGAGTGGTTAAGCCGCATGCTTTACTCTCTGAAGGGCGTGTATTGTTTCCACAACATTGTACAGACACCGCGAGTGTATTTTCTTCCGGAGACCCCCTGGGGGGTTGTCACGGCATGAGATACGGGGTTCGTGATTTGTGCGATGCTCTCGGTCGGCGGCTTGCGGTTCTTCTCGACATTTCTTACTTTACTGAACGTGTCTGCACAAGAAACATGGGACGCTAAATACTGAACAAATAAATCAAGTCACACTGAAGAGATCAGCTGCTGTAAAAGCATCTTCTCACATAACATATAACTACCATGACATATAAACATCATGACATCAGGCGAACCCACTCCGACTTCAGCGGTACTTGTAATTCACGTTCCCAAGTCAAGGACGATAAGTCAGCAATTTAGTCCAACTGTCTGGTCTAGGGGTTGAACTCCTTATCTCAGCATCAGCACACCGTATGTGTAAGAAAGCGCTTTCTTTTCCATTCGGCCATACTGACCATCGAGTGGAAGTTAGATATCTAGATAGATAGATAGAGAGAGAGAGAGAGAGAGAGAGAGAGAGAGAGAGAGAGAGAGAGAGAGAGAGAGAGAGAGAGAGAGAGAGAGAGACTAAAATCACACTAGACGTTCAGAGATAGACAAAAACAAAAAACAAAACCTAAATCTGGACACTGAAGTTCTGGTAACAGAAAGCACATGTACAAACAAGTTATTGAGTGTTGGCGAGCGGTGGATGTAGGGAGGGAGGCTGGGGGAATAATAGCGCCTCAGCCGCCTGCTCCAATGTGGGAGAAAAATGGCAACACCCCGGTTGTTATTTCGTGCATTCATCGTGACGTAGACAATACAGCCGTGATGTAGGCAATACAGCCGTGATGTAGATTATACAGCCGTGATGTAGACAATACAGCCGTGATGTAGACTATACAGCCGTAATGTATACAATACAGCCTTAACGTACACAATACAGCCTTGATGTAGACAATACAGCCGTGATGTAGACAATACGGCCTTGACGCATTTTAACCAATTTCATTTACATATTCCTGATATAGAGTCCTCCTTACCGCTTCCATTGTTTTCAGGGTCTGTTTGTTTATTTGTTTTTTGTTGCGTTCGCTTGTTTTTAAATCAAGCGTAGTCCATACACATACTACTAATACTTACAGTTGCCACTACTGGGAAGTACACTGGACTGATTATTTCATGCGGATTAGTTTTCCCTATTATCAGTGTCCCTCGCCATCAGGCATATCCACTCCGACTTCTGAGGTACTTGTAATTTACGTCCTCGAGTCAAGGACGAGAAGTCAACATTTTATTCCAACTGATCGGTGTAGGAGTTGAACCCGCTATCACGGCATTAGCACAACGGAAGTTCAAGAGCGAGCGGTCTTATCAATTCGACCATGTCGACCTCCATTTCCAAGTTTAACTTGTCTAGTATATGTTTGCCTGATAACATCTCTACGTTCTTTGGATGTATTTGTTTTTTTTTCATTGATTCCTTGTGTTTGTTCCATTGAAATGTTACTGTTGCTTGGTTCTGACTAGCATTTCTTCTGTTCGTTGGAGGTTTCCTACACACCACATTGGTGTCCTGGATTTGCGATCTTTTGTATTCTGCAGAGTACTTCATTATGTGTATCTCTAGCTAGTTTCGTTAGCTGATGATTTCATCCCTGGCTAAATGTGTGTCTTATTGTTTACTTTAGCAGTCTCTTGTTTGATTACTGATTCCTTTGTGTACTACTGCGAGTTGAAGCCGAGGTGGTGAGTGGTTGGAACATTTGCCAACCCGTGGTCATAGTTTCGAATCTGCATTGGACCGGGGACTTTTGTTTTTAAATTTTAAATTGATCTGGGTTACCAGCAAGACCCAGCGTGAAATGCGTACTAGGAAATGATCTTGGATGTAAAAGTGGCCGGCACTGTATTGACAACATCACCTATAGAATGTCGATTGGTCTGACAAAATATTGGACTAGCACCATACGTCCAATTCGTCACAAATCGTCTAAAGTGGGTCTTTTATATCATTGGTTGACTTTTACCGAATGTCCCGGGTGTATTTTTAATGACTGTGCAGTGTTTAAAAATATTGCCGGTCCAAGTTTTGTATTTACCTATTATGTTGCAATGAACTTTACAGAGGGTGAATACAAAACTTGGACCGGCAATATTGTCAAATACTGCACAGTCATAAACATACACCTTATACTTCTCAAGGCGTGGAATTGAGCCCTTTATCGAAGGGGTTACGTACGGAGTTCGTAATCCTGCTTACCGCGTTCGAAACACAGCTGTGTTGGTTTTTTTATGAAATGGTATGAACGACAGTCGTTCAGAAAGCAAAGGCAAACTACTGAATGTAAACTTTCCCAGTATTCACGAACAATAAAAAAAATGCTGGGGTTGACTGCTACGTCCGTAAAGGATACGAAACTAACTATGACTGAAAGTGGTAGGATTTATTGTTTTTTCTCTTAAACATTGTTGTCTGGGAAGTGAAGAAGGGAGGCAGGGAACTGGCCACCTAACGTCATAATGCCCCGACCTTGTCGACAATCTAGGTTCGAAGACAGTTGCATGCGATGTGGGAGCAGGTCGCTTAGGGTTGATTTTCACAATGTTGTGAGCGTCGGTAGTTCAGAAATCAAACTCAAACTACTGAACGTAGAATTGCCTATAAAATCACAAACAGCGAATACATCCTGGGGTTGACTGTGATGTCCTGTAAATGACCTGCACCTAACTTTAATTGTAACCCTTCATATTTTCGGGTCTGGGGCAAAGAGGATGCGAACGCAATTCGTAATCCCGCATACCGCGTTCGAAACACAGATGCGGGCAGCAGACCGCCTAGTTTTAATTTTCAAACAATGATATGAGAGCCGACCGTTCAGAAAGCAATGGAAAACTACTGAACGTAAACTTGCCTAGAATTCAAAAACAGACAAAAAAAAAAAATGCAGGGGTTGACTGCCAAGTTATGTAAAAGATATGCAACTTAATTTCATATCCCCACGCTTGTTGTCTGCCCTGTGTCGTCCACCGTTACTGTTACGATTACTACTGCGTTGACGTCCACGTGATATGTACGCTTCATTTGATTCATTCTCTTCTATGTTTCTGCGATCCTTATGTCTCCATCTTTAAGAGTTATAATGACCCTTCCCATTCCACCCCTCTCCCAAGAGCTATGCTTACGGCAGTTCAACCACTGGTAGGATATCTGGTGTCAAGGAAGAGGATAGGAACCAGTCGAGATACGACACAAATCTGCTGCCTTGTTGGCAGACTGCACTCAAAGACTAGGGAACGTAGAATAGAAAATTGGTTTGACGAAATCGGATGTACAGTGCCACAGGCTTGATTAAAAAACAGTGCAACTCGCTGTATGATGACGTTTGATGATTTTATCGTCATAAATAACTTGTGTTATTGAATTATGGACGTCCTCTATATAATAATATAATGTATCTTACATAATGTACGCATTAGCTGCCTGCCTTATATTGTTAGTTAACTTTTAAAGTATTAACTCCTTCTTCATTCTACCATGTTGGTAAAGTCGTTCGCCTAGTGTCCGTTTAAAACACAATGTTATGTGGGCATCTTTGAAACACGGGCGATTTGGAAACAGACCGATTTGCGTTGATTTTCATACAATGGTATGAGTATAGGTCGTTCAGAAGCAATGGCAAACTACTAGATGTAAACCTGCCAATAAATCACAAACAACTGAAAGATTATGGGGTTGACTGTGACATCCTGTACAGCATAGGCAACTAACTTTAACTTGATCCATCAACACATCCAAACGAAAGGAGACTTGGTTCAGAAGCAAATGTGGCCTTGCCTTTGTTGTCCATCTATCTGAGACAATGCAGTGGTCAGACTCCAGCTGAATAAAATCACAACTGCCAGCCTCTGGTCTGAATTTTAGAAAAAAAAGTTAGTTGCATATCCTTTACAGGACGTTGCCGTCAACAAGAGCATTTTTTTTTTTTTTTTTTGCTGTTGCAATCTCTTCGCAAGTGTATGTTCAGTAATTTGTCATTGCTTTCTAAACGACCAGCATTCATATCATTTCGTAAAAAACCAACGCACTGCGGTATGCTGCCAAATCGCGTGCAGCTGTGTTTCGAACGCGGGTATACCGGATGACGAACTACGTCCTAAACTCTTCGCCACGGAGTCGACTGGATTGTCTGGTCTGAATAGATAGACAACATTCAGAAGTCACACGTTACTGAATACCAACCATGGTGCTATTGACAGATACAAAATCAGTACCTTAAGGAGCTCCTTTCTGGGAAATTGCCATAACCACGGGCACTACTTTCTGAACTATGCAGCAAGCGTAAGGTCACCACCACAATGGACATAATCTCACTGTGGAGTACTTGGAAATGAATCGACTAGCTATGGAAGGAGCAATAGAAGAACAACCTAATGTGCGTGTTATACACCACCTAAAGAAAAGAATGATCAAATCAATCAGAAAGACATCAACATCAGTTCAAAACGATTACCACTTTATGGACAGATCAGAACAAAGGCGATATTACGAGGGAAATTCAATAAGTAAGTCACAAATGGCTGTAGAATAATAGCTAAATACGATAACAACTTGAAACCAGTTTATTTTTATACATACATTGTCCCTTTATTTCTCAACATAATTTCCACCAACATTGATGCACTTATCCCATCGTTTTATCAGTCCTCCCAAACCGGCAGTATAGAACAGCGTGCTCTGTTTTCTAAACCACGTTTTCACTTCACATTCAACTTCGGCGTCATTCGCGAAACGTCTCCCGCCAAGGTGGGTTTTCAGTGGACCAAAAAGTGGAAATCGCTAGGGGCTAAGTCGTGGCTGTAAGATGGATGTTCCAGAACTTCCCACCTTAGTTGGTTAACTTTCTCCTGAGTTAATCGAGTCGTATGTGGTCTGGTCATGAAGAAGCAACACTCCTCTAGTCAGCAGTCCTGGAAATTTCCCTTGATCATGCATCATGCTGTATGCTGAACCATGTAAGTCAGATGCTACAGAGTCTATCGTTACTCGCCTGTCATCTCTAATTATCTCCTCGACCCCCTACATGGATGCGTCTGTTGCAATCACAACAGGACAACCAGATCGGATGTCATCAACAATTTTAGAGCGTCCTTGAGAAAATGTTTCTACCCAGCTATGCACCGCTTTATGGGACAAACATTTATCAGCATAAACAGGAAGCATTTCCTTATGAATGTCCTTTGCAGGCAGTCCTTTCTCCCGCACATCAGCACGTTGCTCTTTGGTTGCACACTCCGTAAGTACAGTCGCCATTTTGTTTATGCGCCGCACATGCGCATGAGACACCTAGCGCCACCTGATGAACGGGTATATAAAATTCGATTTTGCTCTCACCTAATGACACCTGTAGAATATACCAACTACATTTACCTGCCATCCAACATGACTGTGTGACTTACTTATTGATTCGCCCTCGTATAACCAACCTCTCGTGGGAACAGTGAGTAGAAATACTTTGGAAAGGCTGCTGCATCGAAGGACTAAGCACACATGAAAGTGCCCAGTGTGCAGTGGTTCGTTCGACTTAACATAACGTAACGTAACGTAACATAACCTAACATAATATGACATGACATGACATAACATGACATGACATGACATGACATGACTGCAGTGACGCAGCCTTCTTCTAGAACTACGGATTACATTCTTCATCAGCTCCGACTAGCCGATCCTGTGACGTCTGTGATATCCTGGCTGCACTCACCTCTTTCCCACAGTCGCGAACCCGAGCATTATTTTCATACCGCCACTTCGTGTATTCATAGTATGACGCTTGTCAATTTGGCAAGTACAGCCGTCTCAATCAGCCCGTGTGTAATTTTTGTTCCGGTTCATTACCATTTTACTGGTCTGTGGTCAGCTGACTGGTCATGGCCGTGTGGATCAATTTTGTGGAGAATGTCCCCAGCGAAGAAGATTAAGTCCTGGGGTGAATGTGGTTGACCATCTCTTGGGAAGAAGCTGGGCATTTGGTCTGGTTTGTTGATTAGATGGAGGCAGCCTTTTCTGTTAGTTACTGATAAGGCGA
The DNA here is from genome assembly GCA_963921405.1 of Cepaea hortensis. Lineage (NCBI taxonomy): Eukaryota > Metazoa > Mollusca > Gastropoda > Stylommatophora > Helicidae > Cepaea > Cepaea hortensis. The sequence goes on along the minus strand of OY992878.1, from coordinate 148,475,679 downwards.
GGTTTCCCACTATTTCTCCTTCTCTCCTCTCCCCCCCCCCTCTCTCTCTCTCTCTCTCTCTCTCTCTCTCTCTCTCTCCCTCTCTCTCTCTCTACCGTTCTCTATATATATCTTCATACTTGTGATCCTCTTTCTCAATCTGCCTTCTCTCGTGCTCTATTTCCCCTCTCTCCCTCCCTTCTCTCTTTTCATCTCTCTCCTTCTCTTCCTCTTTTTCTACCGCCTACTCTTTCTTCTCCTCATGCTCTCTCTCTCTCTCTCTCTCTCTCTCTCTCTCTCTCTCTCTCTCCGTCTCCCCTTCCCTTTCATTCTACCTCCCTCCCCACCACTCTCTATGCCATTCCTCTCTTTCCGTCAAGACAACAAGAACATATCGCTGTCTTTAAAGATCACTGTAGCATAATAGCTGCATATTTACCAAACAACATCGCGGCTCAATCGACCCAATTTCCTACGCATTTCCATTACACAATCTCTGTAGCAACGACAGCGAGTAAGCAAGTTGGTCACCCAAACGCCTCATAACATAGAAACGCTGCGCCCATTTGGGCGATATCACCGTTTATCTTTTAAATTATACAAGGGAGCCGAGGAAATATCTGATAAACTTGATGGCAAAAGAGCAAGGGGAAGGCAAAGAAATACCTGGATGGTTTAGTAACATGAGATAAACGAGACTAGAACTCAGACCTCATACAACATTGATGATCGTGACACCATGATCGCCGAATGTTATCGACATGGTACATGATGATAATGGTGATTATGATGATGATGATGATGATGATGATGATGATGATGATGATGATGATGATGATGATGATTATAAATACGATGAGACGGTGAAATACTATATACGAATGATCAGTAAAGTGATTCTGGGTTATTCGAAATGAAATCCCGAAATAACCAAATAAATCAATTTGATTATTGCTAATTGGATTTAGGAGGCCTGGTGTTCCTTGCCAGTGAGAAGTCCTGATCGTTTCGGGTCCACATCGATTGACGGACGTCAGTCGCGGCGATTGGGCAATCTTGAGCATAACCTACGATGGGTGACGTTGTAATATTCTGTTATGTTAATTTGGCAGTGTGTCCAACGTGTGCCGCGTGGTTACACACCCGCTTCACACGCCGGTGATCCGGGGCTTGTTTCCGGATCCGGTCAGGGATATGCACTACTGACGAGCTCAAACGAGGGCGAAACTCGAGTATAGTGCTTCCATATTGACGTGGATAGGCCTTAGGTTCATACCAGAATACGATCAGCGTTGCCAGTAGTGGGTTGTGCTCAATATTTAAAATTCTGGGTTATGTCGGAAAAACAAATACAAAGTCAAGTATCTAGTACGTTAACACCCACTGATCAATATTCTTAGAGATGGAAAAACAAAAACAAACAATAAGAGGGGATTAAACGAAGACGAACGTCTGGCCGAGTGGCTAGATCTCCGATTCTCTCTTTCGGGAGACCCGAGTTCAAATCCTCGTAACGCAGGTCCGCATGACTGAAGGGATAAGAACGCGTGTTCTTAAACATCCTGTGAGCTGATGCCAAGGTAAGCGGTTCAACCCCTACAACGGACAGTTGGACTAAAATGTTGACCTGTCTTCTTTGACTTGGGGACGTTAATTACAAGTACCTCTGAAGTCGGAGTGGGTTCGCCTGATGGCGAGGGACACTGTTAATAAGGAAAGCTAACCCACACGCAAAATTAAGTCCATCACTACTATAAATAATGTGTATGGACTACGCTTGAGTTCACAGCGAGCGAGCGCAAAAAAAAAAAAAAAAACATCCTTGTAACGGTAATGGGTTTGTTTCTGTCGGGGGCAAACATAAAACCTTAACCTGCGCAGTTCTTGGCGACTGCATTAGCCAGGCGGCCTTAATTCCTCAGACTCAAGACAACCTCTCTCCCCCTCCCCCCTCCCACACCCCGCTTCCAAGCGTTCTACACCGCGGGGTACTCATTATAATTATAATTAATTAAAGACGTTGCCGATCAGTTCCAACGCCGTGTTTATTCTAGACAAGCTTACGTTCACTAGTTTGTTCATTACTTTCTGAACTAATAGTCAACGTCATCGAGGATGTCTGGTAGAGGTCTTGGATGTGTGACGAGGGCGTATAGTAGAAGTCTTGATGTGTGACGAGGGCGTATAGTAGATGTCTTGATGTGTGACGAGGGCGTATAGTAGAAGTCTTGATGTGTGACGAGGGCGTATAGTAGAAGTCTTGATGTGTGACGAGGACGTATAGTAGAAGTCTTGATGTGTGACGAGGGCGTATAGTAGAACTCTTGATGTGTGACCACAACGTGTGGTAGAAGTTTTGATGTATAACGACAGTCTGTGGTAGAAGTTTTGATATATAACTAGGACGAGTGGCAGATGTCTTGATATATAACCAGAACATGTGGTAGATATCTTGATATATAACCAGGACGAGTGGCAGATGTCTTGATATATAACCAGAACTTGTGGCAGATGTCTTGATATATAACCAGAACATGTGGCAGATGTCTTGATATATAACCAGGACTTGTGGCAGATGTCTTGATATATAACCAGAACAAGTGGTAGATATCTTGATATATAACCAGGACGAGTGGCAGATGTCTTGATATATAACCAGAACATGTGGTAGATGTCTTGATATATAACCAGGACTTGTGGCAGATGTCTTGATATATAACCAGAACATGTGGCAGATGTCTTGATATATAACTAGGACGAGTGGCAGATGTCTTGATATATAACCAGAATATGTGGCAGATGTCTTGATATATAACCAGAACTTGTGGCAGATGTCTTTATATATAACCAGAACTTGTGGTAAAAGTCTTGATATATAACCAGAACACGTGGCAGATGTCTTGATATATAACCAGGACTTGTGGCAGATGTCTTGATATATAACCAGAACTTGTGGCAGATGTCTTGATATATAACCAAGAATTGTGGCAGATGTCTTGATATATAACCAGAACTTGTGGTAGATGTCTTGATATATAACCAGGACTTGTGGTAGAAGTCTTGGTTCTCTTGGAAGGCATCATCTATTTCCTGAGCTATATAGGTTATTTGATCTTCAGTGGATCTGTACTTTCTGAATCCTTCTTCTACTTCTTCTTTCGTTCGCTTAAAATATGTCTATATCTGCAATGTCGTCTCTTGCATGAATTGAACTGTTTTTTTTCAGTTCACACAGTGGTCCATAGAGTTTATCTTCCACTGTCGTCTCTCTAGGCCAGAAGGTTTGCCTAGATATGTTATATTTTGGGCAGTCTTGGAGTATGTGCTCTGCTGTCTGCGACGCCAATCCACATGTGCACATGGCTGTTTCGCCAATCTTGAATTTTGTATACATGTGGTTGTGTAATCTATTGTGTCCTGTTCTGAGGCGCAGAATAATGACTTGTTCTGGTCTGTCCATAACGTGGTAGTCATCTTGAGCAGGTTTTGGTGGCTTTCTGGCTGATTTGATCATTCTTTTCTTTTGGTGGTATGTAACGGGCACATCAGGCTGTTCTTCTTTGGCTCCTTCCTTAGCCAATTGATCAGCTCTGTCGTTTCCGGGTACTCCACAGTGGGATGGTATCCACTGTATGGTGACCTTACGCTGACTACTAAGTTCAGAAAGTAGTGTCCTTAGTACTGGCAATTTCCCAGACAGGAGCGCGTCGAGTACTGATTTTGCATCTGTCAATAGCACCACAGGTTGTGTACCATGGTTGGTATCTAATAATTTCTCTGTTGCTATCTTGATTGCCTCAATTTCAGCATCATAGTTATGGCAGTACTTTCCTGTCGGTACTCTGGCTGTGTCCCTAGTATTATTTGGATATTCTATGTACACTCCCGCTCCTCCATTTCGAACAGCATTTTGTGCTGACCCATCTGTGTAGACTCGGATCCAGAGGTCCTGTGGGTATTCTTCATCAAGGAAGCTGAGAGTGGCTGTTCTGCGCTGCACACTGTTCTGTTCTTCCTTGTCAAATATTCCTCTCACTTTTGTCTGGATTTGTAACGATAGTCTATGCTCATCTTTCCATGGAGTTCGCTCTGGAATAGTTGTTAGGGGGATACCAACTGTGGGCAGATCAGTGGTTTCTCTGCAGAGTCGTTTGGCCTGGTGGATAAAACTACTTCTTTTCAACCGCCCCATATCTAGGTTTTCAAATCTGTTCTTCATAGGGTGGCCTGGCAAGCTGAGGAACTTTTCTGCTTGTATTAGCGTTTTCGTATCTCTGCGCTCACTCAGTGCCTGTGTCCTCCCCATCTTCTCCATTTCCACTATAGGGGTTGATCTCATCCCTCCTGTGGTGACTCTAAGTGCTTGATTTTGCACCTTGTCCAACTCTTGTAGTGTGGTTTTTGATGCTGAACACCACGCAGTTGACCCATATTCCAGGTGTGGTCGTATGCTCTGTTGGTAAACTTTGCTAAGTATTTTCGTACTGGCTCCCCATGTGGTTCCACTTAGCTTTCTCAGGATGGCTATTTTCCTTCTGGATTTTGCTACTGCTTTGTTGATGTGCTTTCTCCATGTCAGCCTGCCATCAAATATTACTCCAAGGTATGTTGGTTCTTTATCTTCTCTTAGGGGTGTTCCATTTATCTGGATGATCCCTGCCTTTTGTTTTGGAGAGAGAGTAAATAGGGTGGTGCTGCACTTGTCAGTGTTTATGCTGACACACCATCTATTTGCCCATGCAGCAAATGTATCTACAGCTCTTTGTAGCAATCTGGTGGCCACTGATGCATATTCATTTGTGCTCCATAGAACCAGGTCATCGGCGTACATTGCCGCTTTAATTCCATGCGGTAGGTGAGCAACAAGATCATTGATGAAGATTAGAAAAAGTGTGGGGGACAAGACTCCGCCCTGGGGAACACCGTGACGCAGTAGTACTTTCTTGCTCTTGAGTCCGTCTATCTGTACTCGGGCTCTTCTGTTGTGCAAGTATGCTTTCACCCATTTGTACATTCTTCCATTGACTTTGCAGTTTCTCAGTTTCTTCATCAAACCTTCTTTCCAGACTTTGTCAAAGGCTTTCTTCAGATCTATCCATGCCGCAATCACCAGCTTCTTCTCTTGGAATGCATCCTCAATTTCTTGAGAGAGGTAGGTTGTCTGATCTTCCGTAGAGTAGCACTGCCTAAAGCCAGCCTGCTGTGACACAAGGATGTTTTTACTTTCAATGTACCACTGCAGTCTGTGATTAATGATGCGCTCCAGTGTTTTGCAGAGACAGCTGGTGAGGCTAATTGGTCTGTAGCTAGAGGCTATGGAACCATCTTTCCCTGATTTTAGGAGGGGTATCATGATTGCTTCTCTCCAGGCTTGTGGAACACTGCCTAAGGTCCAGCTGTTATTGAAGATCTGCAACAGCTTTGTTTTGGCCTCTGTTCCTAGGTTCCTGATCATTTCATTGGAGATACCATCAGCTCCTGGTGACTTTCTCATTTTCAGTTTTGATATGGCTAGCTCCAGTTCGCTGATTGTGATGGGTGCCTCTAGAACCTCATGTACTATTTCCTTCTGTCCTGTATGTTGTCGTTTCTCTCGAATCTCTTGTTGTTTCTCTGGACTAATTTTGATATTATTATCTTGTGCGAACGAGTCCGCAAAATGGTCAGCTGCTTGCTTTCTTGTTAAGATTTTTCCATCTTTATGTAGCGCAATTTTTGAGTTTCTCCCTGTGCCCTCATCATTAAGCTGTTTTATTAGCTTCCACAATTTCCTTGTGTCTCTTTCAAAGTTCAGAGACTCCGTTTTCTCCTGCCAGCTTTTCCGTCTAGCCTTCAGCTTGGCCCTTTGAAATTTGGCTTTTGCATGCTGGAATTTATTGTGGTGCTCTTGGCTGGGTGTGGCCTCTGCTTGCTTTCTACACACTTCCACATCATTATGCAACTGTTCCAGTTCACTACTCCAGTAGGGTTTATATTGTTTACGGGCTCCTCTTGGTACTGTTTCTCGTGCTGCCTGTAGTATGCATTTCCCAAACTCTTCAACTACTTTATTTATGTCTTTCTCAGTGTTCAGGTTTCTAACGAGTATGCTGATGCGATGCTTGTACATTGCCCAGTCTGCTTTCTTGTAGTTCCACCTCGAGAGGGTGCTGCTTTCACTTACAAGCTCATTTTCTACGGTTAGAAAGACTGGCCGATGGTCACTGTCGTGTCCTCCTTTAAAGTGTCGTCCCTGGAGAGAAGAGAGTCAACACCCACATTATAATATTTTTTTCCCTATCAATATCCTGGAGAATCCACCAGCTTCCGTCCAACACACTCCATCAGCCCGTGGACACCTTTTCCTATCACTCTCTCACTGTCGTACTATGCCCCCTCTCATACTTCCCCAACGCAACATACTCAACAACTCTTGCTTCTAAAAATTAATAAAGATTAATTTATTAAAAGAAAAATGTGTAATGTATGTAAGGCGTGTATGCGAAGAAAATGTGTGATGTGTTCTATACAGTGTGTATGATCGGACTTTCAGATAATAGCATAGTTTCTTCATTGCAAGGGCACACCACAGCACATTAAATCATAACTAGTGCACCTCACCCGGTGTCGAAACCCTCTTGCCGGATACTGACTGTCATCTGTAGCCACCTGGTAATCCATCTTCATGATCATCCGAAATAGATACTGTTAATGTTTCTACACTTGATCCTAACTAGTGTTCATATAGGTTCAAGTATATGTCCTATGTAATATTACACTGGAATCTAGCACACGATGTGACTTATCCGTTAATGTTCTCGTTCCTTAAACAATGTTTGTCCGATGTGTGATATATCAACAATCATCACCCATCCTATGTGAACCATACCACGCAGGAGTCGTTATATTGGCTGGCTCTTCTGGGCCATGCCAAGGTGAACCCTTCTGAGTATGAGTCCAGCGTAAACATATACCATCTTTCTTCTCGGACGTTATTCCTTTTCCGTAAGAATCATTTTAGAGTCCAACTGGTGGTCGTCCAATTGGAGTGCACTTCTTCAAAACCAGTGTTGAGTTTCCTAGTAACTGGTGGAGAACCTGTGGGAAAACCAACACATCATGTGAGAGCACTAGTCACTGATCCTACCGGCTGGGTGTAAGCTTATTACCCTGCTCTGTTATTATACAGCTAACTACTCTGTCAGAGAGCCTTATAGCTTCTCACCTACGTCCGAATCAGGCTATGATAAGGAAAGACCAAAAAACAGAGGGCAACCTCAGTATTCTATTCACCCTAGCAGAGCCAATATCACTTTCTACTCTAACTAGTTTTCCACTAACAGTGCTAATCATCACTCTATAGTTTTAACAAGGCTACAGTCTATATTAATTAGAACTAATAGACTATATTGACTACCTTATGCAAAACCGCCTCATTCCCGGGATGGCTACTACACTTTGCCATAACGACACCTGCTAGTTAATCTTAAATTAATCTAACACTGTAGAGCTCTCCCACAAACACGTCCATCATTATCCACGGTTTTGGTCAACTCTGTTTAGCCCAATCATGGTTTATGGCAAAGCCTAAAATTGGTCACGTGACATGGTTGATGTCCTGCAGGTGTTATTTGGGCATATCATCCATTGTCAAGAATCGATTTTCCCTTGCCTAGTCACTGTCAAAGTTGTCATCACTTGTTTTGACTCCCCCAACAAACTAACGAGTTACTGTATGATCCCAACAACAGTTTTCCCCAACAAGCTGCCAATCTTCTTAATGTTCCGGAAACTATAAATTGACAGATGTACTGTTATCTTCCGTGCTGAGTACTTCCGTTTTCCCTCTGACTTGTTTATAATCTGTCAAAGCGATGTATGATTCAGCGCACTCACTTCCCCTATACATCTGCAAATGTTAATTTTGCCCGACATGTGATGGCCGACATCCGATTGCCACCATGATCCCACGGGTTCCATCTGTATTCAAATGTTGACAAACTGTCAAAGCGATGCCGGGATCCATCTCACTCACCACCGAGTGTTCCAAAATCCGTTAGAGATGTACACGTGCAGCTACAAATATTGTCCTGGGATTTTGACATCCGATTTGTTTATACTGTTAGTAAAATAGTTGTCGCTGGCAGATAGTCCGTTTGATCAGAAAGCCTCTATAATAATCAGCTGGGTAAACGCAAGGTTTTATTTTGTGACATAGGCCCCCTCTTAAGAGAGTAGTCCATCTCACTCTTCTCGACCGTGAGTTTAATCCAGATGATTCATTCTTCTTCTTCAGGAGCTGGGTGTCTTGACAAGAAATCCGCTCCAACATTTTCCTTCCCAGGAATGTACTCCACTGTGAAATTATAAGGTTGAAGTAACAACGACCACCGCATCAAACGTGCGTTGAGCTTCTGAGAAGTAGCCAGGAACATCAGGGGCTGATGATCCGACTGGACTCGAAACTTAACTCCATACAAATATGGCTGGAATTTTTGCACTGCCCATACGAGGGACAAGCACTCTCTCTCGACGGTTGAATAATTCCTCTCCGCCTGTAGAAGTTTCTTGCTTGCGTATGCCACAGGTTTCAAAACCGAAGCATCGTCTTTTCCTTCCTGTAACAAAGCTGCTCCAATTCCAATCGCACTCGCATCTGTTCTCAACACAAATTGTTTGGAAAGGTCAGGGAGCTGTAATACAGGTTTGATGACCAAGGCCTCCTTTAACTGACTATAGGCATTCTCACATTCTGGTGTCCAAATGATTTGGTCCGGGAATCCCTTTTTCAAGGTTTCCGTCAACAGAGCTCCCAGTTCAGTGAAATGTGGGATAAATTTGTGGTAGAACCCACACAACGAGAGAAAAGATCGCACATCCTTCTTCGTTTTTGGCCTTGGCGCATTTCTGATTTTCTCCAGGTTCTTCTCTTCTGGGACAATGTATCCTGGAGTGATGGTGTGACCTAGAAATTCCAGAGTCTGGTAACCAATCATGCACTTGGTTGGACGAGCAGTAAGCCCTGCTTCCTTGAGCCTATTAAACACTCTCTCCAAGGATTGTAAGTGGTCATCCAAGCTGTCACTGGAAATCAGAATATCATCCATGAATGAGATGATGGACGGATCCTGTAGAGGATCAAGTAAAGTCCTCATCATGCGTGTAAACACACTAGGTGCATTGCTGAGTCCAAAGGGCATGACCTTGAATTCGTAGTGTCCACTAGGTGTACTGAAAGCCAACAGTGGTCGAATCTCCGGTTTGACTGGTATCTGATAGTACCCCCGACTCAGATCCACCTTTGAAAAGTACCGAGCCTTATGGAGCCTAGCGAATAACTGAGTTGGATTCGGCAAAGGTTCCACCTGAAATTGTGTGACTGTTCAGAAGTCGGTAGTCTATACACAACCGGTGTTCTCCACTTGGTTTCCGTAACAAAACTACCCCTGCATTGTATGGGGATGTGGATGGTGCAATCACGTCATCCTCCAGCAGTTTCTGTATTTCCTCCTCCAGGGCCTTTTCTTTAGAGAATGGCACTGGGTAAACCTTTTGGCGAACAGGCTCCTGTGTGGTCAAAGTCATCTCGAACTCAACCAACCTCGTTCGTCCTGGTTTATCAGTCAGTATCTCCTTATGAGACTTGAGAACCTGGGTTATCCTTTCCCTCTCCTGGGAGGTCAGATCAGAGTTCACTTGCACATCCCTATAGGTTTCCTGGTGTACCAAGGGATATTCCCTGCCCTCGCTGGTTCCCACTTCCGTCTCCACTGCAACTGCCATTGCCATGAGGTGAGCTGTCTTGTCTCCGGGTCTCTCTTCGTATTTCCGCAAGAGATTGATATGGAAATCTTCGACTTTCCCCGGATCCGGATTTGATAGTTGGTTCTGGATATCACCCTTTCCACGGGAAATGGTCCTTGCCAACCTATCTCCAGTTTGTTGTTTCCCGTTGGGAGTAGCAACAAGACTTTATCTCCCACCTCTAGAGATCTTTCTTTAGACCTACGGTTGTAGTAAGCCGCATGTCTTTTCCTGGCCTTTTTCAAGTTTTGATTTGCCAGAGTCCATCCCTTGTGGAGTTTTTCTTTCAGTTCCTCCACGTATTTATAGGATGAGATCACTTCTTCTGACGTCCCCTCTTCAGTCCAACTCCTCAACATGGCTTCCAACGGTCCTTTGATTGGACGACCAAACAGCAACGTAGCGGGTGGTAGTCCTGTTGAGCCACGAGGAACTTCCCGATAGGCAAAGAGTGCTGCTGGGATATATTCATCCCACCTATCAGGTTTTTCCCGCGCTAGTTTCCTGAGCATTGTCATCAACGTGCCGTTGAAACGCTCTACTTGTCCATTGGCTTGAGGATGGTAAGGGCTGGTATGTATGTGGTTAGAGTGAAACACCCTAAATACCTCCTCCATGAGTTTTCCACAAAACTGAGACCCATTGTCCGTCAGAATTTGATCAGGAAAGCCTAATCTGGTAAAGGCCTCCATCAGTGCGTCCGCCACTCTTTTCGACTCAATCGTGGTCAACGGTATGGCCTCACCCCACATTGTACAGCAATCCACCATTGTGAGTATATACATGTTCCTCTTCCTAGTCCTGGGAAGTGGACCCACGATATCGATGGCTACCCTCTCGAAAGGAGAGTTCATGATGGGCATCTCACCCAACACCACCGGTGCTGTCCAGTATTTCGGTGCCACCCTCTGGCACTCAGGGCATGACTTCACATACCGACGCACATCATCTGTCATTCCCGGCCAATAGTAATGGCAGGAAATCCGCTGCATGGTGGCGGCAATACCCATGTGTCCACTAAAGGAGATGGTATGCCCCATATGAAGAATCTGGGACCGGTGAGCTTTCGGGACGACCAACTGACCGTATAGGTTGTCTCCCCTTCCTGCTCTCATGTAGAGTATCCTATTCTTCATGTAGTACTGCCCCCGTCCTGGTGGATCAGCACTTTTCTGCAGCTTTCTGTAGCAAGGACGTAAAGTATCATCCTCACTCTGGGCAGTTCGTAGCTCCCCCGGCATTGGGTTAGTCATAATTGTGTCTGCCTCTTCCGTTTTCGTCTGAGAGAGAGTCTGCATTGCTCCCATATGGATTGGCTCCCTGGGCATTCCCAGAAAGACATACCGGCACCCTAGGATGGCTGGAAAAATGGGATCGGTCAATACAGCGGCCTTGATGGTACCGGTGACGTACCTTGACCGAATCTCCACATTAGCAATGGGCAACTTCATGGTCACAGCACTCTTCTGTGCAGGCTGTATCTCCATGGTCTCACCTGTGAATTGTTCTGGATGTACCAGATCCGCAGAAATCACGGCCTCCCCGTCCAGTCCTGTGTCGTATAAACACTCCACTTGACGACCGTTAACCTCTACCAATTCCACTACAGGCGGTGTTTCCTGGTCTGGAGTCTCTTCCTCGGCCTCGACCTGTTCGGTGGGCTCCACCTTAGGTTTCCCGGGGCACCCGACGAATTGAGTGTCTCATGACTTTCCCCTGCAGTCAATAGCATTGTGCGTATTCGACTTGCATTGGTTGCACCATTTCCCTGTCCTAGATTTTCTATTGCCGGACTTGAGTGAGCTCTCCTGGTGGCGAGCTTCCTTGTTGACCTTGGCATTTTCCGTGACAACCTCCTTGGAAGTCACTTGACATGCTGCGAAGTGAGGGTTCTTAGCCTTCGATTTGCAGTCCCTCGTATTGTGAGAGGGTGACTTACAAATTGAACACCACTTCTCCGACCACGGTCGTTTTGGTGTAGAGCTTGAAGTGCTCTTGCTTCCCTCCTTCTTCTTCTCTGAACTATCCTCTGATTTTTGCACATAAGGTTCCCACTTTTTGGTTCCTGAGTTTTTGGCTTTCTTCTTATCATGTTTCTCTTGACTTTTGGTGTTGGTGGAAAGGTTTTCCCCTGCCTCCCCATGTACCTCGACGAACCGTTCTGCTAATTTAGTCACGAGGTCAATACGTTCCGCTCCTTGTTCTCCCAGGAACGTCCTGAGAGGTTTAGACATCTGCTTCTTCAGCTGGTCGACCACCATGAGTTCTTCCAGACTCTCATAGTCATGTGCGAACCCAGCCAAATCCATCCACTTATGGAGATAAGATTTTAGACGCAAACTGTAGGCGGCAAACAACTCCCCCGGTTCTCGTTTCGCTGCTCGAAATTTTTTCCGGTAGGTATGTGACGTAACCTCGAATCGTTTCAGGAGAGCCGTCTTTAACTCGTCATAATTGTTCTCATGTCCTGGTGGCAGGCGAGAATAAACCTCGTATCCGGTCCCGCGAAAACCCTGGGATAGCTTGAGATTCAATTTGTTACGCTCCAGACCCATAGCAACTGACATAGCCTCGAAGCGTTGAAGGTACTGGTCAATTTTCTCTTTGTCCTCCTCGTAGACCGCTAAAGGAAACTTCATAGCATGGTACCCATGTCCACCTACTGGTGTTGAACCTTGGATGGAGGAACCTCCAACTGCTCCCTCAGTTTCTCCATTAGATTGACTCTTCAACTCGAGTTCCCTCATCCGGTACTCGTGCTCCCTTTTCTGAGCTTCTTGCTCCGCTTCCAGTTTCCTAGCTGCTTGCTCAGCTTCAAGTTTCTTATCTTCTTGTTCCAACTCCATCCTTCTGAATTCCAACTCGGCCTTACGATCGTCCCTTTCTGCTTGACGATACTCTCTCTCCACTTCCTGTATGTAATCCGTTAGAGCAGACCCCGACAATCCCATGTCTTCCCCCTTTGCCCTTAATTCTAACGTGCTTAGTTTAGGGGTGGCCATTTTACAGAGAGGTAAGCTAGCAGGTCGAGTACAATATAACTGCAAATTACTATACAGATATATGAACAGGTACTATAAATCTAGATATTACCACACACAGCACATTCACTCAGTGACAAGAGTAGAATCAGGACCACAGACATATGCAGACGTGTGAAGTGTGAACAGGTAAGATATTAGTCCTAACCCCTATCCACATTCACTCTAGCTGGATTCTCCAATATGATATCTCCCTCTTATAACTAAGGATCCCGGACGAGCCCCCAATAATGTCGTGTCCTCCTTTAAAGTGTCGTCCCTGGAGTGAAGAGAGTCAACACCCACATTATAATATTTTTTTCCCTATCAATATCCTGGAGAATCCACCAGCTTCCGTCCAACACACCCCATCAGCCCGTGGACACCTTTTCCTATCACTCTCTCACTGTCGTACTATGCCCCCTCTCATACTTCCCCAACGCAACATACTCAACAACTCTTGCTTCTAAAAATTAATAAAGATTAATTTATTAAAAGAAAAGTGTAACGTATATGAGACGTGTATGCGAAGAAAATGAGTGATGTGTTCTATACTGTGTGTATGATCGGACTTTCAGATAACAGCATAGTTTCTTCATTGCAAGGGCACACCACAGCACATTAAATCATAACTAGTGCACCTCACCCGGTGTCGAAACCCTCTTACCGGATACTGACTGTCATCTGTAGCCACCTGGTAATCCATCTTCATGATCATCCGAAATAGATACTGTTAATGTTTCTACACTTGATCCTAACTAGTGTTCATATAGGTTCAAGTATATGTCCTATGTAATATTACACTGGAATCTAGCACACGATGTGACTTATCCGTTAATGTTCTCGTTCCTTAAACAATGTTTGTCCGATGTGTGATATATCAACAATCATCACCCATCCTATGTGAACCATACCACGCAGGAGTCGTTATATTGGCTGGCTCTTCTGGGCCATGCCAAGGTGAACCCTTCTGAGTATGAGTCCAGCGTAAACATATACCATCTTTCTTCTCGGACGTTATTCCTTTTCCGTAAGAATCATTTTAGAGTCCAACTGGTGGTCGTCCAATTGGAGTGCACTTCTTCAAAACCAGTGTTGAGTTTCCTAGTAACTGGTGGAGAACCTGTGGGAAAACCAACACATAATGTGAGAGCACTAGTCACTGATCCTACCGGCTGGGTGTAAGCTTATTACCCTGCTCCGTTATTATACAGCTAACTACTCTGTCAGAGAGCCTTATAGCTTCCCACCTACGTCCGAATCAGGCTATGATAAGGAAAGACCAATAAACAGAGGGCAACCTCAGTATTCTATTCACCCTAGCAGAGCCAATATCACTATTCTACTCTAACTAGTTTTCCACTAACAGTGCTAATCATCACTCTATAGTTTTAAAAAGGCTACAGTCTATATTAATTAGAACTAATAGACTATATTGACTACCTTATGCAAAACCGCCTCATTCCCGGGATGGCTACTACACTTTGCCATAACGACACCTGCTAGTTAATCTTAAATTAATCTAACACTGTAGAGCTCTCCCACAAACACGTCCATCATTATCCACGGTTTTGGTCAACTCTGTTTCTCCCAATCATGGTTTATGGCAAAGCCTAAAATTGGTCACGTGACATGGTTGATGTCGTGCAGGTATTATTTGGGCATATCATCCATTGTCAAGAATCGATTTTCCCTTGCCTAGTCACTGTCAAAGTTGTCATCACTTGTTTTGACTCCCCCAACAAACTAACGAGTTACTGTATGATCCCAACAACAGTTTTCCCCAACAAGCTGCCAATCTTCTTGATGTTCCGGAAACTATAAATTGACAGATGTACTGTTATCTTCCGTGCTGAGTACTTCCGTTTTCCCTCTGACTTGTTTATAATCTGTCAAAGCGATGTATGATTCAGCGCACTCACTTCCCCTATACATCTGCAAATGTTAATTTTGCCCGACATGTGATGGCCGACATCCGATTGCCACCATAATCCCACGGGTTCCATCTGTATTCAAATGTTGACAAACTGTCAAAGCGGTGCCGGGATCCATCTCACTCACCACCGAGTGTTCCAAAATCCGTTAGAGATGTACACGTGCAGCTACAAATATTGTCCTGGGATTTTGACATCCGATTTGTTTATACTGTTAGTAAAATAGTTGTCGCTGGCAGATAGTCCGTTTTATCAGAAAGCCTCTATAATAATCAGCTGGGTAAACGCAAGGTTTTATTTTGTGACAGTCACTGCCACCAAGTTGTTTCCCAACAATTCGTGTAATGTTCCACTCCAGGTCTGGTGAATGAAAAGCAAGGTCAGGTGTAGTTGTAGAGTGTCATGATCTCGAGTAGAAAGTATGTGGGTCGGACGGCTTGTTAATCAAGATGAATCTATTCTCATCGTGCCAGTCTTCCAGTCTCTCTCCTCTCTGGTCCATGTGATCATAGCCCCAGCTCTGCGAGTGGCTGTTGAAATCGCCAAACCAAATCATTTTGTCTTTTAGTGGTAGTGTGTCCAATGCCTGTGGGCGGTCACTTGGACAGTAGTAATTGATCAGATGTAGATCTGTATTACCTGTCTTAAGTTTAAGTGTCTGATACTCAGCCCCTTCCATGTAGACTTTGATTTGGGAAGCCATGATGTTATTTCTTACGAGGGTCAGTATCCCACCTTTTCGCCTGTCCTTTCGGTCAGATCGGTAACACTGGTAGCCTCTGATTTTGAAGGCTATATTTTCATTGAGGTGGGTTTCTTGCAAGCAACATATGCTTACTTTTTCTTGGTCCAAGATTTTTTCTAATTCTATTTTTTTTTGTTGCTGACTCCCTCCGCATTCCAGTGCATTATTTTAAGTCTTCGTTTAGTATGGCCAGTCGTCCTATTCTCATGTCCCCTGGCTCCACAGGACATCTGAGAAGGACCTCCAGTAGTTGGGGTTGGACCCTTTCGAGACATAGGGCCCGGCACTGCACCTGCCTGGGGGTCCAAAGCAGGGCGAGCACCATAACGATTAGCAGTAGTCGACATATTCCATTTTGCGTGATTGTGTGGCATCCTGATTTCTGTGGTGCGCCTCTTGGCTGGTTGCCTCCGTCTTCAGCACCTTTCTTTGCTAGAGCAGACTGTGGTCTCACTCGAGTGTAGATGTGTACGCGCGCACACACCTGTCTGCGCATGCATGTACGTGCATACACATCTAGAGCATACTGGTTATTTTCCGGCGCCAGAGACTCGCCGTCGCCCCTTCTCCTGTTAGTTTAAACGGGCCCGCCACGTGAAGGCCAGGAGTTGGACTTTTGCTGCATAGGTTATGTATTCACGAGCCATTGAGGTATTTAAGCAATGTTGGGCGCTCACCCCAACACCGCGCCTCGGCTACATACAGCAACATTTGGAACCCTTCTGAATCCTGCTTGGTGTTGTGTTAAGAGCTGGGTTGTTTTTGCCAGATGCCATGTCAGCCTGCTATTATTTAATGCGTTCCATCTGGTATTAGTATGGCTTCTTTCCATGCCTGTGGGACTATTCCTCTCTTCCAGCTGTAATTTAGGACTACTATTAGTTTCTTTTTTGCTTTAGTACCTAGTCCTATTAGCATTTCATTTGTGATTCCATCCTTTCCTGGTGATTTCTTCTTTATTTAGGGTATTCATTGTCTGTTCCATTTCTTCCATTTTTAGATTTGCCATCATATATTCTGCTGCTGTCTCCGTATTACTATGATGTGTCTGTTTATCTTCGATTGCATTCTTCTTTTCGGTTGTAATATCAATGTGGTTTGCACTAGCATAGTGTTCCATTAGTGCATTTGGAGCCTTTTTTCCTGTAAGCAAGGCATTTCATTGTTTAACTGTTATTTGTTTGTTTCTGGGTCCTTCATTGCTCATGGCTTTCACTAGTTTCCATAGTTTATTTCCATCCCTGTCAAAGTTTAGTTTTTCTGTTGTTTCCCCCCCCCCTCCCCCCAAAAAATCTCTTGTTGTTTGATTTACTGTTCTTTTATATTTTGCTGAGAAGTCTCTGAGAAAGAGATGTTCGCTTCAGTTGTTTGTTATCTCTCTGCTGTCTTCCTGATATCTTCAACTTTGTCCTCCAAAATTTGTAGTTCTTCATTCCAGTATGGTTTGTAATTTTTCCTCGCTCCTATTGGAATGGACTCAGTGGCCTCCTGTATTATTGCTTTGTTTAGACTTTCCACCATTTGTTTCATGTTGCCATATCGTGTATTTATGTTTTCACAATATTTATCTGTCAGTATGGCAAATATGTCCCAATCAGCTCGTTTGTATTCCAGCGAGGCAAAGGCTTTTGCTCCCGTGGAACATACTCCATATTATTTACAAGATTGATTGGTCTGTTGTCACAAACTGCTAATTGGTTAAGCACATAGCGATCGATTTTGTGGAGGATGTCTCCTGTGCAGAAAGCTAAGTCTGGAGTAGAAGTGGTAAACTATCTTCTAGAGTAGAAGCTCGGTGTTTCATCCGCTTTGTTAAGTAGATGGAGATTTGAGTCTATTTCCCAGTCCTCCACTTCATCTCCTCTTTTGTCAGTATCTGATTATCCGCATCTTTATGAACGGCTATTAAAGTCTCCGACAATTTGTAAATTCTTATTTTCACGTCCTTTAACATTATATCAACACTTATAATTTATGTTTGGTTGTCAGAAGTAACAGATACTTCTCTGCAAGGTATAGTATTTCGTGTAAGTATTAGAACTCCTCCTTTGTGTTCTTCGCGGTCGAAACGTGTGGCCTGATATCCTCTGACTGAGAACCTGCGATTGGCGTTGAGATGTGTCTCTTGAATGCATGCCACATCTATTCTATTTTTATGAAGACGATGTGTTAAGGGGACTTTCTTGTTATAAACTCCTTCGGCATTCTACTGTAGTATGTTGAGTGTCCGGGGTGTTTGGTCAATAGCTCTTAACCTACGCTTCTGTGCCTTGACTCCACAGCACAGGGGAAGGTGACCACCAGTAGTCATTGGTGGACTCCCTCGAGGCAGGGGGCCCGGCATTATCACCGCCTGCTGACACTTCACGGGGATTAGAGTTAAGAAACGACATCGATGCACTCAGGACATTCCCACACTTGCTCCGTGCCCTCGTTCAACAGTCAGCGAAGAGTCATACTGCTATTGGTTCCAACTGCTATCTGATTGAAAGTTTTCCTGGTCTTCCCTCTCAGATTTGAAATTTGTCCAGAACCCCTGTCAATCCCCCTGCCAAATAATACTCTCCGCATACGGGTGCTGAGTCTGTTCTTCCGCTTTTCCACCTGGTCCCACAGGCGCCCGACCACCGCTTTCCTTATCCATAGGTAATCTTAGTGAATTGAAACACATGACGTATGGGAGAAGTCTTGGTGTATGACGAGGATGTGTGGCATAGGTCGAACGAACGAACGAACGAACGAATGCACTTTATTTTCAAAGGGTCACAAATTGGGTACGCAGACCCGTCTTACATTCAACCTTTCCAAACACTCATCTTTCACACATCAATTATCTATTGTGCATTCATATGTTAAAAAAAAAAAATGCTAAACTGAATGCCTGAATCTAAGCAATGCATATAACCATGTTATGAGACAGGCAAGCACACCCGCACACACACACACACACACACACACACACACGCACGCACGCACGCACGCACACGCACACTACATTCATACATACATAATTTACACACAGTCATGGTTACCATAGAGGTAGTCCCGGGAGTGTGGGAATAGCCAATTCCCCGACACCTTCAATCGTTCTTCTCCCTAGTCTGTGTTTTTCTTTAGTTTTTCATAGCCCGCCGATATCTTCGCACATTCTCTAGTCTCCTTTCATAGATCAAACAGGGAGAATTCCAGTACAGCTAACAAACTCCGTACCGCCTGCGAGAGTCCAATTGTGTGTATACTAAATAGAATCTCACACGACATAAATTTTGTTTTTGTGGAGTTAAGTAAGTTAAGCTAAGAACCGACATCACTGCACTCGGGGCAATCCCATAAGCGCTCAGTCCTCATCTTCAACAGCCAGAGGAGAGTTCCAATACTGATGGTGCACGTTGCATTCTGATTATATGTCCGTCTCGCTTTACCTCTGAATGGCGACTGTCGACCAGATCCTCTGACCATCTCTTGCTGCTGCATTCTCTCTAGACCATAATAGTCTCTCTGTTGGTATGCATTATTCACATTCTATCAGAGGGCTTTCACCACATCTGCCTTATCAGATAGGAGAAGATGAAAGAGGATGATTAATAGTAAGAGGGAAGTGGAGGTGCAGAAGAAGAAGAAGAAGAAGAAGAAGAAGAAGAAGAAGAAGAAGGAGTAGGAGGAGGAGGAGGAGGAGGAGGAGGAGGAGGAGGAGGAGGA
Source organism: Cepaea hortensis (assembly GCA_963921405.1). Taxonomy (NCBI): domain Eukaryota; kingdom Metazoa; phylum Mollusca; class Gastropoda; order Stylommatophora; family Helicidae; genus Cepaea; species Cepaea hortensis. The sequence continues at coordinate 148,456,519 of OY992878.1, read as the reverse complement.
GGAGGAGGAGGAGGAGGAGGAGGATTATATTAGAAGAGTAGAAAGATCATGAGGAGGCGGAGAAAAAGGATTATCTTGACGATGATGATGAGGAGGAGAAGGAGGTGGAGGAGGAGGAGGAAAAATACAATTCCTCTGCAACTGGTCAATCGATATGTTTCTTTATAGCCGTAACTTTCCTAGTTTTTTTTTTTCTCACTAATTAAAAACAATTGCCATGTTAGTGACGAGAATAATTAGCAGTTGAGGATCTGGCGCTGCCGCGGGCAGACTTCAGACAAATCTACGATAACAATCTCCTGCTGGGGAAAAAACAACAACAACGTTAACACACCCTAACAACTGGCATGATTCTAAGAAGAGACGCGGTTTTTTGTTTTGTAAATACGCCTGTAATACCGTTGTAAGCATATGTGAAGACTGATCATCCCGACTTGCTGAGAAAAGACAAATCAATACGGCATCTAATTTCAATCTGCAGACTACAACAAATGTCAAGTTCCTTGTAAATGTCTAGATCGTTTATTGTCAGTCAATATTTTGTTGTTGGCCATTTACAAATGTGTTTTGTTTTTGTTTTTGTTTTTGTTTTGCCAACTGCTTGAGAAACTGTACAGTTTAATATAGATAGTTAGCTTTTGTTTTTATTTATCGAGAATTTATTTCCACCTACCTCGAGTGGATAATAATTCACAGTGGAGAACAAAACACAGTTATTATCTGATTCCATGCCAACTAAATAAGTAGGTTTGTACCAAACATTGTGCACGATTAAACGATCAAGTATTATAATATAAATGTATATATTCACTCAGCATTACAATTGTGGAAGATACACGAAACAAAACAAACAACACGATGACACTTATTTTTCGCATATCCTATTACAGGACATCGCTGTCAACACCAGTATTTTACCGCTGTTGTTGATTTCTTGGCAAGATTACGCTCAGTAGTTTGTCATTGCTTTCTGAGCGACCGGCTCACATATCCCGTAAGTAACGAGCGCGGTGAGAATCGCTACCGATTCTAGCGCAGCTGCGTTTGTCACGTGGATAAACGGGATTACGTAGAAAGTCACTAAAACCTAGGCCAGGGAGACCGGCACAATGACACTATTATGGCTAGTATCGTCCTTCTGTCCAAATGAGAGGTCAGATGTGGCGATATATTATCCTTCAGCAGTGAATCAGTTAAACACTGTTGAACGTGTATTAAGACCTTTGGCCAGCTAACATGGCGGTGTGTCAATGTATGCGCTGTATGGCTGCTCCATTACGTTTGTATAGTACGATGATGGCCAGGGCATTCACTAATTTCTTGACACAGACCTGCATTGTACTGTACGTTGTCAGTTTATAGGCACAGTTCACCAGAAGTCAGACGTAGACTGTCCATAGCAATGCAGAGTATTAAGAGATTATAGAGTAACACGAGCAGACACATTAAAGTAACATTTCCTGTTGTTGTTATTATTGTTGTTATTGTTATTGATGTTATTGTTGTTGTTGCTGTTATTATTATTGTTGTCGCTGTTATTGTTGTTGCTGTTATTGTTGTTATTGTCATTGTTGTTTTTATTGCTATTGTTGTTGCTGTTATTGTTGTTATTGCGTTGTTATTTTAAATTGTTATTGTTGTTATTGCCGTTGTTGTTTTTTATTGTTATTGTTATTGCTGTTATTGTTATTGTTGTTATTGTCGTTGTTACTATTGTTGTTGTTGCCGTTGTTGTTGTTGCTGTTATTGATTGTTGTTGCTGTCATTGCTTTCATTGTTGTTGCTTTTGGTGTTGTTGTTGTTGTTATTGTTGTTGTTACTGTTGTTGTTTTTATTATTATTATTATTGCTGTTACTGTTGTTGTTATTATTGTTGTTGTTCTTCTTCTTCTGGCATTGACGTGAATGAAGTGTTGGTTTTCCAATTCCGACTTACCGGGTTTGAAGACAACCGCAAGCAATTTGTGTTCGCTTTGCGTTGTTTTTCGATGCTCGTTCAGAAAGCAATGGCAAACTAGTGAACGTAAAATTGCCTTGAAAATCACAAACAGGCAAACACCTCTTCGGTTGATTACGATGTTTTCTGAAGGACATACAACTAACTTTTACCGAATGACTGCACAAATTATGAGGTGGAATCTGGGAAACTAAGGAAATACCAGCAGACTGGACAGGAGAATATTTGGTAATGCTGCCAAAGAAAATGGACCGAAAAGAGTGTAACATTGTAGAGGGATAGTGTTACTGTCAGTTCCTAGGAACATATTAGCAGGATAATTCTGGAAAAAGTTCCAAGAGAAACACCTAAGAGATGAATGTTCGACCAACGTTCGATCCTACATTGACTAGATATTCACATTATGCGTACTAACAGCAAAGCATTAAATTGAACTCGGCGTGTTATATTGCATTTGTCAATTATGAGAAGACTTTAATAGAGCTGGTCATTGTGTGGTCGTGTGTGAGAATCCTCTTGGGGTGGGGATGTTGTCAGTAATCTAGGCTGTAGATGGACCCAACCTAAAATGTTGTCAGTAATCTAGGCTACCATATGGACCCAACCTAAAATGTTGTCAGTAATCTAGGCTACCAGATGGATGTAACCTAAAATGTTGTCAGTAATCTAGGCTACCCGATGGACCCAACCTAAAATGTTGTCAGTAATCTAGGCTACAAGATGGATGCAACCTAAAATGTTGTCAGTAATCTAGGCTACCAGATGGACCCAATCTAAAATGTTGTCAGTAATCTAGGCTACCAGATGGATGCAACCTAAAATGTTGTCAGTAATCTACGCTACCAGATGGACCCAATCTAAAATGTTGTCAGTAATCTAGGCTACAAGATGTACCCAACCTAAAATGTTGTCAGTAATTTAGGATACCAGATGGACCCAACCTAAAATGTTGTCTGTAATCTAGGCTACCCGATGGACCCAACCTAAAATGTTGTCAGTAATCTAGGCTAACAGATGGACCCAACCTAAAATGTTGTCAGTAATTTAGGCTACCAGATGGACCCAACCTAAAATGTTGTTAGTAATCTAGGCTACCAGATGGACCCAACCTTACATGTCAGTAATCTAGGCTACCAGATGGACCCAACCTAACATGTTGTCAGTAATCTAGGCTTCCAGATGGACTCAATCTACAATGTTGTCATTAATCAAGGTTACCAGATTTTCCCAACTTAACATGTTGTCTGTAATCTATGCTACGAGGTGGACCCAACCTAACATGGTGTCAGTAATCTAGGCTACCAGATGGACCCAACCTAAAATGTTGTTAGTAATCTTTGCTACCGTATGGACCCAACCTAAAATGTTGTCAGTAATCTATGTTACCAGATGGAACAACCTAAAATGTTGTCAGTAATCTATGCTACCACATGGGCTCAAACTAAAATGTTGTCTGTAATCTATGCTACCAAATGGGCCCAAATTAACATGTTGTCAGTAATCTATGCTACCAGATGGACCCAACCTAAAATATTGTCAGTAATCTAGGCTACCAGATGGACCCAACCTAACATGTTGTCAGTAACCTAGGCTACCAGATGGACCCAACCTAAAATGTTGTCTGTAATCTAGGCTACCAGATGGACCCAACCTAAAATGTTGTCAGTAATCTAGGCTACCAGATGGACCCAACCTAAAATGTTGTCAGTAATGTATACTACCAGATGGACCCAACCTAAAATGTTGTCAGTAATCTATGCTTCCGGATGGACCCAACCTAAAATGTTGTCAGTAATCTATGTTACCAGATGGGCTGAACCTAAAATGTTGTCAGTAATCTATGCTACCAGATGGACCCAACCTAAATTGTTGTCAGTAATCTAGGCTACCAGATCGGGCATACCTATTATGTTGTCAGTATTCTATGCTACCAAATAGGCCCAACCTAAAATGTTGTCAGTATTCTATGCTACCAAAAGGGCCCAACCTAAAATGTTGTCAGTATTCTATGCTACCAAATGGGCCCAACCTAAAATGTTGTCAGTAATCTATGCTACAAGATGGGCCCAACCTAAAATGTTGTCAGTAATCTATGCTATCAGATGGACCCAACCTAAAATGTTGTCAGTAATCTATGTTACCAGATGGGCTCAACCTAAAATGTTGTCAGTAATCTAGGCTACCCGATGGACCCAACCTAAAATGTTGTCAGTAATCTAGGCGACCATATGGACCTAACCTAAAATGTTGTCAGTAATCTAGGCTACCAGATGGACCCAACCTAAAATGTTGTCAGTAATCTAGGCTACCCGATGGACCCAACCTAAAATGTTGTCAGTAATCTAGGCTACCATATGGACACAACCTAAAATGTTGTCAGTAATCTACGCTACCAGATGGACCCAATCTAAAATGTTGTCAGTAATCTAGGCTACAAGATGAATGCAACCTAAAATGTTGTCAGTAATCTAGGCTACCAGATGGACCCAATCTAAAATGTATTCAGTAATTTAGGCTACCAGATGGACCCAACCTAAAATGTTGTCTGTAATCTAGGCTACCAGATGGACCCAACCTAAAATGTTGTCAGTAATCTAGGCTACCAGATGGACCCAACCTAATTTGTTGTCAGTAATGTATACTACCAGATGGACCCAACCTAAAATGTTGTCAGTAATCTATGCTTCCGGATGGACCCAACCTAAAATGTTGTCAGTAATCTATGTTACCAGATGGGCTGAACCTAAAATGTTGTCAGTAATCTATGCTACCAGATGGACCCAACCTAAATTGTTGTCAGTAATCTAGGCTACCAGATCGGGCATACCTATTATGTTGTCAGTATTCTATGCTACCAAATAGGCCCAACCTAAAATGTTGTCAGTATTCTATGCTACCAAAAGGGCCCAACCTAAAATGTTGTCAGTATTCTATGCTACCAAATGGGCCCAACCTAAAATGTTGTCAGTAATCTATGCTACAAGATGGGCCCAACCTAAAATGTTGTCAGTAATCTATGCTATCAGATGGACCCAACCTAAAATGTTGTCAGTAATCTATGTTACCAGATGGGCTCAACCTAAAATGTTGTCAGTAATCTAGGCTACCCGATGGACCCAACCTAAAATGTTGTCAGTAATCTAGGCGACCATATGGACCTAACCTAAAATGTTGTCAGTAATCTAGGCTACCAGATGGACCCAACCTAAAATGTTGTCAGTAATCTAGGCTACCCGATGGACCCAACCTAAAATGTTGTCAGTAATCTAGGCTACCATATGGACACAACCTAAAATGTTGTCAGTAATCTACGCTACCAGATGGACCCAATCTAAAATGTTGTCAGTAATCTAGGCTACAAGATGAATGCAACCTAAAATGTTGTCAGTAATCTAGGCTACCAGATGGACCCAATCTAAAATGTATTCAGTAATTTAGGCTACCAGATGGACCCAACCTAATATGTTGTCAGTAATCTAGGCTACCAGGTGGAACAACCTAAAATGTTGTCAGTAATCTAGGCTACCAGATGGACTCAATCTAACATTTTGTCAGTAATCTAGGCTACCAGATGGAACAACCTAAAATGTTGTCAGTAATCTAGGCTACCAGATGGAACAACCTAAAATGTTGTCAGTAATCTAGGCTACCAGATGGAACAACCTAAAATGTTGTCAGTAATCTAGGCTACCCGATGGACCCAACCTACAATGTTGTCAGTAATCTAGGCTACCAGATGGAACAACCTAAAATGTTGTCAGTAATCTAGGCTACTAGATGGACCCAACCTACAATGTTGTCAGTAATCTAGGCTACCAGAAGGACACAACCTAACATGTTGTCAGTAATCTAGGCTACCAGATGGACCCAACCTAAAATGTTGTCAGTAATCTAGGCTACCAGATGGACGCAACCTAAAATGTTGTCAGTAATCTAGGCTACCAGATGGACCCAACCTAAAATGTCAGTAGTCTAGGCTACCAGATGGATCCAACCTAAAATGTTGTCAGTAATCTAGGCTACCAGATGGGCCCAACCTAACATGTTGTCAGTAATCTAAGCTACTAGATGGACCCAACCTAAAATGCTGTCAGTAATCTAGGCTACCAGATGGGCCCAACCTAACATGTTGTCAGTAATCTAGGCTACCAGATGGACCCAACCTAAAATGTTGTCAGTAATCTAGGCTACAAGATGGGCCCAACCTAACATGTTGTCAGTAATCTAGGCTACTAGATGGACCCAAACTACAATGTTGTCAGTAATCTAGGCTACCCGATGGACCAAATCTAAAAGACAATTTCCTAAAAGACAACGGTGGCCGGGGTGATACTGAGCATATCATCCATCGAACACCGACTGGTTCAACAATGTCGGGCTAGCACCATAAGCTCAACCGGCTGCACGGGTGTGAAAGGGGATCCCTGACTTTTGTTATTTCCATGATGTGCTTTTATCACTTCAGTATGTCCCATCCACATGAACCCATTCTAACCCAACTGTTATTTCAACTCCCGTTGTCCCATCGTGGTATTATTTGAACCCCCTCAAAGTCGCACAGAGATTATTTTAAACATAGATACACCTCATGGCCTGCAGAGAATGGTGCTTCAGGAAGTGAACATAAGATGTGGACGACACTCAGTTCTCCGAGCGAAGGCCAGACGGACACATAATAAGATTGCAGTTAGTGTCATTAATAGTGGGACTCTTCGCTGGTTGTTGAAGATGAGGACGATGCGTGTGTGGAAATGTTCCGAGTGCTGTGATGTCAGTTCTAGATTCAGTTTAACTCAACTCTGTGATAAGCAACAACTGCTGAGGACAGAACAGCTGAACTCAACTCTATGGTAGGCAACAACTGCTGAGGACAGAACAGCTGAACTCAACTCTATGGTAGGCAACAACTGCTGAGGACAGAACAGCTGAACTCAACTCTATGGTAAGCAACACCTGCTGAGGACAGAACAGCTGAACTCAACTCTATGGTAAGCAACACTTGCTGAGGACAGAACAGCTGAACTCAACTCTATGGTAAGCAACAACTGCCGAGGACAGAACAGCTAAACTCAACTCTATGGTAAGCAACAACTGCTGAGGGCAGAACAGCTGAACTCAACTCTATGGTAAACAACAACTGCTGAGGGCAGAACAGCTGAACTTAACTCTATGGTTAGCAACAACTGCTGAGGACAGAACAGCTGAACTTAACTCTATGGTAAGCAACAACCGCTGAGGACAGAACAGCTGAACTCAACTCTACGGTAAGCAACAACTGCCGAGGACAGAACAGCTGAACTCAACTCTATGGTAAGCAACAACTGCTGAGGGCAGAACAGCTGAACTCAACTCTGCGGCAAGCAACAACCACTGAGGACAGAACAGCTGAACTCAACTCTACGGTTGTGACGAAACGACTGCGATGCAGTCTGGTCTCTGTATTATATCCCTTTGATGGGATTGCGACGGGTTAGTCTCCCTGGATTTGGTAACAATAACTAGGGGATTCCCTGTCAAAAGTAGTGCGTGACGTCACATTTCGGGTGATTTCTAGAATGCCCCAGTCAAGTGCGTACGTGGTTTGTTCTCACGAAAGACCCACAATTGCCTCAAGAAACACGGGATTGTGGAATTCTCCGTGGCTCATGACATTCTCCGTGACGCTGGATTTCTCCGTGGCTCATGAAATTCCCTAGGCCCGTGAAGGCATTGTGAAGACGCACTCAGTTGGTCGTGGGCAGTCGCCGGTCGGACCTCATCGAAGGAAGATCGCAGTAAGTCACTGCTAGAAGAGATGTCGGTAAACGCAGCCAGGCGGACATCTGCAGTGAAGGATTGTGATTTCTAAATCACAGGTAATGTGGTATTACTTCATTTAATTTAACCGTTGTCCGTAAATACCGCGCCTACAGTCTCAAAACGAGTAATCGGCCGAATGAAAATAGTCCTCCGCGCAGCACATAAAGTTACCGTCGCGTGTCTGCATATTTAATTAGCAGTTATGGATCGGCTATGCAATGTTTGACAGATGTGTCAGGAAACGCCAACAGTACTGAGCGAGTATACACAGGGCTGTACGTGTGTGTCTTCTGATACCTGTGTAAATCCGATGTTAGGATAGAAGATATTTACGGTGAGTGTACCAAATATGCATTGTTAGTGATAGGTGAGTTATTATCACTGCTCTGTGTAAGTAGATTCGGGTAATCTACCAACTGTGTGGCAGATGCGCTGAATATCTTGTTTAGTGATTAAATACTCAGGGCAGGAAGTTGACATACGTTACATTGTGATGCTAGACTCAGTTAATAGGGATAATTTATTGCTTGTTATTATTATTGATGTGTCATTTGCTTAGCTAGAATAGGATGGTAATTTATGTCTGATAGCAGTGGTGATATTATTCCGAGGACAAGGTGATTATTTCATTGGGATTTCAAGGTAAGTATTTGCTGTGGGAAAAGGCCAGTGCTGTTCCTCATAGGCGGAAAGGTTTGTATTTACTGGATAGCAGTTGATAGAAAGTATTTATGATGCCTGAAAGTCACTGCTTGTTTACATGGCCGTCCGCTAGAGTGACCATGCGTGTTCACTCGTGCGTATGTCTAACCACCGACTGGTTACGAGGCCTGTCCGACCGACCGTTATGTTGCTTGTCAGACCCAAAGCAATAGTGCTTAACAGATGGTTGAACATACCCGACCGAGAGCGATGCGGCGCTCTATAATCGAGGCCGTTGCGTCTACGTAGATCGAAATATGAACTGAACCTGGTCTGTCTCTATGATTCTCCTCTTTAAGAAACCTGACTCTGATAATGGAGTAACGGAGTTACTGCAATGAAGAAGTAGTAGTATGCTCTGGGGTAATGGACCCCCATAAAGGGGAGCTGGAGATTTAGGAGAGGGGGGCTGGTAGCCTCTCTAAAAGGGATGACGTGGCCTAACTAGCCACGGAACAGAATGCGCCTTGCCCACGGGAGCTGTGGGAAAGTGTATTGGTGGATGGCCACCAAAGCTGTGCTCAACAGACTTGACCGTTATGGATGAAGGTCAAGTACTACAGATCAAACGATGTTCTGGGACGGAGATCCCAGAACAGAAGCTGTTGCTGTGTTGTAAGTTTGTTAATTAAGTTTAACACTTTCTAGTTATACTTTATTAAGGCTACGTTAATGAATTGTGAGTTAGATAATTTATTAAGATTGTGTGTAGTCTTTAATAAGTTAGGTTTAATTAGTTAATCCATAGGTGAAGGGATTGATTAATTGTTGAGTAGGTATGGAAGGAGGATATGTCCGGCTGGGTACCTCCTAGATAATTTAATCACTACACTGAAAGAGAAGTAGGTGTAGTTCCTGGTTGATGGATAGTGAAGAGACAGGGGTGGATTAGCACCAGGCGAAGGATACTTTGACAGAGTCATACAGTCGACTTGGTGCTATCGGGCTATCGGATGCCCAGACGAGTTTCTTAACTATACACTGGTGTATTATTGCTTTCTCTCGCAGCCTCATGTCTATACATTGTAATTAGGAGTAGATCGATGATGTTGATGATCACTTATGTATATTGTATTATATATATGTTACTGAGAGGCATGTATTAATGTGGAAATGCAGTGTGGTCCTTGATGTAGTTGAGTACTCACACCCACCCCTCCATGTTTCAGGATCTGTTATAGGTTAGATCCAATGAAGATTCAGGAGCTCAACCATAAGCTCCATGGGACTTGCTCGCTCAAGTGCCAATCAAGATGAGATGTGAGGCGTTACTGGGAGCAGTCATCTGAATCTGTCTACTAATACTGGAAGTCAATTGAATTGAGATGAGCCAGTAGGTCTAGGCTAAGACCACCGTCAAGAGTCCGACGAAAGTAATCAACCGATCCAGATAGGGCCAGAGACTAAAGCGTCTAATGGTTCTAACCAGTGAGGTACTGGTACATGTCTCGATCAATGATAACTTTATGATTTTCCAGGAAATGAAGTTCAGGTGTTGAACCTAATGTTTACCAGTCATGCTAATGGCCAGTTTATTAAGCTTCCGGCCCGGCTGGGTCGTTATGGGACACCTTGTCTACAGTTCACGAAACCGCAAGGGTGAATCTACAGCGGTGATCCTTTTTTGAAGCCATGAACCGGGTCATATGACCGGCAGCAGAGATTTGACATTCTGATGAACTGTGCAGGTAGTTGATACCTACCGACCTGAGTTTATTGAACAGACTTGATGAACTGGTAGGGTAGTTAATACCTACCGAACTGTGTACGAAAGATACATGCGAATATGTTCAGTGTTAATTCACGTATTGAGTCATGCAGTAGTGACCGTGTGGTACTATAGAGGTAGTGCTCCAGATATAGGTTGCTGATACGTGTTTCCCAGGAACTGGCGAGACAGAAGAGCAACCAGGCTCTTGTAGATACTTGTGTAGTGTGCTATAGGACTTTTCTTTAGTGGGGAACCTGGAGGATTCTAGGGTCGACCCAGACGTCATCAGCGGAGTGGAAATTGTGATTTAGGAAGTCAAAGGAGGATCCTCAACGGTTGGTGAAGCGTCTGTCAGGCATCAGTCCTACGCCTGACCATCCCGAGATCTGGCTCACAGTGGGAGATGAGAACTTCGGAAAGGAGAGGCACCTTGGAGTTCCGGTCCACTGGGGGTTTCTCAGGTGAGTCGTAACCACGACAGGAAAACAGCACGAACTTAAGTCACAGTCTCCGTGATGAAGACGAATCATCAGTAGATCTTCTCTTGTACATATTGTCTTCTATTCAGGCTTCCAGCAATCATTCTCTGTGTTGCAGTTGACGTAGTTAGAATTAAATTTTGCTTTGTTAGCCATGGCTTTGTGTATTAGTGTGACTGGTGTCTTGTCCGAGCCCCCTTTAGGTAGGATTCCCTAAGTGGGGAGGGGAGGTTCAGCTGTCCCGTCTTGTGTGGGGCCTTATAGATGTGAAGGTCTATTGGGGTGATCGGAGCAAAGGCTGGGGATATTAACTATAGTAACAAACCTGTCCAAGCCCCGGGGGTCTTGTTACAACGGTAAGCAACAACTGCCGAGGACAGAACAGCTGAACTTAACTCTATGGTAAGCAACAACTGCCGAGGACAGAACAGCTGAACTTAACTCTATGGTAAGCAACAACTGCCGAGGACAGAACAGCTGAACTTAACTCTATGGTAAGCAACAACTGCCGAGGACAGAACAGCTGAACTTAACTCTATGGTAAGCAACAACTGCTGAGGGCAGAACAGCTGAACTCAACTCTATGGTTAGCAACAACTGCTGAGGACAGAACAGCTGAACTCAACTCTATGGTAAGCAACAACTGCTGAGGACAGAACAAGTTACAGAAAAGCATGTCTGCGAGAGAATACGTTTATCGTGCCCTCCTCGTGCATGTTTGTCAAAACAAAGTAACATAATAAATCTCATATTTAACAAACTGTGATACTGTGGTTAAAGTGCTCTCTTACATACACGTGAGGTGAACAATGACGGCTGCAGCAGGATATGACATAATGAGATGAAAACAGTTGATTATATGTGACTTCTGCGATACAGTGTGTGTGTGTGTGTGTGTGTGTGTGTGTGTGTGTGTGTGTGAGAGAGAGAGAGAGAGAGAGAGAGAGAGAGAGAGAGAGAGAGAGAGAGAGAGAGAAGGGGGGATCAATCAAGCACAATGTTATGTTCGATATAAATACTTCTTTTGTTCACTTTGGTTCAGCTGTATCTTTATTATGTAATTTCATTTCGTCTAGAGCTGTTTGTGTGGTTCCTGAAGAAGATCTTTAAGATCGAAATATCGGATTCATTGTGTTGTGGTTTGGCTAATTTTTACATTTTGCTTTACGTTTATTTAGTATTATTATTATTGATTTTTCCCTTTTGCGATTTCTGTTAACCGGGTTTGGGCTCGTTGTAAGGTAGGCTATGTACATTGTGTCTGTGTTTGTTTTCTCTCTCTCTTTCATTTTTTTCCCCCACAGGAATCGCACATACCTGTTTTAAACTCATATTTATTGAGACCAGGTAGGGACTCACTGACATCACATTGTCCCCGATCAATACGGCTGTGGGCATTTAAATACCCGGAGGTCGGTATTTGTTACCACCATTTCCACTCGTTCACTTCTCCGCAGACGTGAAGTTTCAGACCCGACCTTACCTACCCTGCAGGTGTATGAGCTTGACCCAGGTCCATTAACAAAAAAAAAAAAAAAAAAAAAAAAAAAAAAAACAAAAAAAAAAAAAACCCGTCTCGATGGGTATTCGAACACTTGTCAACCATACTCACAGGCATGCGTTCTAACCATAGCTTTAACCATAGCTTTAACAAACTGCCAGTGTCAAATACTCAGTGGTGACAAACAAAAACAAAAATAAAAATGTGCTCAAGCAAGTCACGCACATGCAAGCTGTATTTTTATCTATATCACACTAGCTGACCCGGCCCGGCTTCGCCCAGATCCTGGTGGGGAGCATCTCATTTAATTCATATAAGTAGTCATATAAGCTCCCGTTCCCGACTATCTGTCTGTCTGTCTGTCTGTCTGTCTGTCTGTCTGTCTGTCTGACCCGGCCCTGCTTCGCCCAGACCCTGATGGGGAACATCTAATTTAATTCATATAAGTAGTCATATAAGTTCCCGTTCCCGACTGTCTGTCTGTCTGTCTGTCTGTCTGTCTGTCTGTCTGTCTGACCCGGCCCGGCTTCGCCCAGCCCCTGGTGGGGAGCATCTCATTTAATTCATATAAGTAGTCATATAAGCTCCCGTTCCCGTTCCCGACTGTCTGTCTGTCTGTCTGTCTATTATTAGAAAGAGCACATGAAAGATCTTTACATCTTCCCCCAACAATTAACTTGGGTAAATGGAGCGTCTTATTTAATTCATATTCGGCCCCTGCTCCCGTTCCCGTTCCCAAAAAAGACGACCCGGCCCGGCTTCGCCCAGTCCCTGGTGGGGAGCATATCATTTAATTCATATTCGGCTGAGTGAGGAGGAGGAGGGAGCAGGAGGGAGAAGGAGGAGACAGGAGGCGGAGGGAGGAGTAGGAGGGAGGAGAAGGGAGGAGGGGGAGGGAGGAGGAGGGAGGAGGAGGGAGGAGGAAGGAGGCGAAGGAGTAGGGAGAGGGAGGAGGAGGAGGGTGGAGGAGAGGAGGAGGAGGGAGCAGGAGGGAGGAGGAGACAGGAGGAGGGGGAGGGAGGAGGAGGAGGGAGGAAGAGGAGGGAGGAGGAGGGAGGCGAAGGAATAGGGAGAAGGAGGAGGGAGGAGGGGGAGGGAGGAGGTGGAGGAAGAGGGGGAGGAGGAGTAGGAAGAGGAGGAGGTAGAAGGAGGAGGGAGGAGGTAGGAGGAGGAGGGAGGAGGTAGAGGGAGGAGGAGGGAGGAGGTAGAGGGAGGAGGAGGGAGAAGGAGGAGGAGGAAGAGGGACAAGGAGGAGGAGGAAGAGGGAGAAGGGGGAGGAGGAAGAGGGAGGAGGAGGAGGAAGAGGGAGGAGGAGGAGGAATAGGGAGGAAGGAGAAGGAGGGAGGAGGAGAAGGGAGGAGGAGGGAGGTGGAAGACGAGGAGGGAGGAGGAAGAGGAGGAGGGAGGAGGGGTAGGATGAGGGAGGAGAGGGAGGAGGAGGGAGGAGGAGGAGAGAATAGGAGGAGAGAGGAGGAGAAGGGAGGAGGAGGGAGGAGGAGGGAGGAGGAGGAAGAGGGAGAAGGAGGGAGAAGGGTGAGGGAGAAGGGAGGAGGAGGAGGGAGGATGAGGAGGGGGAGGAGGGAGAGGGAGGAGGAGGAGGAGGGAGGTGGAAGGAGGAGGAGGGAGGAGGAGGGAGGAGGAGGAGGAGAGAGGAGGAGGGAGGAGGAGGGAGGAGGAGGGGAGAAGGGAGGAGGAAGAGGGAGGAGTGATGAGGGGGAGGAGAAGGAGGAGGTGAAGAGGAGGGGGAGGAGTAGGCGGCGGAGGAGGAGGGATTAAGAGGAGGAGGAGGGAGGAGGAGCGAGGAGGAGGGAGGAGGAGGGGGAGGAGGAGGGAGGAGGAGGGTGGAGGAGGAAGAGGGGGGAGGAGGAGGGTAGGAGGAGGAGGAGGGGAGAGGAGCAGGAGCAGGAGGAGGAGGATTATAACGCATATGCCTGTAGATAACTGCAGCGAAAAGGTCCACCTATTTGAGAAATATGCAACAATTTTACATATATAGCAACTCTATTAGAAGTTATGTCCTCTCATTATAATGTAAATTAAGTATTAAATAATAATAAGAAAATATGTTTGTACACTAAAAAAACTATGACAGTTGGCAGCACGGGAATGATTAGAAGACGTGTTGAAAATTTCATCTCAAGCGTTCGCGAACGCATAAAGGACATACAGACAGACAGACATACATTCTCTTTTATATATTTAGATTATTCGGTCCTATTTATAAATTGTATTGACTCTGGGTAAAACCCACGGATAATCATTTTCCCGTTGCAAATGTTGACGGCTGTTATATTAATCAGTGCATCTATGTTTAAGAAATCCAGACCTAACCCATTTTCATATACCTGGTTAATTTTTTGAATGACTGGTAAATGTAATTTGAATCTACGCTCCGTTAAATGTCACGCAGTAACACACACACAAGCGCACGCGCGCACGCACGCACACACGCGCACACACACAGCCACACGCACGCGAACATACGCACGCACGTGCACACACACACGCGCGCGCGCACGCACGCACGCGCGCGCACACACACACACACACACATTGACAAAATTATTGCATGTCCTTAAAAAAATTGTTTGGTTGTTTGTGATGTCCTAGGCAATTTTACTTTCGGTAGTTTGCTATTGCTTATAAAATAATCGACTTATCACACCATTGTGAAATTGAGCCCAAGGCCTCTGATTTCGAAACCGGCCTGTGGGATTGTGAAATTGCATTCACAATCCTCAAGCCACAGACGCTGGCGCAGTTAGTATATAACATACTGTTGTAAGCAATCGTCCTTGTTTTACGAACACTTTCTGATTCTCGTGAACTTTAACTTCTAATTATTCCTCTTCTGGCAAATTACTGAACGTAAAACTTGCGAAGACATCAACAGCAGCTGAAAAAAGCTAGTGTTGACTGTCCTGTTAAGAATATACGAAAATTAAAAAAAAAAAATAATAAAAACAATTCCTATTCTACGAGCTTCTCACGAGGCGAGCTTGTCACGCCGAGTTATGCACCTCAAAACTCAGTGTGTCGGACAGTGACATGTATTTGTGTAATGTTTTCTGCCTATAGACAGACTCCATACAAGGTAACAAACGGGCTGTATCTACCCGTGGGTAGGTTTTCTTGCCTAACAGTTGTGCCAGGGCGAGAGCCTACTCTTTGCCATTTCCAATTGCTATTGGGAATCTTGCCGGTCTCTCTGGCCGAGGGGTTACAACACTTTCTCCGTAATCCTGTTTATCACGCAGAGTCTCGTAGCGGGCGAGAGCTGGAGGCGGTTCGACCCCCGCTGGTGACTTGCGGGATAACTGAGCCGGTCTCTCAGAAAGCAATGGCAAACTACTGAGCGTAATCTTGCCAAGAAATCAACATACAGCTGAAAGATGCTGATATTGACAGCGATGTCCTGTAAAGGATATGCAAAACATTTATTATAATATGGAGACTTATCTATTGGCTGTACAACATTGTTACATATCCATTGGCTGTACAACATTGACACAAATCTACCGGCTGTACAATAATTTGAAATATCTACTGGCTGTACAACATTGTGACATATCTAGTCGCTGTACAACATTGTGACATATATACTGGTTATACAACATTGTGACATATCTACTGGCTGTACAACATTGTGACATATCTATTGGCTATACAACATTGTGACATATATACTGGTTATACAACAGTGTGACATATCCATTGGCTGTACAACTTTGTGACATATATACTGGTTATACAACATTGTGACATATATACTGGTTATATAACATTGTGACATATATACTGGTTATACAACATTGTGACATATATACTGGTTATACAACATTGTGACATATCCATTAGCTGTACAACATTGTGACATATCTATTGGCTATACAACATTGTGATATATCTACTGGCTGTACAACATTGTGACATATATACTGGTTATACAACATTGTGACATATCCATTGGCTGTACAACATTGTGACATATCTATTGGCTATACAACATTGTGACATATATACTTGTTATACAACATTGTGACATATCCATTGGCTGTACACCATGGTGACATAACTACTGACTATACAACATTATGACATATCTACTTACTGTACAATATTGTGACATATCTACTAGCTGTAAAATTGTGACATGTCTACTAGCCGTACAACATTGTGACATGTCTACTAGCTGTAAAATATTGTGACATGTCTACTAGCTGTAAAATACTGTAACATGTCTACTAGCTGTACAATATTGTAACATGTCTACTAGCTGTACAATATTATAACATGTCTACTAGCTGTACAATACTGTGACATATCTACTGGCTGTACAACATTATGACATACCTGCTAATGGGTAGAAGAAATAAACCGAATGCCTGCACAATGCTCCAGACAAGGTCTCTCTGTATATGATGCTCTTCCACATTACAATGTTGATAGTCGTTAACCACGTGATACGCCGGCGTCTGTGGTGGAGGGGTAGCGAACGCAGTGACAACCCTGCATATCACAATCAGCTGCGGGCGATCTGGAAGTAGACCGCTTCGTGTTGATTGCTAATAACGGTATGAGGCGTCGGTCGTTCAGAAAGCATTGGCAAACTACTGAACGTAATCTTGCCTAGCAAATCACAAACACCCATAAATTTTGGGGTTGATTGTGGTGTCCTATACAGGATACGTAATTAAATCGTTTCTGTTAAACCACGTGATACAGGTGGACTTTATCCGTATCCGCCCAGGAATCAGGAAGCACCAAATCCACAAGGAGCAGTCGGAGCGGCTGCAGCAAGAGCAGGGCGGTCACCATCACCAACGCCAGGTAATGGGAGCGGTTCGTGAGCCATTTTCGGGTCGTCATCTGGAAACAGAAATAACAATTGTTGAACCTCGTGCCTAGGAGATTTAAAAACAAATCAAATTGTCTTCTCATTAAACTCATTCGGGCATGTATTTCATAAAGCTGATAACCAATAGACAACTTGGGAGAAACTATTTCACCTAACTTTCTATGACCGTGATTTGACGTACGCCAGGACCTCAAACTATGTTTGGGACATTGTGCGAGAAAGACTAAACACACTTAATGGGAGGTCGCAACAATTAGGTCTAAACATTTATAGTGGAAAGACAAAGACAATAAGAATATATCAAGTAACTAATAACCTAATCTTCCTTGGTGAGACCTCACTTCAAGTGGTCGAATAATACATCTATTTAGTTAGCATTGTAGACAAAGATAAAGGAACAGATAGAGATATAAATAAAATAAGAGCTGAAACAGACACGCTAGAAGAAATTAAGAACTAAATTTAGACTATTTAACTTGATTTATTAAGTTGATTTATTTCGATCGTTAACTCATAACTACTGAATGGATCAGAAACATAGATCACAACTTAAACAATGTCTAATAAACTAGCGGGTGTGGGTCCGCGTGGCCAGGTGGATAAGAACGCGTGTTCTTAAACATCCGGTCTGTGATGCCGAGGTAAGGGGTTGAATCCCTACACCGGTCAATTGGACAAAAATGTTGACCTATCGTCCTTGACTTGGGGACGTAAATTACACGTACCTCTGAAGAGGGAGTGGGTTTGCCTGATGGCGAGGGACACTGTTAATAGGGAAAGCTAATCCACACGCAAAATTCAGCCCAACACTACTAGAAGTAGTGTGTAGGCACTACGCTTGAGTTCAAAGTGAGCTTGAAAAAAACAAACAAAAAAACTACCGGGTGTTTGTAAAGTCTCTCTATATTTTGTATGTAGAACACATTTAAAAAACTCTTTCTTCCGTTGATAACACCATTCTGTTTGAAGTACAAAGAATTACTCCAGCAGACGACAGCCATTCGCTGCATATTGCTTTACGATGGACTGAAGAGCACATTTGTTGATGACATCATGTACTTAATTTTTTCAAATTTGGCTACACACAAAGTGTGGTGAGACTTTACAAACACCCGGTACAAACATAAAGGGTGCCTGTGCGACAGAACAGGCGGACTAATAGAATCGCTAGTTCAGAGCTTCAGCTGAGAAATAGGCAGGACCTTGCGGACGAAACTGTGGAACAGACGCTGGTGATCGATAGGACGTGTATTGAGACACTGGTGATCTGTAGGACACGCACTGAGACGCTGGTGATCGGTAGGACACACACTGAGACGCTGGTGATCGGTAGGACACACACTGAGAAAACCTGGCAATAGTAATAGTGTAACTAGAAACTCCTGTCACTGAAACCCAAATGGCAAACGTAGCAGAGGAGACCAACAATATACAGAGAAGAGAATTAGAGATAGAGATGAATAATAGAGGGAGGGCAATGATAGAGCTGTAGGAGATTACGATAGATACCGCGGTTTGATGGGAACTAACTGACGGATTGCAATCACATGGGAGATAATGGGTAGATGAGTAGACCTTAAAAGTGTATACAGTATTCGCTATAAACTTACCTTAGCATTGATGCTGCTACAACAAGTACTAAATATCACATAAACTTCCCGTGTTCTGATGCGGAGGTAGCGGGTTCAACCCCTACATCAGTCAGGTAGATTACAATGTTGACTTCTCGTCCTTGACTTGGGGACGTAAATTACAAATACTTCAGAAGTCGGAGTAAGTTCGTCTGATGGCGAGGGACACTGGTAGTAGGCAAGGCTAATCGACACTCAGAAATCAGTCCAGTGCTCTAGAAGTAGTGGCACAGCACGTGTATAGACTACGGCTGAGTTCAAAGCGAGTGAACGCCAAAAAAAAAAAAAATAAATAAAAAGCCAACGTGGTGGAATCGAAAAATTAGCCTTACGTTTGGGGGAAATAATAGAAAAAAAGGAACTGGAGATATCACAGGAAGACGTCTGGAGAAAGCTTTAACGGCTGAGCATAAATCATAATATACGCAACACCATTTCATCAAAGTGGCGGGTGACAGAAACGTTGCAGTGTCATGATCGGCAATGTCAGCACCAGAACTGGAATCTGAAGATGAAAAGAGCAAAGACGACTCCTCACAAAGATGTCAAGTTAAGTAAAGGAAGATAACAAAAACTCTGCGTGTATGTAAATGGAAATGACAGAAAAAAGACAAAAAGAAAAATTATAACAGAAATGAGATTCCTGAGAAGAATGCTCAACCTATCAAGAAAAGAGAAAATCAGAAATGATGAAATCGGGACTAAAGTGGGGGTTATGGCAGCGCTAGATTTCGTTAGAAACAGTAAGTGAAATGGATCGCCCACATAACTAGGCTACCAACTGACAATATACCACAACAAGCAATGATGTACAGACCAGATGAAACTGGAAGAAAAGGCCGACGATCTGGACAGATGGAATAACAGTCTACGGGAATCTCGAGAGATATAAATAAACGGGCACTCTTCGCTATTTATGCTTCACCTAGACACCGAAAAGTACAAGAGAAACAAGATGAGATGATAATGATGATGATAAATGATAACTATATAGAAAATATACACAAACATATTATGCACTATTGAAACAGTTGTTACTGTGATGTCTATTCACCTGGCTTGACGTTTTTGTGAAGAATATTATCATCAAGTGATCATTCTTCACCATATCTCCAACAGGATCTATTAATGTGTGTGTTGCTTGCTTGCTTGTGTTCGTTGGCTTGAGCTCCAACGCGAAGTCCTGTATGTCGGATGAAGGCATCCTTTTGTCCAACATCAGTGTGATGTCATACAGGACCTGAGTTTGGCGTGAGTATCCGTTGTCCCATGTCTGGCTTATTGGTGTGCAGACTGGTGGTTCCTCGCCGTACAGGCAGACACTCTCCGACTTCGGAGGAATCGGCGATCCTACTGACCGTAGCCAGGACCCCGAAGGGCCTGTTGCCCAGGACGCTCGACGAGGACGCGTCAATAGGTCTTGGCCAGTATATAACCCGGCCCTGGTGCCTTGGAAACACCTCTGCGTCCCAATTTGTGTGTTGACTCCCTTCCGTGCAATGATACACGACTGTCAACAATTTTCCCTCGGTGGCTTCCACTATCTCTCTTTCCACAAATATTTCCATTTGACATAACATGTTCCAGTGTTTTTTTTCTCATAATGAGGAAAAAGAAAGATATTATGACAGCCTCTACCTGTTGTTAGTGATACGAGGGTAAGTTAATAAGTAAGTCACTGCCAGAATGTTATTTTGCATTATTTTCAGCTCGCCGTCCAACAAAACAGTCCAGCAGTATAACAGGAGCAACTTTAATAATTATCAAACGACTTGAGGCAGGCTGACATTTCTTGTAATGCGATTTTATTTGCATATAATAGCTTGTGACGTCAGTAAACAATAAATTCCCCGTTCCCATGTTGATGGGAGGGCCGGTACCATGTTAATAAGCATACGCACAATACTGATCATATATACATTTAATTAATCGAATGTCAAGATAATGCTTAACCGCCTATCGTTATTTAGATTGCATCCTTGCCGCTCATCATAACCGTAACTACTTACAAGGAACCATGTTTGTTGACAACTTGCTAACACTGAGCCATTCTCTCGAGTTTTGGTCTAAATATTCATGGCCAACCTTCAGTAATGACTTTAGAGTGTGCCTTGATCATCTATCTTACACAAATGGTTGTTTACTTCTTCCATTTACATCTGTTGAAAGGATTTACGATACCAATTCGCCTCTGACAATATTATGCCACCTTGTTGCTATCAGTCCCAGACCTAACTAGCCGGTTGATGACGTATTACGCAGTGACGTTTTTCACACAGTGACATCGCTTGGCAACCCTTGCCGTCTGTTGCTTTGAGATTAACTCTTCGGGTTATTTTTCATTTTTAAATTCTGTGTCTCATTCTGAAGTGCTACATGGCAGTCACAAATGGCTGTAGAAAAATAACTAAATATGATAACAACTTGAAACCAGTTTATTTTTATACGTACATTGCCCTTTTATATCTCAACATAATTTCCACCAACATTGATGCACTTATCCCATCGTTTTATCAGTCCGCCCAAACCGGCTGCATAGACTTGCGTGCTTTGTTTTCATTTACCGGCCATCCCACAGAACTGTGTGACTTACTCATTGACACACCCTCGTAACGTTTTCTACCCAGCTATACACCACTTTACGGGACAAAAATTTGTCAGCATAAACAGGAAACCCACCTTGGCGGGAGACATTTCGCGAATGACGCCGAAGTTGAATGTGAAGTGAAAACGTCGTTTAGAAAACAGAGCACGCAGTTCTGTGCAGCCGGTTTGGGAGGACTAATAAAACGATGGGATAAGTGCATCAATGTTGGTGGATATTATGCTGAGAAATAAAGGGACAATGTATGTATATAAATAAACTGGTTTCAAGTTGTTATCATATTTAGTTATTTTTCAACAGCCATTTGTAACTTACTTATTAACTTACCCTCCTAAGATTTGTTTGTGACTCAGCCTCTCTCAAAATGTCCAGTTTACGCATTCTGGCTGTCCAAGAAATTTTCAGCATTCTTCTGTAAAATTGCTGGCTCCGTGGCTAAGAAGTTACGGACGCAGTTCATAATCCCGCATACCCGCCTTCGAAACACAGCTGTGAGCGATTTAACAGCAGACCGCTTTGCGTTTGGTTTTTTACTAAATGGTATGGGTGTCTGAACGTAAAATTGCCAAGAGATTACAGCAGCAAATAATGCTGGTGTTGACTGCGACGTCCCGTAAAGGATATGCTAGTAACTTATTTTTTTTTTTACTCTGTAAAATCACATCTCCAAAACGTCCGAGGCAGTTTGTTATTGCTTGTTTACTAATTGCCCAGGATTCGTAGCCATATGTTAGAACTGGTTCTATGTAACAAGTAAACATTATTTGTCTAACTTCCATTGAGAAGGGCTATGTGCGTATATTTTCTTCAGTTGATATAATGCATGTTTTTCCTTGTCCAATTCTGACGTATATAATATGATTTAGAATGCCACGGAAGACAGAAAAGCGAAGGTGAGAGTCATAAAAAACAAAACAAAAAATGAAAACCGTAAACTGATTAGAGAAATCAGGCGTCGACAGTCTAGATTTCCGGGCACGCTATGAGGAAAAATAAACTAAAAAGCTTAGTGGCAAGATTGATGAGATGGTGGAAAGATTAAAACCAAGATAGCTTGACCACACGGCATAGACGGGACAAGAACGCAGTCTTGATCCATGACTGTGATAGCGTGAGATAGTGCACTTTGACCGCCCGAGATAAAGCACATGATGATGATCATTATGACGATGGTGATGATGATGATGGTTATATGTGTTTTTGTTTAAGCAGGAGTCCGCAGGAATTGAATATAATATTTTCGTTCATTTTGTTCTGCCATTTCCTGCTGCCATATTTAACTGATTTAGTGCCGAAGAAAAATATATCGCCAAATGTGATCTTCCATTTGGACAGAAGGACGATACATCGTTATACTTGCGTCATCGTGTTGTTTGTTATGTCTCGTGGCATCCTCCTCAATTTCAATTCTCAGTGAACGGAAATTTACAATATAATAATTGTTTACTTAATTGTGTACCATGTCTTGTGCAGACCAACTGTTTGTGTAGCATTGAGTCAGTTATTAGTAGTGGCACCTTGCCGTCTTCACAGACGAAAGTATGTGGATTGAAACTAGAGCTAGAATTCTATCGCACAATGCCTGGGCTTGGATTCAGAGAACATGTGTTGCCTATGCAGCATGATCCCTCTCTCGGCCTTACCTTGTTTACTCCAGAGGAAAGGATGACCAGTACGTCTGGAACAAGGTAGGCTATAGATACTGCCAGCTCAGCATCAAACCTCCAAGAGCAGGAGGTGAGTAGCGGCCAAGCGCTCACATCCGGAGGATTTGACTTAGAGGCGTTCAGCCATACCCCTCTGCTGAGTGCCTCACACCAAGTGTCTGGGCCTGTATGAGCGTGTACTTCTGTCAAACTTCCAGCCTGACCAAATGTCTGGACCTATATAAACGAGTCAGTTAATAATTGAAGCTAAATTAGTCTATATTCTCACGTCCAATGCCTTTGGTTCAGCCCAGTGGGTTGTCGTTGTTCTTATGGTGTAGCTGGTTGATATCTCTTCCGTCTTGTATCCTCCATTGCATCAGTGGCCTTCAGCCAACCCACACTAATGCATCCTATCTTTACTTCTCCTGTACTTCACCCATGTACTCCCCATATTATGCATCTTTGATTCTCTGATTCTCTTCTCCGTGTCTTTTGTAATGTCTCTCTCTGTTTCGTTCGACCCGTGGTGTGGTGTTTGTCCATCGGGAATGATGATGACCATTCATTTCATCCAGTGGGGTTGACAGTTTAGAGCTGTGAGTTCTAAGATGGCTGGTAAGGCCTATTTTGGTTGTAAATGTTCTTTGACAGTGTGGTCAAAGATTGCTTGACGTTCCAGGAGGAAGTTCTCCTGCGTTTGTTTTTTTTGTTTGGTCAACTTTTTTTTTTTTTTTTTACAGTGCTTGCAGACCTGTTTGTTTTGCAAGTGACTATACCCTTGCTTAATGATGTACTCCACGAATTTCGGTCTGCGGCAGGTCCTGTGGTATTCAGAAGAAGGAATTTCTAGGTATGCTAATATCAGGTTTGCTGTGTCCTTGTGTCCTATACCGCGCCAGCGTCTTTGCCTTACCTCTTGATTCGATGAATCTGTCTAGATCTCTCCCTATGCTCCACATTGGTGATTCTGGCATACCTTTTCTCTCCCTATGCTCCATAGTGGTGATTCTGTCATGGCTTTTCTCTCTCTCTCTCTCTCTATGCTTCACATTGATGATTCTGTCAAACCTTTTCTCTCCGTATGCTCTACATTAATGATTCTGTCAAACCTTTTCTCTCCGTATGCTCTACATTGGTGATTCTGTCATACCAGTTTAGTGTTTCCCTTCCGGGCAGGTGCCAGTTAACTGATTCAGTGCCAAACAAACATTAGATTATGAACAAAATGGTATACAATCAAATGGATAAGTATTGCAATGTAAACTTTCTTTCACTGAACATTGACACTGCAGAAGATACCCGAAATAAAACAAATAACACGAAAACTGTAGTATGGCGATATGTCGTTCTTCTGTCAAAATGGGAGGTCAATTTTAGCGATCCTTCTGCATTGAATCACGCAATGGATGCTTGTAGTTTGTTGGTAATTGTTTTAGTCAGCCATCATGTTTCTGACCTTTGAAGCAATGTTGATTTAACTCTAAAGTTAAATATGTTAATAAGAGTGGCACCAGTTTTAATTTCGTTTGACGTCCATGAAATTCCTACCACCATGAAAACTCAACTTGCTTTGTGTGTTGTTATTTCAATATCTCTGCCTGTTCTCCTATCTTTATATACATTGCTACTTAAGTTGGTGTATGATTGGCCAGCGTAAGATGAGGTGTCATGAAGGAAGATCGGGTTATCATTTGTTTTACGAATTCTGATTATCGTTGTCTTGCTCTGTGAATTTTTAGACCTAATTGTTATGCTCTCCCATTAAGTGTGTTTGTTTATCAAGCATCAGATGTCTTTAGTTGATAATTGTTTTGTTTGTTCGCATATCCATCCTTTTACAGGACATCGCTGTCAACATCAGCAACTTTCAGCTGATTGTTGATTTCTTGGCAAGATTACGCTCAGTAGTTTGCCATTGCTTTTTGAGCGACCGGCTCACATACCCCTAAGTTACCGACGCGGAGAGAACCGCATGCCACGTTACTCACGAGAGTATAAGGGATTACCGAGAAAGTCGTGTTACTTCTAGACCAGGGAGACCGGCTTAGTTTATATAGCTGTACATTATATCAGATCAGATGCCAACTTCACTATCAAGGTCGGCTTCAACAGATTTCCAGTGTTTTAATTCTCAAACCGTTATGGCGTGGTCTAACATTCTCTTTCCAGGCTATGTTTGCGAATCAATTGCTTTCTCCCGTTATCAAAACAAAAGGGTTGGCTCTTGCCGAGCTGTTACTAAAGTTCGAATAAAAAAAGCCAAAAAAAAAAAAAAAAAGCTGGACAACTGGGAAAACACAAATACAGGCCAACATTTAGACCGAAGTCTAAACACAACACACAACAAAAAACACAACAATTACACACAGACAACACAGGGGAATACTTATCCGGACATTCAAATGTAGTCGGATCAACAAAACTGGTAAAGGAAGACGCTTGGTATAAGTTAAGTATTCATTTGTGTTATCTGATTTTATTGCTTTGTATTAGCTAAGCATTCATTTGTGTTATCTGATGTTAATGCCTTGTATTAGCTAAGTATCCATTTGTGTTATCTGATGTTCATGCTTTGTATTAGCTAAGTATCCATTTGTGTTATCTGATGTTAAGGGTTAGTATTAGCTAGGCCTAATTGTCCATTTGTGTTATCTGATGTTAAGGGTTAACATTAGCTAAGTATCCATTTGTGTTATCTGATTTTAATGCTTTGTATAAGCTAAGTATCTATTTGTGTTATTATATACAACAACAAGAAAGAGGCAAACAGCATTTTATGGCCATGTAGTGAGAAGAGAGGCATTGGAGAACATCGTGACAACTGAAAGATCGAGGGGAAGAGAGGCAGAGGCAGACCAAGAGAAATTATGCTGGATGGATTGAGACGGTGGCGTGGAGGAATATCAACAGAGGAATTGATCCAGAAACTAAAGATCGAGATCTCTGGAGAGACATGAACGTCTACGCCAGCTGGCATGGCACTTGATGATGATGATGATGATTATAGTGCTCTGTGTAAGCTACGTATCCATTTGTGTCATCTGATTTTAGTACTTTGAATAAGTTAAGTAGCCAGTTATGTTATCTGGTTTTATTGCTTGGTATAAGCTAAATATCCATTTGTGTTATCTGATTGGAAGGCGTTGTATAAATTAAGTATCCATTTGTGTTATCTGGTTTTATTGCTTTGCTTTTGCTGTTCCGTTGATAGAGACTTCGGTCGGACCCTTCGCCTGTATCTCTGTGCGTTTTGTTTTTCCCCATTTGCTGAGCTTCTAGTAATATTTTGTTTCTTTATATTGATGTCTCCTGCACGTTTACATTACACATCTCTAGCTAAAGTAGTTATCAGCTCGGTATTGCCACTATTTATGTACTCAAAATATTGTAATTGTCTAGCGTGAGTCTCGTGTTGACATATAATAATTCCTGATTTCATTACGCTACTAAGACGGTTGCATGGAGGAATAGCATCAATAGTCTTCCTTATTTTGGTTTTAATTCATCTGCTTTGAACTCAAGAGTAGTCGATGCACGTGCTACTACTTACAGTGCGCCGGACTGAGTTTTGGATGTCGTTACATTTCCCTATTACCAGTGTCCCTCGCCATCAAGCGAACCCACTCAACAGAGTTGATCCAGAACACCAAAGATCGAGTTGTGTGGAGAGACATGAACGCCTACGCCAGCTGACAGCGCAAATGATGCTGCTACTAATAATGATGATGACGACTAATTACACTG
Organism: Cepaea hortensis; assembly: GCA_963921405.1. Taxonomy (NCBI): domain Eukaryota; kingdom Metazoa; phylum Mollusca; class Gastropoda; order Stylommatophora; family Helicidae; genus Cepaea; species Cepaea hortensis. The sequence continues at coordinate 148,429,883 of OY992878.1, read as the reverse complement.
AAAGGCACACATCCGTCTTTGAATAGAAATATTCCAAAAGAGTTTTAACGATTTACTGGACTTAAATAAGAACACATTGGTATGACTAACTCAATACTGAAGACGTCACACATATGAGGAAAATTTAATATTCGCGAAAGTCTAGAAAAGATAATTATGGAGGGAGGCGTACCGAGGAGGAGCAGGGAGAGAAGAAAAAAAAGGGAGGGGGGGGGGATCAACAATGTAGATGGATTCAAGATGTGATAGGTAATTGAGGCATGGCAGCAACAGATGCGGGACATGTGGCTTATCATGGGAAGTCTGTTATAGGGGTAAAGTTCTGCACAGGATATGGCACTAGACGCTGGATGGTGTGTTTGATTAAGACTTCTTTATTTAAACACAGCAACCAGAAATAATAGGCTGCACAATCTGTTGCCTGGCATATTTGTCAGCATCTCGTCGGGTGAATACACCAGAGATATAATATTATATGAAATGAATAAATGAATTGGCTGAAATACTGACAATATATAGTCACTGATATTGTTCGAATGTGCAGCATTTGTTATCTCTACGCTGATCGCAAATTTACAATAAATTCTTTCTGTCTGCACAAAATTGGCATGATTCGCCTAATTGCTACAGCCTGGGCATTGGGTACGACTGTATTAGTCGTGTTTCCTTTCCGCGATATTCACAACATTTACTTATATGATCACATTCCCACGGCATCTATTGTTACTACTAACTGCTTGTCCACAGTCCGTGACTTCGCATCAAGTAATCACGTAGAGCATACATAACACCGGATGAGTGTGGGATTGAACTCATGACCGACCAGAGTTAGGCTTAATTTACGGAGGTTTTCAGTCAAAGGCAGTAACGGACTGGGTATACACATATTTGTTGCCAGGAGACAAAGCTACAAAAAGGACATTAACATTTTGGACATGTTGTCTAATATTTCAGGGGTTCTTAGGCTCCACTTGCCACAAGGCAAGCTGTTACATTGTCCAGCACGCCACTGACCAGAAGCTTATCTACAAGTTCTGTCATAGCTTGTCAAATTATCAGCAAATGTATCATCTTCATTTTGAAACATATAGGCGAGGTGTAGTGCACTTTTCAGTACTACCCCAGCTGTATGGTGCTGTTAACGACTTGTGGTATTTAATTAGCTAGACACTAGATAGTTGTTTGTTTGTTACAATATTTCGTTTATCGCGGAATGACATTTTGACCATCCATTCTGTCTTCTGAATTCTGTTTCACTAAATTTATCTTTTATTATTATGTGATCAAGATAGAGACCGTTTACCTCCTTCTGTTTCGGGTAACCAATCATATTATTTTTGATTACCTCAAACAGGGATACATTATACTTAACCTCTCGCTGCCCCTTTTGCGGTTACATTAAACCATTATATTGCCACGTTCGCCTTATGTGTATACTGTCATATTTTGTGTTATTATTTTAGTCGCGTTTCATACTAGCATTTATTATTCGAAAATTTAACATTCTTGGTATATAAAGGGTTAAGATATTAACTGACAGGGGCAGAAATAATTAATTATTTTTAACATACAATGTTTTCTTTGAACATATATTTAGATGCCGTCAAGGCGCAAACAAAATTACATATTGTCTTGACAGTAATATACATTCTTCTTTCTAAATATAATAGGTTATTATAGTAACTAACCATCTACTGTGCATAAATAAGCCCAACTGTTCGACTGTATGCACTAAAAATGTACGTTCTGTCCGCACAAAGAGAAAACACAAGAGGAGACCGCTGGTATTAGCTGGGAAACATCACAGGCAGCTCTCACCGACGGCCCCGCCCACTTCTGAAGCGTAAGCCACGGCCTTTGAAGGAATGCCGTTTGCTGGAGTGTCAATTAACGCTCGTCACGTGACCAGCTTGTACTGTACAGGGCTGTGCACTATCCTTGTGATATTCCCAGAGCTGTGAAGATGTGTTTTTTCAATCGTGCAATTCTAAACAATTAGGACCATAATGCGTGGTAAGTCATACAGTGTAACAATTTATGTTGTGTTTTAATGCTGTATTTACCACGATTATGATTTTTGTTTACGACTGTTGCCTGTGGTTTGTTGTGCTGAAGGAAGTGAAGCCAAAATTCAAAATGGCTGCTCGCTAACGGGTTTGTGTTAAGGCCGAGGGGAGTTATCGATCGTGTTTCTGGTCTAGGCTGGGCCTGTGCGTACCACCACACAGTAACATTTGACGCTGTCGTTATCTGGAGCCTAGCCTTGCTTTATGGTTTCTTGACGTTCTTTTTCTTTTTGGCAGAGTTGTCTTTTTAGCGTGTGCTTAAGGAAACGCCGAATGGAAAATAGAGCACAATTCACTATTAGTACTTTACCTGAATCCGAATTGTTACATTCGTCGTCGTCTTCTTCTTCTTCTTCTTCTTCTTCTTCTTCTTCTTCTTCTTCTTCTTCTTCTTCTTCTTCTTCGTCGCCGTCGTCGTCTTTATCACCACCACCACCATCATCATCATAATCATTATTCCTCCTCCTCTTCCTCCTCATCATCATCATCTTAAATTTCAAGTGCCTAATTACAATCATAGTCGACCTTGTTTCTCCACGTCTGTCTTTACCTAGGACAGCTCAAGGTACGATAGTTATTTCTTGGGCTTTTGTTTTTCCACCTTTGTATAGTGAGACATACTTGTGGTGATAGGTTTTCTCTCTGTATCTTAATGTACGTAAAAATAAAAAGCAATTGCAGTTTATGTTAGGTTCGCTATTATTTAATGTTTTCTCTTCTATACTATAGTGTATTTTGCCGTAATGCTTAACGATGACAAACCCGTGCACACAAAGTACAGATATGCTTATTCAAGACAAAAAAAAAGTCTCATGTGGAATTGAATACCATGCTTCTATCACTACCGTTACTACCATGGCGACGGCATATACACCTGTCTGTATCTTAAATATATTGATATGTGATGGACAGTCAGAGGTCAGACGAGGTTATAACCTTTGGTATATAGGGTACGTTTTTATGTATCCGAGTAACATACACTGGGGCTATTCACCCATTTCTTGTCCATGAGGTTTTCTGTTTGTTTCATTTGATAATGAAAACAGTCTGTCTGATTGTTAGTTGAGAGAAAGATTAGGTTGAATCACACTAGCAGATGATGGACATTGATTGTTCTGCTTTCGTTCGCTTGAAATATGTCTATAGTTGCAATGTTGTCTCTTGTATGAATTTAACTGTCTCTTTTAGTTCACCCTGAGGTTTATTTTCCACTGTTGTGTCTCTAGGCCAGAAGGATTGCCTGGACATGTCGTATTTTGGGCAGTCTTGAGATTGATTGTTGAATGGAATAATGTATTCGGCCCGTTTATTTCTCCGGCCGACCGTCTCTCTTTTTATCTATCTATCTGTATCTCACTCTCTGTCTACTTATCTGTCTGTCTGTTTAACGGTCTGCCTGACGATCAACATGCCAATCTGTATGTCTACTCATGCCGGTCTGGAGTTGGCTGTTTGCTTGCCTACCTGTCTGCCTACCTGCATATCAGTCTGCCTACCTGCCTCAGTCTCTCCTTCGGTCTTCTTCATTGTCTCTCTATTAGTCTATGCGACGACCAGCTCGCTCGTCTGATTGTTTGCCATGTCGCTCTCAGCTTGTCTGCGAACATGTCTGTCTGGGTTTGACTGTTTGTCTGCCTTTCACTCTGTCTGGCTTTCTCTCTGTCTACCTTTCTGTCTCAGTTTAACTATATACCTGCCAATCTCTCTTTATTCCTTTATGTCTGTCTATGTTTGACTATTTACTTGCCTACCTGTCTGCCCGCCAATATCTGCCTCATTTGACTGCTTGTTTTCCTGTCAACCTTCATCTCAGACGTATCATATTCCATCAAATATATTTACTACATTGTACATCACTATTACATAACCAAGTTCCCCTCAACTCGTATTGCTTCCATAGTTGAAACAATAGTTCGAGCCAAATATAATAGACACAAACAAGTCAACATATTAAACCCGTATCTACTAGTGTCTAACCCAACCCTCCTAATATTTACCCTGGGGAACCTTAAGGACATACAATTGTCAGTAGAGGGGCCGTGTCACGATAATTTACGCGTTGTGGCCTATTTCCCCAAAATCAATCTACTGTCTGACACAGCGACCTTCCATGTCTTATCGGTAATCCCCGCCTTCTTGGTGACGTCACCACTTGTGGCTTTCAAGCCCTCAACCCCTCCTTGTAGCAGAGTTCGTCGGGAGGGATGTGGCGGAAGGGGAAGTGAAAAGAGGGGAGGGTGGTGTTGCTTAATGATTTTCGTCAGCATGAAAACGTGCCGCCTTTACGCGCAGAAATACCGCCCAATCGATAAGGCTGTTTTTGCTTTTTTTTTTTTTGGCGCGAAAAGGAGAGAGAGAGAGAGAGAGAGAGAGAGAGAGAGAGAGAGAGAGAGAGAGAGAGAGAGAGAGAGAGAGAGAGGGAGGCTTTTACGACACAAGAGGTGAGAATTAAAGGACGCGCTTGTTATTTCTTTTTAAAACCCAGTCAGTGTGTACTTTTAAATAAATGTTGCGTAAGAATTACAACAGTGGCAATCTGCAACACAAGGTACATAAAGTAAAGTATCTACGGACTGGGACACGAGTTATAAAAGGTCATGGGGGTGTGGGTGGGTTGAGGGAAATGAAACATATTTTGGAGCGTCTATTTGCTCATTCGATTCCGGGTCGCGTCCTTCGGTTCACGAGTGCATTTTTTTCGGCGACTCCTGAGGGTCGTCTCTGGAGCTACGGAGTTCGTGCGGAAATAGACTGAGCCATATGGGATAAAAACCCGGTGCAATGAAGTCGACCCTGTCGACTTTTAAGCGATTTTTTTTAATTTGCTCATTTCATTGCCTCGATTGTGTGTGTGTGTGTGTGTGTGTGTGTGTGTGTGTGTGTGTGTGTGTATGTATGTGTGTGTGTGTGTGTGTGGGATCGGAAACAGACAAGTCCTGTCTGGGTGATTTGTGTGGCAGAGATCGTAGGGTAAATGTCCTGGCAGAGAATTTATATGGACACCACTAATATGTTGCATGTACTTCGCAGGACGTGGTGTTCAGCGTGGTGAAGGAGTTACGGACGCGGTTCGTAATCCCGTATACCCGCTTTCGAACCACAGCTACGCGCGATTTGGCAGCAGACAGCGTTGCGTTGGTTTTGCGTTGAAATCGGTGCCGGTCGTTCAGAAAGCAATGACAAACTACTGAACGTAAACTTAGCAAGAGATCACAGCGGCAGAAATGATGGTGTTGACTGCGATGTCCTGTAAAACGGATATGCAAAAAGTGGCAAAGAAAAGTTCATCTTTGCTTTCTGAACGAGAAGTCACCGTGAAATACAACCGTTACATGTTTTTATTGGCGTTCTCCTGTGTAGATACTGTTACCAATACACACACACACACACACACACACACACACACACACACACACATGCACACACATTGGCACCTTGCCGTCTTGACAGACGATAGTTTGTGCTTTAAAAAGGCATAATAACCTTTACCTATGGCGGTAGCGAGTGTGACTGATAAGGCCAATTTGCGCTGTAAATGTCCGTTCACAGTGGGTGCATGTGAACACGTGGTCATTTCCACCATCATGCACCATCTTACGTCTCACACGCTCGCTGTGTGACTTATCTGCAATAATTTTCTCCTTTGTCTTTATTCCATTTCTGATGTTTGCCCTCCATGCAACACGTTCAGCGGCGACTTGCTCCCAATGTGCATTATCTATGCCTGTATCAATCATGCCCCGCTTAAACACATCTTTGTATCGTAGTAGAGGCCGACCCTGAGATCTCTTACCCATCTGTAATTGACCAAAAAAGATGTCCTTTGGTATTCTACCATCATCCATCCTCCTAAGATGTCCTATCCATCTAAGTCTACGAAGACTGAGCATGGAATAAACTGTCACACAACCTGATCTTTCCAATACTTCAGTATTTGTGATTTTGTCTTGCCACTTAATACCAAGAATTCTTCGCAGACACCGCATATGAAAGCTGCTTAAACGTTTCTCTTGGTGTGAGTAAGTTGTCCAGATTTCACTGCCATAAAGAAGAGTACTAAGGACACAGGCTTGATAGACAAGGACTTTTGTTATCACGAGTTACCAATATGATACTATTTTATTTGTGAATAATTCATGTAATGTATTTATGAATGTGTCTATCTGCCTGCCTGCATGTCCGTCACTTCATCAGTTTTAAGTGCCCACAATCCCAGTTTCACCATCCTCCCAGGCGTGGTTGTTTCCTTAACTGCGTGGCTCCGGAGTCGATCCATGCTCATGAAGCTGGTACCATAACATTGTCTGGGAGGCAAGGAGGCTTCGCCTAGGATGTTTGAAGACCTACAGCTTCATATCCCAACATCAGTCTCAACCACGTGACTACCATGTCCGGTATATCTCTTTTCTGATAGCCCATGTCGTCATGCAGCGGGTTGTCATGTTTGTCCCCAGCCTTCTGTCCAGCTTGTTGCCATTCATTTACGGTACCGATGTTTCCCCTTGTCACGATGCCAGGCCGTCAAGCATCTTCTTTCCATGTCTTCCTCTGTTTTGTTCCCCTGCTAACCTTCCTGCTATCACATCTTCCAGTCTATCGCATTGCATGGCTTGTCTACAGAATGTGAACTTCTACTTAGTTTAGTCGACGGATCAACATCACGGCACACGGTTTAACCCATAAGTGCTCCGTTCTCCTCCTAACTCAAGCCTGAGTCAGGAGAATCCCAGCTTAGTGCACGAACTCCGTAGCACCGGCGAGAGTCCTCAAATACTTTGGGTAGATTTTTATCTCGAAATTTTGCCCGGGCAGCGCCGTTACGATACTGTTTTTCAATTTCCAACTGCCAAGGGATTTTTTTATGTGCGCAACAATACACACGGGCGTCCGATCTCACTACCCAGAAATGTTTGTACTAGAAGTCCACGTGAAACAATCCCGGCCCTCACCGGGGCTTGAACCCGGGACCTCCAGCACTCGAGGCGGACACCATACCTCGAGACCACTCAGCACCCCCCGCCCCCCCCACACTTTCTACTTAATATGAATCATCGATTCTCTGGGTAGGTTGGTTTCTTTGAAGACATATTCATAGAGATAATAATGAATACGGTTTTTATGTGACATATTTTGGTTATAGAAAAACTCATTACGGTATAATGTACCATTGCAGTGTCTACTGCGGCGTGGGGGGAGGGGGTGTATTGTACGAGCTATAGATTACAGGATACTTACTTGCTCAGTCAGTCGCCACGCAGTCTACAGTCTAGGAAGAGAACTGGTTACTCATCTCAAAAGTTAG
>OY992878.1:148405015-148417515 GCA_963921405.1 Cepaea hortensis | reverse complement strand
TCCCATCACTTATACAAATGAGCCGGATGTCGAAAAATTGTCGGACATTTTAAACATAGTGCTGCAAACACAACCGAGTTGCAAAATTGTACTAAGTCACCATTGTGTAAGCTGCAGCAAGATGTACCAACAAGATGGGACAGTATTTTTTATTATGCTACAGAGCCTTCTAAAGACTAGAGAAGCATTAACTGTCCACATGCCAGGTGAAAAGAAGCAATACAAAGGTCCAAAACTGTCAGATTCAGATTGGGAGAAGATTTCGAAATATGTCAAAGTTTTGGACTTCTGTCAGACCACGGTCCTGCTTGGCGGTCATGATTTTGTTTCATGTAGCTGTGTATTGCCGCTGCTATCTTCGTTGACAAAGAATATGACTGTACACGATGATGATCCGGGCTACATAGCTAAATTTAAGGCAGCATCTTTTAGATGACCGATTTTAGAACTACAGATTGCAACAGCACTTGATCCACGCTACAAATACCTGAAGTGTTTGTTAAAAGATGCAAAAGAACGAACTTGGTCACGTATTGAACAACAAATAGCAGTTGATGTTCATGATGAGCAGATGGAGACTGCTGCAACGAATGATACTGACATTGACAATGAAACTATATGTGAACCAAATGAAAAGTGTATTAAGCTAATGGAGTCTGAAATGGATAAGAAAGTTGCTGAATCGGTTGACCCTTTACAATGGTGGAAACTTAATGAACATCAATATCCAAACTTGGCATTCCTTGCCAAGACCATTCTGTGCATACCAGCTACCTCAGTTCCATGTGAACGATTGTTCAGCTCTGCTGGTTATATTGTTAATAAGACGAGCTCGTCACTTGAACCAAATACTGTCAGCATACTCGTCTGTTGGCATTAGATGGCATATGAACAAGACAACCCAGTGTTATTTCGATATTTGACAAATACGACTATAATGTGAGTTATGTGACTATAAATGTTTTGCTTTAATCGAAATTAACTATTAATTAATCGTTGATTTTTCAAAAGTTACCTATTAAATTTAAATTAATCGGTCGCAGCCCTAGTAAACATGGATTTGAATAGGCTATTAAAATGTTGTATTCTCGTCTATGACTTGGGGACGTTCATTACAAGTACCTAAGAAGTCGGTGTGGGTTCGCCTGATGGCGAGGGACACTGGTGACAGGGAAAGCTAGCTCACAAGCACAAATCAATCCAACGTGGACGACGCTCAAGTTCAAAGCGAACACACCCCCCTCCCCCACCAGAAAAAAAAAACAAAAACAACAACAACAACAACGAATGGCTAGTATCGAAGTTATATAGACATTTTATTGTTGTTTCTATTCCAAACTCCCCAAAAGTAATAATTTTACCTAAATGTTGGTGGTGTCTGGCCATGTGTAACCGAGTCTTGTGAGGGAAGCGGAGAACAGTAACATTGTAACCTACATGTTGTAACATGAGACTAACAGGGATTGGTGTGGCACTGGCTACCTAATCCCAATAGCAACCGTATCTACGAAGTCCAACCAAACATGAGCAAGTGTACGAAGGGAATTGTCGTGAGTTGTTTGTTGGCGTCTGCTCCAATGGGAGGCAAAAGAAGAAGACGAGGAAGAACGTTGTCTGGTTCTGGCTCCTTTCCTATTTTCATGTTTTCGTAGTGCATCCCCCAATTCTGCAGTACTTTTTGGTAAACCTGTTATTAATCTTCGCATTCGGTATTTTTGCCTAGAGGTTAGCGACTTTTCTCCGTAATCTCGTATACTCTCGTAAGTAACGTGACAACGGTGAGAATCAGCAGTGGTTCGAGTCGCGTCGGTAACTTACGGGGTATGTGAGCCGGCCGCTCAGAAAGCAATGGCAAACTACTGAGCGTAATCTTGCCAAGAAATCAACAATCAGCTGAAAGATGCTGATGTTGACAGCAATGTCCTGTAAACGATATGCAACATTTAATTAATTAGTTCGGTATTTTATCATCGGTTAGCCCTTGCAAGTTTTCTGTTAATTCGTTTGTTTGTTTTTCTCGTTTTGAACACAAGCATAGCCCATACATGTGCTGCTAATAATAGTAGCTGCATTACTAGGAATAGCACACGATTGATATGTGTGTGTGTGTGTGTGTGTGTGTGTGTGTGTGTGTGTGTGTGTATTAGCTTTCCCTGTTACCAATGTCCCTAGCCATCAGGCGCACTCACTTCGACATCTGAGGTACTTGTAATTTACGTCCTCAAGAACGAGAAATCAACATTTTAGTTCAGCAGACCGGTGCAGGGCTTGAACACTCTACATCGGCATCAGCACACGGAAGTTTAATTACGAGCGAGTGCTGGTATCTATTCGGCTACGCTGGCCGTCTTCTGTCCATCTATTACTTACTGTATGTTTTCTTCAGTAATGTCGCGCCATCCTTCCATTGAACGCATCCAATGTTATTTCATGTTTACCTGCCTGTTAAGAATAAGATATTTAGATGTGATGTGAGTTTTTCGAGTGATCTGTCCGAAACCCCGCTCATTTCTGATTAAGCCAAATTTCTTTTGCTTCTTTGCATCTGTTTACACTTGTTTATGTATTGTTTTTCTTATAATTCTCCCTCTACTTGTTTCTTCTTCTTTCACTTATCATCTGCAGATTTGCTTTTGTCGTCTTTTTTCTTGTTTTGTTTTGGACAATGCTAAGTATTTCTTTCTTTTGATGCGTGCTGCTTTGATTCTCGCAAAATACGCCACGGTTCGTAAGTAGTCTGTGCCATCTTCATGGCATTTTATCCCTTCTGTACAATAACATTTTGCCCTTCCCTAATTTTGTTTTATCTGTTTTAAGTAATGCTAGATATAACTTGTTGTTTTGTGGGACTTCCTTATAGTCTTAAATTTTACCTGTAACTAGAACAAGATCACCATGGCAGTCTTATCCTGGTTTAGTGTTTGCTTCTACAAAGCTGCTTCTGAATCTCTTGGGAATCAATTATCGTCATCATCACGTGATATGCCAATAAGCGTGGGCGGTCATGTTTCGCCATCTCACACGATCATCATAGACGTGGATCAGCTGCCTATTCTTGTCTTAACCTTGCCACATGGGCAAGCTATCCAGGTATTTACTTCTCTGCCTTCCCCTTGTTCTCTCTCTCTCTCTCTCTCTCTCTCTCTCTCTCTCTCTCTCTCTCTCTCTCTCTCTCTCTCTCTCTCTCTCTCTCTCTCTCCCCTCCCCCAATCTTTCTAGTTGTCACCAAGTTCTCTAATTTATTTCTTCGTATAATGTGTCCCAAACATTTTGACTTTCTACGTCTAATCTCTCTAACAAATTTACGGCTCTTATTTGCTTCTTGTAGGACTCGCTAATTGGCTTTTCTGTCTGTTCATGGCATTCTTTGCATTTTCCTCAGAAACCACATCACCACTGACATTATATGGTTTTCAGCTTGTCTGTTCATTGTCCACGCTTCACATCCATACAAAAGTACAGGTTCTATGTAGCACTTCAACACTCATTTTCTCGTTGAAATTGACATCTTTTGATTGGTCAGTATGTATTCCATCTTGCAAAAAGCTACTTTCACCATAGTGATTCTAGTTCTAATCTCTTCAAGGCACCTCTCCTCAGATGTTATGACTGTTCGGATATGTAGTCCGTTTGATTGCGAACAGTATCTTCGGGGTTTTTCCGAAATCCATAATAATATTCGTTGATGGTGTTTGAACCAGATGTTACCTATTATCATATCAAGAGATATTACATACGCTTTAATTCTGCCACCTCGCTGCTACTCTTAACCTAGGCCATAGCTGTCAATCACGCAGGACACCTTTTCAGTGGCAAAAACTCCACCTGGGAGCAGGCACGACTGGAACCTCTGATCATCAGAAGTGGTTTCCCCTCGCCGAATGTTTCGGCCCTATTACCCCCTTTACACTCTCAGGGGTCGGGCCCGTCTGGGTCATGACTCCCGGATGTTTTTCTTCTGTCGTGCCTGTTCATCGAGACGTTTATTCTCTTATCGACGTTAATTGCCTACTTTGGCATTGAATTGCCCGAGTATCACTGTTATTTCAAAAGTTTTGCGCTGGGCCGCAGCCACATCTAACTCATTATAAAATACACAAGCCGTTCTGCGGAAAGAAGCTCGAGCCATAAGGGTAAGAACACGGTGCAATGAAGTTGCTTTTAGTCTCTTTAACTTCTGTGACTGAAGTCGCAAAACTACACACATGCCTACAGACATGATACTCACCACACCGCCATCAACTGACTCACTGAGCCTCATCTAGAAGGTTGAGGTCACTTCTTAATAAATCAAACCCGGACATTAATTAAATCTCTTGTATAGCCACACCCACGCGGTGCTATTTCTGGTGGTGGATATTTCTGTCGCATGGTTGCATGCAAAAATAGCACACAAGCAAAGAGATTTCGACTGAATAGTTTCCATTAACGTAGTATACTGTCTGTCATCAGTTGACTATCATATGTTAGTAATTAAATGATCTTCTTACACTCCTGACGACATATTGCCCATATGGTGCTGTACCGAATATTCTGATAATTGTCTGATAACCAAGTTTAATGACGATCTGTCGAACGGGAGGGACAAATTAATCCTGTTTCTGCTGGAGATTGAACCCAAACCACTGCTTTGACAGGTGAGAGGACTAACCACATAGCCACCGTAGGGTTCTTTTGTATCACACTGTAGCATTACCAAGAACTCTCAGTAGTCGGGTACCATTGTATCACATCCTAACAGTACCAAGAACTATTAGTAGGGTACTATTGTGCCACATCGTAACATTACCATGAACTATCCACAGGGTACTTTTGTATCAGATCGTAACATTACCATGAACTGTCGGTACATTACCATTGCATCACATCGTAGCCGGTCTCCTTGGCGAAAGCACTCTGGACATGGTTCAAAATCCCGTTTATTCGCGTTCGAAACACAGCTGCGCGCGATTTGGCAGCAGACCGCATTGCGCGGGGTTTTAACGACTTGGTGTGAAGCCGGTCGTTCATAAATCAATGGCAAACTACTGAAAGTAAACTTGCCAAGACATCAACAACAGCAGTAAAATGCTGATGTTGACAGCGATGTCCTGTAAAAAGGATATGCAAAAAAAAAAAAAAAAAAAATCACATAGTATTATTACCCAGAACTATATGTAGAGTACAGTGTACTGTTATATTAAATCGTAACATTACCAAGAACTATCAGTAGGGTACTATTGTATCACATCGTAACATTGCAAAGTACTCTGAGTAGGGTTTTACAGTATCAAATCGCTCTTCCATGGACAATCTGAGCCGCGTGTTTATTTATACTAGCACCGCTCTACCATAGACAATCTCAGCTCAGGTGTTCCTACATACTAGCACCGCTCTACCATAGACAATCTCAGCCCAGGTGTTCCTGTATACTAGCACCGCTCTACCATAGACAATCTCAGCTCCGGTGTTCCTGTATACTAGCACCGCTCTACCATAGACAATCTCAGCTCCGGTGTTCCTGCATACTAGCACCGCTCTACCATAGACAATCTCAGCTCCGGTGTTCCTGCATACTAGCACCGCTCTACCATAGACAATGTCAGCTCCGGTGTTCCTGCATACTAGCACCGCTCTACCATAGACAATCTCAGCTCCGGTGTTCCTGCATACTAGCACCGCTCTACCATAGACAATCTCAACCGGTTCTTCCTGTATACTAGCACCGCTCTACCATAGACAATCTCAGCTCAGGTGTTCCTGCATACTAGCACCGCTCTACCATAGACAATCTCAGCTGGGTGTTCCTGTATACTAGCACCGTTCTACCATAGACAATCTCAGCTGGGTGTTCCTGTATACTAGCACCGCTCTACCATAGACAATCTCAGCTCCGGTGTTCCTGTATACTAGCACCGCTCTACCATAGACAATCTCAGCTCCGGTGTTCCTGTATACTAGCACCGCTTTACCATAGACAATCTCAGCTGGGTGTTCCTGTATACTAGCACCGCTCTACCATAGACAATCTCAGCTGGGTGTTCCTGTATACTAGCACCGCTCTACCATAGACAATCTCAGCTGGGTGTTCCTGTATACTAGCACCGCTCTACCATAGACAATCTCAGCTCCGGTGTTCCTGCATACTAGCACCGCTCTACCATAGACAATCTCAGTTCCGGTGTTCCTGCATACTAGCACCGCTCTACCATAGACAATCTCAGCCCAGGTGTTCCTGTATCCTAACACCGCTCTACCATAGACAATCTCAGCTCCGGTGTTCCTGCATACTAGCACCGCTCTACCATAGACAATCTCAGCTCCGGTGTTCCTGTATCCTAACACCGATCTAACATAGACAATCTCAACCGGTTCTTCCTGTATACTAGCACCGCTCTACCATAGACAATCTGAGCCGGGTGTTCCTGCATACTAGCACCGCTCTACCATAAACAATCTCAGCTCCGGTGTTCCTGTATCCTAACACCGATCTACCATAGACAATCTCAACCGGTTCTTCCTATATACTAGCACCGCTCTACCATACAACGGCCTGAAGCCGTATGTTACCGGGGCAACCCACGCCGTCGGCACGCTGAAGAAACTACATCATTTATTTGGTATCTGCGTGTCTGCTCTTGCAGAAAATCTGTACGCCTCATTTGCGCGTTTGCAGTTAAATTGGGGCTTTTGTATGAAGTGTGGCTTCCAGCAGGGCTGGGCATTTTGCTGCCTAATCAACGTCACTTGTCATAGAATTGTGCCGCCCCTGATGCTCTTACTTCAGATGTATTGATCCGGCGGTTGGCATGTTCTGGGTGATTATATGCAGCCGGTTTGTGAGGCCTTTGCCACGTACAATAGGCAGGATATAGGACAAACATTGTTGCCTAATGGCGGCGTCAGGTGAATCTGAATCTCTAAACAAGGCAGTTAAACAAATGAAATAGATTGAGACGCTGCGGGGGTTAGCGATACCACACTAGAGAAGTTTGGTTAGAGTATTAGTCGCCTTAGTCAACAGAACGCAGTACAAACTCTAAACAGAACTGTAAAGGTTGTTGTATAGCAGGTACTGTTCTTGAAGTGTGCACTGTTAGGTCGTTGCTTATATTTAATTCATTCATCATGTGCCTTGCCGATAAGCGTCGGCGGTCTTGATTCGCTATCTCACTCGATCACCAGAGTCGCGGATCAGCTCCGTGCTCTTATCTCGTCCATACCAGGTGGCTAAGTCGTACAGGTATTTACTTCTCTGCCTTTCCCTTGTTCTTGTCCACTCGATCTTGCCAGTTGTCATCAATTTTATTTCTTCGCATAATGTGACCCAAAAAAATTGACGGTCTGCATCTAGTTTCTCTAATCAGAGTACGAGCTTCATTTGTTTCTTGTAGGACTTGGTCATTGGGTTTTCTGTCTTTCCATGATATTCTTTGCAGTTTCCTCAGAAACCACATTTCCACAGCCATCAGATGTGTTTTCAGCTTGTCTACGTATTGTCCACGCTATGCAGACGACTTGTTCACGGTTGACTGGGTAAAGTTTTCTACGAAATGTGGTAGCCAGTCTCAGATCAACCTTCCTTTGTTCGCTCTTACAACAGTCATTATATGGTTACAGTATTAATATTGTTGCGTCCGTTATTGGTCCTGGTAAGAAGGGCGGTCTTTCTTACAGTTGTATATAATCTTCTACGTTCATGAACCTTTCAAGCAATGGTTGTTAGTTGCTCAGGCATCCAAGGTATCGGCAACATTCGTCCTGAAAAATCACATCTCCGTTGCTTCCAAAATATCTTAACTGATTCAGTGCCAGGCAAAAAGTAGGTTTTGACCAAACATGGTACACAATATCAAAACTGAAAATGAGAAAGTCATCAGGAGCTGATGGTATCTCCAATGAAATGATCAGGAACCTAGGAACAGAGGCCAAAGCAAAGCTGTTGCAGATCTTCAATAATAGTTGGACCGTAGGCAGTGTTCCACAAGTCTGGAGAGAAGCAATCATGATACCCCTCCTAAAATCAGGGAAAGATAGTTCCATTGCTTCTAGCTACAGACCAGTTAGCCTCACCAGCTGTCTCTGCAAAACACTGGAGCGCATCATCAATCACAGACTGCAGTGGTACATTGAAAGTAAAAACATCCTTGTGCCACAGCAGGCTGGCTTTAGGCAGTGCTACTCTACGGAAGATCAAACAACCTACCTCTCTCAAGAAATTGAGGATGCATTCCAAGAGAAGAAGCTGGTGCTTGCGGCATGGATAGATTTGAAGAAAGCCTTTGACAAAGTCTGGAAAGAAGGTCTGATGAATACACTGAGAAACTGCAAAGTCAATGGAAGAATGTACAAATGGGTGAAAGCATACTTGCACAACAGAAGAGCCCGAGTACAGATAGACGGACTAAAGAGCAAGAAAATACTACTGCGTCACGGTGTTCCCCAGGGCGGAGTCTTGTCCCCAACACTTTTTCTAATCTTCATCAATGATCTCGTTGCTAATCTACCGCATGGAATTAAAGCGGCAATGTACGCCGATGACCTGGTTCTATGGAGCACAAATGAACATGCATCAGTGGCCACCAGATTACTACAAAGAGCTGTAGACACATTTGTTGCATGGCCAAATAGATGGTGTGTCAGCATAAACACTGACAAGTGCAGCACCACCCTATTTACCCTCTCTCCAAAACAAAAGGCAGGGACCATCCAGATATATGGAACACCCATAAGAGAAGATAAAGAACCAACATACCTTGGAGTAACATTTGATGGCAGGCTGACATGGAGAAAGCACATCAACAAAGCAGTAGCAAAAGCCAGAAGGAAAATAGCCATCATGAGAAAGCTAAGTGGAACCACATGGGGAGCCAGTGGGAAAATACTTAGCAAAGTTTATCAACTGAGCATACGACCACACCTGGAATACGGGTCAACTGCGTGGTGTTCGGCATAAAAAACCACACTACAAGAGCTGGACAAAGTGCAAAATCAAGCACTTAGAGTCACCACAGGAGGGATGAGATCAACCCCTATAGTGGAAATGGAGAAGATGGGGAGGACACAAGCACTGAGTGAACGCAAAGATACGAAAACGCTAATACAAGCAGAAAAGTTCCTCAGCTTGCCAGGCCACCCTATGAAGAACATATTTGAAAACCTAGCTATGGGGCGGTTGAAAAGAAGTAGTTTTATCCACCAGGCCAAACAACTCTGCAGAGAAACCACCGATCTGTCCACAATTGGTATCCCCCTAACAACTATTCCAGAGCGAACTCCATAGAAAGATGAGCATAGACTATCATTACAAATCCAGACAAAAGTGAGAGGAATATTTGACAAGGAAGAACAGAACAGTGTGCAGCGCAGAACAGCCACTCTCAGCTTCCTTGATGAAGAATACCCACAAGACCTCTGGATCCGAGTCTACACAGATGGGTCAGCACAAAATGCTGTTCGAAATGCAGGAG
This sequence comes from Cepaea hortensis, assembly GCA_963921405.1. Taxonomy (NCBI): domain Eukaryota; kingdom Metazoa; phylum Mollusca; class Gastropoda; order Stylommatophora; family Helicidae; genus Cepaea; species Cepaea hortensis. The sequence goes on along the minus strand of OY992878.1, from coordinate 148,408,066 downwards.
CGGGAGTGTACATAGAAAGAATACCCAAATAATACTAGGGACACGGCCGGAGTTCCAACAGGAAAGTACTGCCATAACTATGATGCTGAAATTGAGGCAATCAAGATAGCAACAGAGAAATTACTAAATAACAGTAATGGTACACAACCTGTGGTGCTATTGACAGATGCAAAATCAGTACTCGAGGCGCTCCTGTCTGGGAAATTGCCAGTACTCAGGACACTACTTTCTGAACTTAGCAGTCAACATAAGGTCACCATACAGTGGATACCATCCCACCGTGGAGTACCCGGAAACGACAGAGCTGATCAATTGGCTAAGGAAGGAGCCAAAGAAGAACAGCCTGATGTGCCCGTTACATACCACCAAAAGAAAAGAATGATCAAATCAGTCAGAAAGCCACCAAAACCTGCTCAAAATGACTACCACGTTATGGATAGACCAGAACAAGTCATTATTCTGCGCCTCAGAACAGGGCACAATAGATTACGCATACACGTGTATACAAAATTCAAGATTGGTGAAACAGCCATGTGTACATGTGGATTGGCGTCGCAGACAGCAGAGCACATACTCCAAGACTGCCCAAAATATAACATATCTAGGCAAACCTTCTGGCCTAGAGCGACGACAGTGGAAGATAAACTCTATGGACCACTGTGTGAACTGAAAAAGACAGTTCAATTCATACAAGAGACAGCATTGCAGTTATAGACATATTTCAAGCGAACGAAAGAAGAAGGAGAAGGTACAGAATAAAATTAACAAGTATTGTAATGTAAATTTCAGTTCACTGAACATTGAAATTGAGGAAGATACAATGAAACTAAATGACACGATGATCCTAGTATGACGATATATCTTCCTTCTGTACAACAGGGAGGTCCCATGTGGCGATATATTTATCTTTCGGCACTGAATCATTTAATTTCTGTGTGATGTCTGTCTGTGTGTTGTCTGTCTGTGTGATGTCTGTCTGTGTGTTGTCTGTCTGTCTGTGTGATGTCTGTCTGTGTGGTGTCTGTCTGTGTGATGTCTGTCTGTTTTGATGTCTGTCTGTGTGATGTCTGTAGGCTGCCTGCGTGTCTGATATCTATCCTGCTAATAGCAGTCTATGTGTCTAATACACGTCTACTGTTTACACAAATGTCAGCCTGACTTAGATTTCCGACAGGAGGTCTGTCTCTTAATGTCTGGCGGATGCCTGGTGTCTCTTACGTCTACCCCTATTGTCTTTCTTTCTTTATCTGATGTTTCTTCTACCAAAGCATGTAGATCTGCCAGTGTCTTGTTTTGTGTTTTGACATATTATTCGCGCGAGCACTGCATTCATTTGCCTAATCAAGGTCATTGATGTGTTCTCATAACTAGGGGCGTCACTAAAATGTGGAAAGTGGGCTGTTAGGGAGAGCAGGACACATCAGGTGACAGCCGGGAGTCACGACACAGTGGCTACCTTTAACATGTTTGGTTGTGTTACAGGAATGCCGCTTCATCCAGTTATAATGAAAACACTTTAGTCATCTATCATCTACTGCCTATAGTACCTTGCAGTGTAGGGCAAAGGGGGGGGGGGGTGTCTTGAACCTGAGGAATTAAGGCTGGTGCAGTCGCCGCCAACTGTACAGGTTAGGATTTTCTTTTACTTTAGTAATCCTCCTTCTTCTTACACCATTTATCAGTCATGGGGCCTAGGCCTTCAACTTAACTCACTCCAAGCACCCCAATTCTTAACTATCCCATGTATTGCCGCCCATGCCCTGCCCATATTATGCACTTCTGTCTCTACTTCTCTACTCCGTGTGGTTTAGGTCTTTCCCTATTTCCTTTGTCCTGTGAATTCCAGACTTAGGTATTTCTAGTTATACTATTTTCAGGTTTCCTCAATGTATGGCCTATCCTTCGCCGTACTTTCTCCACTTCTTGGTTTATATGTTTGTGTTAATAGACCTTCTCGAGACAGCATGATCAGGATTAGGTCGCTCGTTCTTAAACATCCCGTGTGCTGATGTCGAGGTAGCGGGTTCAACCCCTACACCGGTCAGTTGGACTAAAATGTTGACATCTCGTCTTTGACTTGGGGGACGTAAATTACAAGTACCTCTAAAGTTGATCGGAGTTGGTTCGCCTGGTGGCGAGGGACACTGGTAATAGGGAAAGCTAATCCACACGCAAGAAATCAATCCAGTGCATTAGAAGTATTAGCACATATATGGACTAAACTTGACTTCAAATCGTGGATTGTCGCGTTCCATGCGTCGAATCTGTTTTGATTTCCTTGATACGGCTCTGTATGCTGTATGTGCCCCAGTGATTTTGTCGTTGACCAGGAAGAAGAAAGTGGTGACCTTCTACAGGTCTGAACATGCTAGACAACTCACCCATACAAAGCATGCCTAGGGAGCTAAAAATAAATTATGGCTGTATTACACATCATAGTGGTTTGAACAGAGCAGCCATTAAAGGCATAGTTCCTGGAAGAGAGGCAGGGGTGGAGTAGCGCGAATATGGACTCAGGATATTGCAGACGTTTAGGTATCTTCTTCTTCTTCTTTGCGTTCATCCGGAGTGTTTTTTCAGATGCGACTGCGGTGTGTCCGGTTAGGCACCCTTGGGCCGAAACCCTTAGGCCAACACATCGGACTTTAGCGTGCAATTTTGACCAGGTTAGCATTCCTGGGAGACTCTCACTTTTGTGGTACCATCCACATCCCAGCTTGTCATGTTGGAACGGTCGAAGACTTCAGGGTCATCCCTCAAGGAAAGGCAGGGACAGTCCATGGCATTTTCCGCCATCCAGGGTGGCTTCCATAGTTGCAGAGCCGACAAATAGCGCCCTGGTGCTGGGCTCACCGAGGGAATCGTCTCGTCCTGCTCATGGCTGCTTTAATTCCTCACTTCAATATATTGGGCATTTCCTTCGCCCTAGGCCGTTCCCGCACAAACCAGGCCGGCCTGCAGACGGTATCCACGCAGCGAGCTTTCGATTCGGACATGTGCTTGTTGTTGTGCCCGTCTGAGCTGTTCCGGCCACGAGGCATTTGGGTATGA
>OY992878.1:148390015-148397515 GCA_963921405.1 Cepaea hortensis | reverse complement strand
ACGTTAACCAAAGCAAGAGCATTAAACACAACCAGACGAGATCTAATAGGTCATTTCAGAACGTCGCTCTCATCAAAGGACATCGGAAAGACTCTATCTCTGGCCAATTCTCCCGCCTCACGCCCCCTCACAACCCTCATGCCCCCCTCATACCTGCTCATACACCATTACACACATTCATGCACAAGCATGTCCTCTCGCACACTCTCATTCCCCTTCACGCATCCTCATGCCCAGGGTGTTAGCAATGCCCAGAGTACATCTTCGTGCTGGTAGACCCCTCCCTCTTCCCACAAACGATACCTTCCATCATCGTTCTTTCCAAACCACGGTGGCGTGTACTGTGATGTGTACTGTGACGTGTACTGTGACGTGTTCTGTGAAGTGTACTGTGGCCAGGATATTTCAGTTTCATATACATGGTATAGTTCATAAGACAGTTTTCTTCCACGTTCAAGTCTTGCAGAATGTAGACATTTTGCTTCACCCATGTCCGCCATATTCTGTGAACTGTTCTGTAACATTTGCGCGGAAAATCTCCCAATTTTCTTCTCTAGCATGTAACACTATAACAGATCAATAATATATCGAGTGCATTATCAACCTAACGCGATAAACATCGGCGTGAGAACACTCAGACGGATAACGTGAGTACTTAAGGATATTGATTGAGCTGGTTTAAGGTGTTACTGGAAGTACCCAGAGTGACAAAGTCCCCCCATAGTGGTTATAGCCGTTCACATCCCTCAGTATTAAAACATCCTCCATTGTGTTAGTGAAATATCTGAAATTCACGAGTCGATACCGCATGGGGTATTTCATGATAATTTCATCCTCTGAGGCCGAAGTCTTACTGAGAGCATTAAGAGTACTTCCTAGAGGAGGCTACGAGAGACCAGCCACAATCTATGGTAACTGTCACTGTCATTTACTGCCAATATAGTACCTTGCGGTGTATGGCAGAGGGGTCTTTGAGCCTGAGGAATAAAGGCCGCCTGGCTAGTGCAGTCGCCGCGAACTGTGCAGGTTAGGATTTTCTTTTTGCCTCCGACATAAAAAAATCCCGCACCTTACCGGGGATCGAACCCGGGTCTCCCGTTCTCCCGGCGTTCTATCCACTCGGCCAGCCGCTCCTCCAATCTATGGTAATGACATATATTAACTGATTCAGTGCCGAAAATAAAATAGGTTTGAACCAAACATGGCACATAGTCAGATGATCACGTACTATAATGTAAAATTTCGTTCACTGAGAATTGAAATTGCGTGAGATACCACGAAACAAAACAAATAACACGATGACACTAGTATGGCGATATATCGTCCTTCTCAGGACTTCCGGTCCGCAACATGGTGGTTAGGCATTGAACCGCTACGGCCTCTGGAGTATTTATCCTTGTGGCTGTGGTTTGCATTCGCATTTTCCTCATGGTGGAATTATAGTATATGGTTCCGTCGCCATGCTACTGAGTGAGTGCGTGGCGCGACTCTGTGAGCTGTGAAATTCGTGTGGAATGATCTTGCATCTGTCCGCTTTTGTTTGTACAGTGAACTGCATGTTCGGAACAATGGCTACCGGCTGTTGCTGACTTGACTGATTTGCCTTTTCGTTTCACGAGTGCATTTTTCAGGAGACTCCTGGGAGTTGACGCTGGAGCTACGGATTCCGTGCTTTGTGTTGCGCTTTCGGCGGGTCGCCCTGCGGAAAGATACCGAGCCATGTGAGAAAACCCGGGTCAATGAAGTCTTTCTGGTGACTGCCGATTCCATCGACGATGAACTGTAATTTTCGTGGATGACTTTTGTTTTGGCATTCTGGCGGCGGCATTATGCACAGTGTACCTGTGCGGGCTGTTGGCTTGCTGATACTCCTATCTTTTCCACCTTTCACATTGGGTAGTGAGAATTTTGTGTGATATTCACTGGCACAGGAACGGAGCATAATGGGGACGACCCGTTGCCGTGAAGTTGGAATCGCGACCGACCAACCAACCAACCAACCAACCAGCCAGCCAACCCACCCACCCACCAACCAACCCACCCACCCAACCACCCACCCACCCACCCACCCAACCAACCTCGTCCTTCTGTATAACTGTAGTTAGTTGCACATCCTTTACAGGACGTCGCAATTTTTATTTTTGCCGTTGTAATCTCTTGGCAAGTTTACGTTCAGAAGTTTGCCATTGCTTTCTGAACGACCGGCACCCATACCATTTCGTAAAATACAATCGCAAGGCGGTCTGCTGCCAAATCGTCCGCAGCTGTGTTTCGAACGCGAGTGTACATGATTACGAACTGCGTCCGTAACACCATCGCCATGGAACCTGCTCTGTTATATTAGGAGGTAATATTTGGCGATATGCTATCCTACGGCACTGAATCAGTTAATTCACAACTTGGGGGAGATTAGTGTCCATTCTTATTTCTAGTCAGTGTAAAGTACGTGGGTGGTATTGTTGTTGCTAATGTTTTAGAAATCGGTCGATTGGAGCTGTTTGCTTTTGATGTGAAGAAATGGGACCTGGTGTTGCGGTCCGGATATCACATATACTAGATGCTGCTTCACCCCTACTCGAGGAAGGCCATACAGATGACAAGAACGAAAATGTTGCCCACGAAAACTCTGTGACTATTCCATAACACAACAAATCCCAGCATATTTCGTCACAATAAAATAACAACATGTTGTTACGTCGTTTCGATGACATTTCTATAACCTTCATCAGGCACACAAAACAACACATATAAAACAGAAAATCAGTAGTTCGTGGTTTATTCAATGTAAGTCATGGCATATTTGTTTCTACTAGAACAATGTAAATAAGAAGATAATGTTTCAAATCAAGGTAACCAACCCGTACACACCCACGGAGGCAGTTCCAAGTGAGAAGGGTTGGTTATGTTTGCAGAACCGGAGAAAACAGGCAGCCAAGATAAGTTCAGGTTGCCAGTAGCTACAAGTCAAGACCTCTATAGAGCGGCCGCCGAGGAAAGACTCTGGTAGTTGTTTCTCACGTGACCTCTACGGTGGTGTCATTTGTCGCTAAGAAGTTCGTGCTTTGTGTGACATTTCCCCCGGGACGCATTGCCGAAAGAGATCGGGCCATATAGGATAAAACTCAGTGCCATGGAGTCGCATCTCTTGCCTTTTAAACCTGTTTTGTTTCCGTTTGTCAATGACCACATTTAGATCCTCACCGGTGCTGCGGATTTCGTGTACTGTTTTAAAATTACGATTATGTGCTCTCAGCATAATTTAACAACCTCGTCGAGACCGCGAGAAGCCAATGTGCATAGCACAATCACACATCTCTAAATATTCTCGTGTGGGTAGGTTTACTAATTTCAGATTTACCCTGGGCAGCAGCCTATTCAGTCTGATCTTTTCGATGTCCAGCTTTTGAGATATCTTTAATCTGCCCAACGTGCACACGCATACTCTTAGTTTTTCATAGTTATTTAAGATGTCCAGGCGACCGCTACACTACCCTGTAACACAGTTTCTTATTTTATAAAACATCAACAGCGTGATTCGTTCTCTCTCTTTTTTTTTTCGTTTTTATTTTCTTACAGAACCCTCTGCAAAGCCAAAATTAATTGTGCAGCAGTATCAAATGAATTCATGACATCGTTTCGAACTGGCGCCAATCGTAGCATAATAGAGACCCTCCCGCTGTTTGTACGCTCTTTGCACACGATATAAACACCAATTTGAAATAAGACCGCCTTATGTTGGTTTTAATATAGTGGTATGAGTGCCGGTCGTTCAGAAACAATGGCAAACTACTGAACGTAAATTTGTCAGAAAACACAAACAGCGAAAACATGCTGGTGTTGACTGCGGTGTCCTGTGAAGGACGTGCAATTAAAAATATCGTTGTCTAGATCGACATCATCGTGAAGAGAGAGAAGTGGAGACATTTAAACATGGCGGTAGCCTTTCCTCACTCAAGAAGCTGAATAATGAGAATAATAAGACAAGAGAGGGAGGAAGAGGAAAATTACAAAGAAAGAGGAGGAGGATGGTGATGATGATGATGATGATGATGATGATGATGATGATGATGATGATGATGAAGAAGAAGAAGAAGAAGAAGAAGAAGAAGAAGAAGAAGAAGAAGAAGAAGAAGAAGACAGCTTCAATGAAGAAGAAAACCATGACAACGAAGAATAGGAAGAAGACGAAGAAGAAGTTGAAGAAGAAAGAGGAAGAAGAGGTGGGAAAGAAGGAGAAGGAAGAAGAATAGGAGGAGAACGATGAGAAGAAGAATAAAAAGGAGGACGAGAACGAGGAGGAGGAGGAGGAGAAGAAGAAGAAGAAGAAGAAGAAGAAGAAGAAGAAGAAGAAGAAGAAGAAGAAGAAGAAGAAGAAGAACTGGAAACGATACATCTTCAAGAACAAAGAAAACACTAGCTCTTAGCAGTTGCATATTCACAATACAGAACGTAATCTTATATATAAAAAAGACTTGTGCGTATGTATCTCTGTATGTATTTATGTATCTCTGTCCGTATGGCCTTTATTTGTTCGCGAACGGCCCATCCGATTGAGATGAAATTTTCTACACGCCTTCCTTTCATTCCAGAGCTGACAACTGTGATATTTTGTTAGTGTGAAATCGCCTGCTTACTCAGTATTATTTCATTTTTCATTTTTCATCATAATTTCATATATTTCAGGGGACCTAACTCTGTAAAAGTTATTTCAAGGGGCATAACTTTTCTGTATAACTTATAGTCATATTGTGGCATCGTTTTCAAAGATTTATAAACTCTTTGTCCATAGTTATGTACCGGCATATGAGTTATAATAAATAATGATACAATCTGTAAGGCATTTTCAAAGTTTTCATAAAAATGATGCACAATGCATAACATTGTAACTCATCTTTTTTTGCTTAAGAAGTTACTGTAGTCATGCAGGTGATTAGAAAGAGTTTTCATTAAAAATAATGGATGGTGTGTAGAAGAACGTTCTTTTAAGTTACTTTTTTTGTTGTATGAATTTAATGAAGCCGGACAGGGTCAGGCAGACAGATAGACAGACAGATAGACAGTCGGGAACGGGAACTTATATGACTACTTATATGAATTAAATGAGATGCTCCACATCAGGAGCTGGGAAATGCCGGGCCGGGTCAGACAGACAGACAGACAGACAGACAGACAGACAGACAGACAGACAGACAGACAGTCGGTAACGGGAACGAGAACTTATATGACTACTTATATGAATTAAATGAGATGCTCCCCACCAGGGTCTGGGCGAAGCCGGGCAGGGTCAGCTAGTCTTATATATAAAAAAGACTTGTGCGTATGTATCTCTGTATGTATTTATGTATCTCTGTCCGTATGGCCTTTATTTGTTCGCGAACGGCCCATCCGATTGAGATGAAATTTTCTACACGCCTTCCTTTCATTCCAGAGCTGACAACTGTGATATTTTGTTAGTGTGAAATCGCCTGCTTACTCAGTATTATTTCATTTTTCATTTTTCATCATAATTTCATATATTTCAGGGGACCTAACTCTGTAAAAGTTATTTCAAGGGGCATAACTTTTCTGTATAACTTATAGTCATATTGTGGCATCGTTTTCAAAGATTTATAAACTCTTTGTCCATAGTTATGTACCGGCATATGAGTTATAATAAATAATGATACAATCTGTAAGGCATTTTCAAAGTTTTCATAAAAATGATGCACAATGCATAACATTGTAACTCATCTTTTTTTGCTTAAGAAGTTACTGTAGTCATGCAGGTGATTAGAAAGAGTTTTCATTAAAAATAATGGATGGTGTGTAGAAGAACGTTCTTTTAAGTTACTTTTTTTGTTGTATGAATTTAATGAAGCCGGACAGGGTCAGGCAGACAGATAGACAGACAGATAGACAGTCGGGAACGGGAACTTATATGACTACTTATATGAATTAAATGAGATGCTCCACATCAGGAGCTGGGAAATGCCGGGCCGGGTCAGACAGACAGACAGACAGACAGACAGACAGACAGACAGACAGACAGACAGACAGACAGTCGGTAACGGGAACGAGAACTTATATGACTACTTATATGAATTAAATGAGATGCTCCCCACCAGGGTCTGGGCGAAGCCGGGCAGGGTCAGCTAGTTACTTGATAAAAATTCGCTTAGCAACAGGAAGGTATGAAACAATGAAAGTAGGCACACATTATTCTATCACACAATACTGTACATTCAGTCAGAGTTCACTATAGTCACACGATTATCTTTGAACCACCACCACCCCTGCGATCATGCTTCGCTCACTTCAGCACCACACACCTTATCGCTTGGAAACCACTGAGCTAGAACAAGCAGGAAATAGCCATATCAACAAAACAGGGGCGGGCCTGCAACAATCGTTTGATAACCTCTGTCTAGGCGGATGCGAGGGGCTTAACTAGTTGTTATTTACGGTCGTGGAGTGTGTGATCTACGCCTTGACTCACAAATGTCACGTCCTTGTAGCTTTCACATACTGAGATACCAGTTGGCATAAAATGTTCTTTTTTACGCCAACTTCAGCGGTCTCCGGAATCTGCCTGTCCACCTGCCTGGTTGTAGTTGCTCTACTTTGGTAGGAAAGAAAATATAAACAGTTAATTGTAAGTAGCTCCTGCGAAAAGATGAGACATACAAAGCACAGACACATTATACATACTTTACCACGGACTCCGTAAAGGTGAACATCAATTACAGAGTGAAAATCCCCCCCCCCAAAAAAAAGTTAAATATAATAAAATAATAAAATAAAAATAAGTATTCTAGGAAACACCAAATGATGTTTCAATTATATAAATCTTCATCAGGGACTGGATAACACAAACAGATCTAAATAAATATAACATAACAGTATAAAATAATATTAAAACAGAACTCCTTCGTTGTTAAGAAGGTACAACAGTTGGATTCAGTTCGGTATTGAAAGGTGCTTATTTTCTAGAAAGGTTGAGTTGTGCAGTGCAACGGTTAAAAGTGCCAAATAAGAAATGTGTAGCCCTAGGTGTGCAAACAGTCAGATGTGAATATAAGGAGGGAAGTCAGCAGAGTTATACAGTTGCACCGACAACAATATTGATTCCCGCTGGGTGGAAAGGAATTACCCTACATGGGTCAGAGCTCTTGATGATTCTGTCTTGCAAGGTCATCTAACTAAATATCGTCTTTTAACCGCTCTTATCCACTTTTCGATCTTGTTTATTAGTTTCTGTGATGGGATGTGACTTCAGCAGCTTTGAATTTGTTGTTGCTTAAATCTGCCTTTCTCGCTTTGAACACAAGCATAGACCATATACGAGATACTATTTGTTTTGCACTGGACATATTTTTTTGATTAGCTTTCCCTATTACCAGTGTCTTCCTTCCGTCTCTGTTGGATGGGATATTATCTTTCTTTTTTATTTGACTAGACCATGATTGGTTTGAATTTGGAGATAGGGGATGCTGTAGCCAGTGCCACGTTAACACTGCACAG
>OY992878.1:148270015-148385015 GCA_963921405.1 Cepaea hortensis | reverse complement strand
GGGTCAACCTGGGGGTTAAGGTCAGTTTTAAAATAAATCAATTCCGACTCGATCCGTATCGAACTCACGACCACAAGGCTAGCGAATATCCACCCCGCTACCTCGGCTCTAATTTATCATAGCACACCTTATTTAAAAAAATCCTCTTTCTGTCCTCGTTATTCTCTTGAACATTAATTTCCCTGAATGTCTTTGAAGACGCACCAAATCTGGGGATTAATTGTCGACTTGCTCTTAAGAGCAGCTATAGCACGTTAGTAGTAGTTAATAGTTAGTCGACAGATCATTCTCATTGCACATCGAATCATTCAGTCCATAAGTGCTCGGATCCTCTCCTCAGCAAATCCCGCAGCGTGTAGCGGTTCACGACACCAGTTCTGTGTTGGTTTATTACTCTTCTTTGGCTTCCTGTGTAGTGTCCTTGTTTGGCCACACCTATTTTAACTTGCTGTTCTCGCAGCATGACCATGGTAGTAGATTCCCAGTCATCGCTTGGTTCTCGAAGACGACTTACTTCTCGTAGATCATTCAGAATGTCTGCCTGGTCCATGGCTCGTCCGCCTTCCACAGTAGCCCTACCTGCAAGCCTGGCAGCCTGCTCATTCCCTTGTACACCTGCATGCCCTGGCGGCACGAACATGAATCTAATCTTTGCCAGCCGAGACCGCTCCAGATCTTCTCCGATGCTACCGAGTTCGTGCATGTAAGCGAAGTAAGCTTCGAGTGAATTTTCGCAGCGTGTTTGTTTCTGTGGTGTTCAGTTTTTCAACTTGGCGAAACAGCGTTTGCGCTGTGCGCGGAGGGCAGTCAACCTAACAAGGCGACGGGGAGGCCGTAAGCGACAAGGCAGACGTGGTGGAGCAAGGCGTTTTAGACTCAAATGCGGCCGTCTGGGCCTCAGGAATACTCATATTCTATATTGGAACTGTGCCAGCGTAAAATCCTATTCTGGAAAACCTGGTATACAGGAACTACATTGTAGCGCTTCAGGAAACGAGATTGGGGGAATCAGTTACTCAAAATTGCCGGCTTCAAATGTTTCTACAGCACGTTAAAGTTTATTATGCTTTGGTGGCTAATAAGGAAGCTTCCATTAAAAGCATTCATATTTTGCAGAGGTGGCCCCCTTTGTGTCTCTTCTAGTTGCATTTGTGTCCATGTGTTTTTGTGTTCATATGGTGTTTTGGTGACTGTCTACATTTGTTAGTGTTACATTCTTGTGGTGTTTTATTGAGTCTTTGTCGCCGTGTGTGTTATCACTGTATGTGGGATTTGTTGTTGTTGTTGTTGATTCTCTACAGTTGTTTGTGTTATCAAATCTTGTGGTGGTTTGTTTACTGTCTACTGCTTTTTATATTATCAAGTCTTGTGGTGTGTTGTTCAATGTCTCCAGCTACTGGTGTTATCAAATATTGTGAAGGTTTGTTCAATGTCTACAACTATTGTGTTATCAAGTATTGTGGAGTTTTTTTTAAATGTCTGTAGCTATTTTTGTTGTCCAGTCCTGTGGTGTTTTATTGACTGTCTACAGCTGTTGATGCCATCACGTCTTAGGGTATTTTAATGAAAGTCTACAGCTATTTGTGTTATCAAATCTTGTGATATTTTGGTGACTGTCTACAGCTGTTTGTGTTATCAAATCTTGTGATATTTTGGTGACTGTCTACAGCTGTTTGTGTTATCAAGTCTTGTGATATTTTGGTGACTGTCTACAGCTGTTTGTGTTATCAAGTCTTGTGATATTTTGGTGACTGTCTACAGCTGTTTGTGTTATCAAGTCTTGTGATATTTTGGTGACTGTCTACAGCTATTTGTGTTATCAAGTATTGTGGTGTTTTGTTGCCTGTCTGCAGCTGTTGGTATTATCACATTCTGTTGGTGTTTTATTTACCTTTTGTCTGGAAAGATAAAGGCTGCCTGTGTGGTGCGCCATGTCCATTGGTGTTTAACGGTTTGTTTTGTTATACACAAAACCAGTTTTAACACATGACTGAATTTTTGGATCGTCAATATACAAGCAAAAACAAAAACGAAAACATAAGCATGTGTTACGGCATTTTTAGCCACATTATGAGAAAAGAAAAACTGGAACATGTTGCGACAACTGACAAGATTTGTGAAAAGAGAGACAGCGAAACCGAGTAATCTAAAGGTTTTAAACGTGGTTTAGACACAAAGACAGCTTATCCTAAAAAAGAATCAGTTATGTTCGCCATATTATGAGAAAAGGAAAATAGGAACATGTTGCGACAACTGGAAAGAGGTGTGGACAGATAGAGACAGACAACAAGAGAGAATAGTCTCCGCTTTTGTCATAGCACGGAAGGCACGGATTCATACATATTGCTGGAGACCGCAAGAATTGGAGAAGCAAGATCTCTTGATGAGGCTGAGCTACCAGTCACTTGGATCAACGCAGACTTGTACAGGGTGTATTTTTTATGACTGTGCAGTGTTTGAAAATATTGTTTTGTATTTACCTATTATGTTGCATGAAATTTACAGAGGGTGAATACAAAACTTGGACGGGCAATATTTTATTTTCAAACACTGCACAGTTATTGAAGATACACCCTATACAATGTGTACCAACTATTGTTTTTGTTTTTTTGTCCACGTGCGTGCTACTATTTCTAGAAGTTGCCAATACTGACGATTGCATGGGACTGATGTTTGCGTGTGGATTAGTTTTTCCTATTACCAGTGCCTCTCGCCATCAGCAGGCGAACCCACCTCGAATTCTGAGTTACTTGTAATTTACGTCCTCAAGTCAATATCGAGAAGTCAACATCTTAGTTGACCTGACCGGTGTAGGAATTGAACTCGCTACCTCAACACCACCATACCGTAAGTTTAAGAGCCAATGCTCTTATCCATTCAGCCATGCAGACCACCGGTTACAACTGGTAAATAAGCCAAATTTATACTTATCCATATCACCCATCCAGTGCCGTTTGTGTGCACAGACACGGGTCTAGCCCATACCTGCGTTAAACCATATCATCAAGTGCCGTGCCGGCTGGCGTAGGTGTTTATGGCTCTCCATAGATCTCGGGCTTTGGTGTTCTGGATCAACTCTGCTGCTGATATTCCTCTATACCACCGTCTCAATCCATCCAGCATCATTTCTCTTGGTCTGCATCTGCCTCTCTTCCCCTTGGTCTTTCCAATTGTCACGATGCTCACCAATACTTCTCTTCACATCACATGACACACACACCCCCCCCCCCACCCCCCCCCCCCCCCCCAAAAAAAAAAAAAGAAGTGAAAAGCTGTTTGTCTCTTTCTTATTATTGTATATATTGTTATAGTTTCATTAACTTCTTTCAGGCAATCGTCGTTAGTTACTCTGCAGCCCGAAGAATTCGCAACATTCGTCTCTAAAACCCCATCTCTGTTGCATTAAACAGCAACGGCAAACAACAGGTTTACATACCTGGTATAGACCGAGCCTGCTGAAACTGGTATTCCAGGTTTCTCTTTGGAAAGAAAGGTGACGGAGAAGAGATCCCATCACCTCACCCACCTAATGTCATGACCCAGTATATACGAAATCCAAGCGCTTCTTTTAATCCACGGCAGCATTAACTATAGGATTACCTTCACTTTGTACCTTTTAATGGGACGTCTGTATACCTGTGCACGCGTGATCCTCTCAAACGAAGGCTTAATTCTGCGGTATAAACTGCTGATGATGTACATACCTGTGCGTGCTAGCCCAGCAGACACTACAACAGCAGGTGTACAGGTGAACTGGGCGCTATACTGTGTGACGCAAGAGAGGGGGGAGGGGGGTTAGTTTGTTCCCCCTTGAATATATCACGTTTCCTCAGCTTAGCGTAAATCTAGGCTCTCGTATGTTCTTGCTCGTCTGATGTCACTCGTTTTTCCTCGGTCTTAAACGTATGATAAAAGGAGGCGGGACTCGGGGACAGAAAATGCGTAATGTATAAATCTCTCGAAGACAAAACACGGCTTTATGTGTAAGAATGTAACCCCTTTACCCCTTCTTTCACAGAAGCAGATGGGCTGAAAGAATGGGCTGATTCTTCGTATATTAGAGAGATGTTACTTTAAGTCTGTCTCTAACACACGAAGTCGTTACTCTGATCGATAGTTTACTAATTAATCGTGTACTAATTAATTTAATCGTTACTTTAGTCGTTACTTTAAAATCTTTATACTTCAATCAGTTGTTACTTTAAGTCTCTCTCTAACGTATGCGGTTGTTACTTTAAGTCCTTCTCTAACACATACAGTCGTTTCTACTTTAATCAGTTGTTACTTTGGGTCTTTATAGTTTAATCAATTGTTACTTTAAGTCTTTATAGTTTAATCAGTTGTTACTTTAAGCCTTTCTCTTACACACGCAGACGTTACTTTTAAGTCTTTCTGCTCTAATCAGTTGTTATTTTAAATCTTTCTACTTTAATCGGTTTTTAAGTCAAATCATTTTGTCTCAAAGAGTTATTAGCAGTTACTTTAAGTCTCTTTGAAGTCTGTCTATCACAAGCAGTTGTTACTTTAAGTGTCTCTGTCACAAGCAGCTGTTACTTTAAGTGTCTCTGTCACACACAGTCGTTGCTTTACATCTCTATATCAGAAACAGTTGTTACTTTAAGTCTCTATTTGATCGTCAGTGTCTGCTACAGAGCTGGAGGAACCTTAGAAGGAAGAAGAAGTAGAAGAGGAAGAAGAAGAAGAAGAAGAAGAAGAAGAAGAAGAAGAAGAAGAAGAAGAAGAAGAAGAAGAAGAAGAAGAAGAGGAGGAGAAGGAGAAGGCAAAAGAGGAAGGAGAAGAAAAGTAGCAAATGCAATTTATATCATTTCCATGGTGACTGGAACTGGAGCCACAACACGTGACTGGGACAGGAGCTACAACACGTGACTGGGACAGGAGCTACAACACGTGACTGGGACAGGAGCTACAACACGTGACTGGGACATGAGCTACAGCACGTGACTGGGACAGGAGCTACAACACGTGACTGGGGCATGAGCTACAGCACGTGACTGGGGCAGGAGCTACAACACGTGACTGGGACAGGAGCTACAACACGTGACTGGGACAGGAGCTACAACACGTGACTGGGACAGGAGTTACAACGCGTGATTGGGACAGGGGCTAAACACCGCGGAAACCCAACATTCCCGTGGACTAGATTTTTGGGCGGGCAGACCAAAAATGCTGCCGAGGTAAATTCACCTTTGCGTGTTGTAGATTAGCGCGGCGGTGTTTCGGCACCTCCCAGGCCCGGCTGTTGTTTTGGCCTACTTATTTTGTGAGGTTTTGTTTGTCATGTGGGAGTTTTTGTGGGTGAAGAAATCCCCCAAGCCAAGACTTCCTACCAGTTCTTCAATCAAGCTGTGCCGGGGTTGCGCATGAAGATTTCATTGTGGAACAATCAATTGTCAGGTCCAGATGGCCTTGTTTTCAGGGAATTACTTTTGTCTGTGTGATTCCCTTGTTTCTTCTTTGGTGGTAATTGATGGTCGGTGTGTGCGGGTTTGGGGCTAGTGAGCGTAGTTTCATAATTTTCCAGCATACTATATGGGGTTCGAAATCAAGCGCAAGCGATTTGGGAGGAGATCGCTTTGCGTTGATTTTGATGGTATGAGGGTTGACTCTTAAGAAAGCAGATGCAAACTTATAAACGTAAAAAAACATAGTAAATCACAAATAGCCAACAAATACTAGGTTGATTACGACGTCATGTAAAATAACATTTAACTAATCCTCACGGTAGTTGACAGGGCAAGAGAATGTCAATATTACACCCAGGCAGGCGCACAGTGGCTCAGATGTACTACGTCCGCCTCTAAATTGAACTGACCTGGTTAGATTCAAGGAGGAAACTATATGGATTTTTGCACATCAGGGAAAGGAAATGTATATCCCTCCCTGGTCTCGTGATAATAGATCAGACGTCTAACCTCCCCTGTTTCCCGCTTTTATCCGAGAAAGCAGTGCTTCAAGCCTCACTATCCCAGAGGTCGCCAGAACATCTACGTTCTTGTGACAATCCCAACAACCCGAGATGTCACCAGAACATATACTTTCTTTTGACAATCCCAACTATCCGAGAGGGCATCAGAACATATACTTTCCTGTGACAATCCCAACTATCCAAGAGGTCGCCAGGACATATACTTTATTTTGCCAACCCCAACTGTCCGAGAGGTCGCCAGAACATATACTTTCTTGTGACAATCTCAACTACCCGAGATGTCGCCAAAACATATATTTCCTTGTGACAATCCCATCTACCCGAAAGGTCGCCAGAACATATACTTTTCTGTGACAATCCCAACTTTATAATAAGAGATAACCCAGTAACGTCTTTAAAAAAAAGCATCGACAATTTTAGACCGAACTAGTCTCGTTGCCCAAATTGGAGAATTTTAATGTCCACAGCAGTTAACTCAGGGATTGTTTTGTTTTTGAAATTTAAAAGCCACAGGATGATGAACGTAATCCAGACACAAAGGAAGCAGAAGCGGATATTCGTGTAGCTCAGTGACAAGAAAGTATGCATTGTTATGAAAGATGAAACTAAATATGTTAGTGGTGGCACCTGAGTTGCTCCCCGCAAACATTCTTCAGCGTTGTAGGCAGAATGGCGCGGTCGTTATGTGTAGCATTGTTTGTGGGATATTCATGTTGTGAAACATGGAATAAAAGGAGTGTTGTTGAGGCTATGACAGTCACAGATAAATAGATAGACGAGAGGACGAACGGATCGACAGAGAGATGGACAGATAGACAGACAGATAGGTAGGTAAGTAGTTGGTGCGTAGGTAGGTATGTAGGTAGGTATGTAGACAAACTAACAGTTGGTAGGTAGGCCTTTTGTGTAGGTAGATGAATGGGCAATGGATGAGTATATAGGTAAGTAGTTCGGTGGACATCCATCCATCTATCATGTGCCATGCCGATAAGCGTGGGCGGTCATGTTCTGTCATCTCACTCGATCACCATAGTCGTGGTTCAGCTCTGTGTTCTCGGTGGACATACAGACACAGAAATAGATATAAAGAGAGACAGCATGGCAGAGGTTGCTTTGGTCTCACTGGAAAATGCAAGTTTGGTAGGTAGTTGGTGAGCAGGTAGGTAGGTAAATATATAGACAGCAAACATACAGGTTCGTAGGTAGGTTGTATGGTTAGGTGGATGGATAGGTGATGGATCAGTATGCTGGTAGGTAGGTAGGTAGGTAGGTAGCTGGGTAGGACATACAGACACATGGGCAGACAGGAGAACTGACGGACAGATAAGTGTAGGTAGGTAGGTGGGTATGTAGGTAGATATGTAGATAGTGGACAGGTTGGTAAGTAGGCTGTGTCGGTAGGACGATGGATAGCGATAGATGATCATGTAGGTGGGTAACTCGGTGGTCATACAGACACAGAGACAGACAGGAAGACAGACGTCAAAGTATAAACTGCTGTAGTCTCACTGGAGGATGCTAGGTAGATAGGGAGATTAGTTGTGGGTAGGTACGTAGGCATATGCATATAGGCAACAGATAGATAGACTGGAGATAGGTCGAGTGGGTAGATGCATGGATGGATGATAGATGATAGATGAGTATATAGGTAGGTAGGTAGGTGGGCATACAGAGACAGACAGAAAGACAAACAACAGCGCAACAACTTATATTATCTCATTGGAAGATGCAAGGTAGACAGGTATGTAAGCTGTAGGTAGGTAGGTAGGTATGTACGTACGTACGTATGTAGATAGGTATATAGTCAGCAGCGCAGAAAGTTCTATTATCTCATTGGAAGATGCAGGGTAGACAGGTATTTAAGCTGTTGGTAGATAGGTAGGTAGGTAGATACATACGTATGTAGATAGGTATATAGTCAGCAGCGCATAAACTTCTATTATCTCATTGAAAGATGCAAGTAGACGGAGTGGCTGATGAATATTTTATTATTCTGATTGTGCCCTGGAAGCTTGATGTATTTACGAAGTCCTACTTGCTGAAAGGCCCGCTCCGTGGCTAAGGGTATACGGACGCGGTTCGTGATCCCACATACCCTCGTTAGAAACACATTTGCGCGCGATTTGGCAGCAGACCGCGAGATCACAACAGCAAACAAAATACTGATATTGATTGCGTCGTCCTGGAAAAGATATGCAACTAATTTTAAACTGCTGACAGATAATATATGTGTATTTTGTCGTCCGAGACCTTATAGTCACAGTTTTTACACGTTTTGGCTCATTACAGATCATTCGTGGCGTAGGTGTTGACGCGCTGACCTGTCAGTAGTTGATTACAGTTCAATTCTCATTCGTAATGAGCTTTGTTTTCTTTACCAGCGGCAATCTCCACAGCGAAGTTGGTACGCCGTCTGCCTCGCTCTCCGAAGGTTGTGGGTTTGATTCCGGGCTACGCCGGTAGGTCACGAGTGCATTTGTCTCAAGAGTTGAGTCAAAAACCGACATCAAAACACTCGGGACTTTCACATGCACGTTTCGTCGTCATCTTCTCTGTAAAGAGATCGTCTGCCTACCATCGTGAATTTGAGATCATAATCGTCTGTTTACTACCAACAGCGTATTCATTCTGAATGTTATGGTAGCTGATGGAATACTAATCCCCCCTGCATCGATCGGTCAGCGAGGAAATGTCTATAATACCATAGTCCCACAACACCATATGCCCCTAACACTATATCCGCCGTACATCTTAAAGGCATCTTGTCATAGTTTAGTTTTCCTCTGGTGAAATCAGGACACACATTCCAGACGCTTTCACACAGTCCTCGATGTGTTTTCTGGCGGCTCGCCCCAGGCCTCCTCTCGCCTGCCACGTGATCTGTAGCACATACGCAATGCACATGGTGCCCGCCAGTGTTGCCTTTTGTCTGAGAAAGTGGAACCTGCAACTTTACAACATGCAGAATTAGAGGCCTTACATATTCGCCCCGATAACTGAAATCAGAGATGGCAGCTGTTCCCGCCAGCGGATCGACTTCCGCTTTTGATGCGAGAAGGGGCGTAACTTCTGTTCCCTGGCTTGTTTCTGGCAGAACGAAAGATCCCAAAATAACCGGGAAGCCGGAGGAAGACAAGACGCACATAGACACATGCGGACGTTTCCACAAAAATCGTTATCAACCGAAATAAAAAAAAAAAAATTTACTTATGTAGAAATCGGAAATATCACGATCACAAATAAATAATCCACGTTTCAACGAATACCACACAACTCCTTGTAGTTATTAAAACAAACAAACAAACAAACACGAGAAGTATACTATAACACGATCACAATTAACAAAAGGGGCGCTGCGGTCAAAGCCTTCGTCAGCAAATACATCACAAAAACACCGATGCAACTGCATGAAAAATACTACACGGAAATATAAATATACAAGTTACTCATCTGTATCCTTGTTGTGGACTGGGCACTTCATGAAAAATGCGTTTTTTTTTTTTTTTGCGCTTGCTCGCTTTGAACTCAGGCGTAGACCATACACGCTATTTATAGTAGTGATGGGCTGAATTTTGTGATAGAACCGGAAATGACCTGTAGTTAAGAAGTCGTATGTGTACTGTTGCGTTACCGAGATCCATACTGGAAGCAATGGATAGTAATATTGAAACTAATGCGTGTCGTAAGAGACGATCAAGGTTGGTAGGCGTGAGGCAGACTACATAATCTGGTAGAAAAGTGTAGCTGCAGGATCCAACCAATCGCGAGCATGTTTGAAAGCTTGAATTAGTTGAGGGTGTATGCTCCGTCGTGGGGTGAAGGTCTGAAGAAGAATATGATTCTGTAGGAAGTTGATGGTGACAGTTGGGGCATATAGACCAGACAGTGTCCTACAGTGTATGTGATAAGAAGAATATGATTCTGTAGGAAGTTGATGGTGACAGTTGGGGCATATAGACCAGACAGTGTCCTACAGTGTATGTCTGTAGGAAGTTGATGGTGACAGTTGGGGCATATAGACCAGACAGTGTCCTACAGTGTATGTCTGTAGGAAGTTGATGGTGAGAGTTGGGGCATATAGACCAGACAGTGTCCTACAGTGTATGTTATAAGAAGAATATGGTTGTGTAGGCCGTTGTTGGTGAGGGTTGTGGCATATAGAACTTAGTTAGATAGTTAGTTAGTCGCAGTTCCAACTTCACAGCAACGGGTCGTCCCCATTATGCTCCGTTCCTGTGCCAGTGAATATCACACAAAACGCTCCCTACAGTGTATGTGATAAGAAGAATATAGTTGTGTAGGCCGTTGTTGGTGAGGGTTGTGGCATGTAGACCTGACACTGTCCTACAGTGCATGTAAGAAGACTCTGAAAACGTGATGTGGCATTTGTATACGTGAAATATATAACCTATTTGTATATGTGAAATATGTCACCTGTTTGGGCGTGCTTGTTACAACTGTTTGGTCTGGATAACTTGTTACAACTGTTTGGTCTGGATAGCTTGTTACAACTGTTTGGTCTGGATAGCTTGTTACAACTGTTTGGTCTGGATAGCTTGTTACACACCCGACACATCCGACTTCTGCGGGCATTTGTTGACCGGGTTAACCTTCCCGGGGATTTCGCAAGACGTTTGACACAATGAGCTTTTGATTTGGACTTTTCACGTAATGGATTTGCTAGCCAAGCAATATTTTTGTATATGCTATAAGTACTCTTTATGTGGACAAGTTTTCTAATTTTCAAATCTAATCTGGGCAATTTGTTTTTATTTTATACTGCCTAGAGATTGTTTAACGAATTATGACTTGCGGGGAGATGCTGTCGTCATTTGGAAGGGATGATCTGGAAACGAACATTGCATCTCCAGTCTACTCTTCAATCTGGCTCTAGAGAAAGTTGTAAGGAAGGTAAAGGAGGGATGTGATATTGGAGGAACATCCAAGCTGCTTGGTTATGCAGATGATATAGATATTATAGGGGAAAATGAACAAAAGACATTGGAAATATTGACTCACTTGAAGGAAAAAGCCAAACAGATGGGGCTGGTTATCAACCAAGATAAGACAGAATATATGGTAATTTCAAGATGCAGTGTATAAGGAAGGGCTACAGACAAGGCGGTGTAATGTCTTTTATTGCACAGTGAATATACATGAGATATGCAGAAAATATGCCGTGTTGGTAGACATAATATGCATAACTTTATATTATGCTTGATGGTAAGGTCTTGATAGCAACAGGTTAGAAGGAACTACAGCAAATGATAGATACAATGGTTGTAGAAAGTGAATAAATTAGCCTTAGCTTGAATAATAGGAAATTAGAAGTCATGGTGATTTCAAAGAAACAGGTTGTGTCTAAATGTAAAATTAAAGTAAATGACGTTATTTTGGGGCAAGTGCAGAAATTCCGATATCTATCTAGCTACATTGATAACATCAGATGCAAGATGCATAACTGAAGTAAAGAGCAGAATAGAAAACATACAAACTGTATTCTGTCAAATGCAGAACATGTTATGCAATAAGTCCTTGTCATTGGGAGTCATAAAACGAATTCTTGCATGTGACATACAACCCGTTTTAATATACAGCTGCGAATCCTGGACATTTAGTAAACAGGCGAAAAATCACTGGAAGCCTTGGGGATGTAGTTTTATAGAAGAATGTTGAAAATTCATTGGAAAGCCAAAATGAGCAATCAGGACATTTTGAGGAAGGTTAAGTCGCAAAGACAACTTATCACACACATCAAAAAGTGGCAGTCATCATTTTGCGGTCATATTATTATTATGGCTGCTGTTTGCTGCCAATATATATTGTTTATTATTCACAGATGTTTGCCGTCATTGTTTAGTTAGTCTAGTAGTTTGATTATTTCCCAGTGTTTCACATTGTTACAATAGCTTCTGCAACCATGTATTTATGTCCTCGTTATTCAAATTCACAACGGGAAAACAAAGCTTTGAATTTCTGTCACATGCAAGTTTAAAATTTAAAAAAATCGACATTCGTTCATGATTGCCAAGTGGGCGGTGACTCTAGTCAGTCTGTAAGTTCTTGGTTAGCATATCCTAAAGGATGAGACTCCACTTTCAACATCATCATCATGTGCCATGACGATAAACGTGGACGATCATGTTTCGTCATATCACATGATCACCAGAGTCGTGGATCAGCTCTGTGTTCTTGTCTCGATTATGCCATGTGGCCAAGCTATACAGATATTTACCTCGCTGCCTTCCCTTTGTTCTTTTCCCCTTAATCTTGACAGTTGTCACACAAATCTCCAGTTTATTCATTCTCATAACAAACCCAAAAATCGTGAATGTCTAAGAATAATTTATCTAATAAATTTACGGTTTTTATCTGTTAGATACCAGTTTGCTTGCTATAATAATTCACATTTTGTGACAACAGTCCTTCTTGCTATGGACCTTTGATGTGATCAAGCCATCACTGTTTGTAGGCCCCAATGAACCCAGGAATAGGTAGCCAGTCTTTCCCTCTCTTAGAGGCGACGAGCCAGGACCCGAGCTTTCGTCTTACCGTGTTCATGACATTATCAGCTCAGTTCAATATCTAATTCGCAAACGCGCTCGCTAACCATCCTTTCTGATTTGGGTTTGGCATCTGGCATCATTTGTTACCACGTACAGAGGTATGACTGGCTCGGGACTGTCCCCATATATTTCTGTGTTTACATAATGTCTTCAACCGCCTGCGATTGTCTTCATTGGGTTAATACCCAGTTACATGATCCGCTTATGTTGTTTAATTCACCATTATCATCACGTAGCCGGCCCTTTGCAGAGCGTCGCTCTTATCACAGCCCGCCGACAAGCACGACCTCTGGTCATGTCTCCCGCCACATAAACCATCACAGCCCGCCTCATAAACCATCACAGCCCACCGAATTGTTTCACTATCTCTGACCATGTCTCCATCATGCTCAAAGTGTCTACGTCATGTGTCCTGATTCGTGCTGGCCGACCCTGCGCCTCTTCCCAGGATCTACGCACCCCCTCACTGTTCTTTCTACACGTCCGCGACTCTTAATATGATCAAATTAATTCCATTTCAAACCTGCTCTGTGGTGAGGCGGTTACGGGCGCAGTTCACAATCCCACATACCGCGTTCAAAACACAGCTGCGGACGATTTGGAAGCAGACCGCCATGCGTTGGTTTCCATACATTGGTATAAGTGTCGATCATTCAGAAAGTAATGGCAAACTACTGAACGTTAACTTGGCCAGGAATCACAAAAAGCCACACACTGCTGGAGTTGACTGTTACGTCATGTTGATGCTATGCAACTAACTGAAGTTTCTGGGACATCATACAGTTTATCAGCCAGTTGTCTTCGATGTTCACATCTTGTAGAGCAGGGGTGGCCAACTTTTTTAGCAGGGGGGGGGGGGGGGCAAATTTCAGAAATAATATTTGCTGCCGGGCCACGCACCTAATTTTTTTTTTATTGTTTGTTAATTAAAGTAAACAAGCAAGCGTGCTACAGCTTCGACTACATCGTCGTTTTCCACTCCGCGGGCCACAACATGACTCCCGGCGGGTCGCATGCGGCCCGCGGGCCTCGTGTTGGCCACCCCTGCTGTAGAGTGTAGGTAGAGGTCATCATGGCAGAATGAATATGAGCGCTGGCTCTTAAACTTCCGTTGTACTAATGGCGAGGTAGCGGGTTAAATCCCTTCACGGGTCATTTTACTAAGATTTTGGCGTCTCGTCGTTAACCTCAGGGCGTAAATTAGAAGTATCTCAGAAGTCTGCGTGGGTTTGCCCGAGGCGAGGGACACTGGTACTAAGGAAAGCTAATTCACACGCAATAATCAGTCCAATGAGGACTACGCTTGAGTTGAAAGCGAGCGGGAAAAAAATAAATAAAATTCTAACTTTTTTTTTCTTCAAAATACGTTTAAGTTTGAGGGGGGTTAACTAACTGTGGAAGCCTAACCTGTCTTCCCATCAGCCAAAGCGAGGTTGTTTCCAGGTGATCAGCCTGCCGTGACCGAAGACCTTTCACTGGTTTCCGTGAGTGCTGCGCTCCCAATCAATCACTCTTGCTACCACCGACCATTCTGACGTTTCTGACGGTTGGAAGAGCAAGAGGGCGGTCCGTTTGTTTTCATACTAGAGAGGAATATAAGACTAGGGATTCGGGAACAGATTTAACGGTGTCTGTCTGTCATATGCAAAGCTGGCAGGGGGGTTTCCCCGGATGATATTGCGCTGTTAGGGAAACTAAATACAGCTGGAGTCATGGGGAGGGCAGGTGATTAGACTAGCGGTTGTAGTACTAACTTTAGGCCAGCGAACATTGTAATTTAGGGGTGGTTTGAATAGGGGCGTGGTTTAACTAAAGGGCGCAGGTTATAGGGCAAAGGTGATCTCGTAACAGATAGTGCGAGGTCTTGGAGAGTCTACATAGTCTAGGGCAGTGATTCTCAACCGGTGGGGAATTCCCCCCCCCCCCCCAGGGGGGAATTTCAGGGTTTCCAGGGGGGGGGGGGATGGAGACCATTTCAAGATCGTTTTAATACAAGAACCGATTACTTGACATAGTTTTTCCCTTCATACTTTACAGTTATGTATGTCTCGTCCTTCTAAAAATTCATCTTATAAAGTAAGTAAACCCACAAATCATGTTTTATGTGGATGTCTAGACTTGTTTTAGTATATGCTATTACATTTGCCTTCCACTTTTACGTATACTGTGTAGGGGTGAGGGGATTTTTAGATAGGAAATATGAAAGGGGGGGGGGGAGGGGGAATGACGTTCTGAAAATACGGTGACGGG
Organism: Cepaea hortensis; assembly: GCA_963921405.1. NCBI lineage: Eukaryota > Metazoa > Mollusca > Gastropoda > Stylommatophora > Helicidae > Cepaea > Cepaea hortensis. The sequence continues at coordinate 148,370,252 of OY992878.1, read as the reverse complement.
GGGAATGGGCCAAAAAAAGGTTGAGAACCACTGGTCTAGGGCTTTAGAAGTGAGGTGGCCAATTTGCTTCATCGCTGGCATTGTGTTCCTTTCGATACAAATGGGAACATCTGTGAATCACGTTAATAGATCAACAAAATATTGTAATATGGAAGCACCCGTAGGAATAATCACATGACCTACTTCCATTGCGAATATAATTTTTTTCTATTCGCAATTCCATTGCGAAAAGTCACTTCGTTTTCAAAAACACAGTAAAAATATTTTATAGATATTTCGGTGGCAAGTCGTTATCAGCAAACAGATAGAAATAAATAACAGAAACAACGGACAAAGACAATAATGACGCACAGACAACTACCCAAAAACAGACTTACAGTAGCTTACATCATTGGACAAAGACAACAATGATACCAAGACAACTATCCTAAAATAGACAAAGGGGGTAATGACACAATGACATGTACTCTAACACAGATTTATAGTAGCTTATATCAGTGCACAAAGACAACAATGACACCAAGACAACTATCCCCAAACAGACAAAGAGGGTAATGACATAAAGACATCTACTCTAAAACAGACTTATAGTAACGTAGACTTCTGGCGGAGACAGCTAGTTGCTTGGTTGGTTGTGAGTCCTCTGGAAAACTGAGTTTAAACTCTTAAGTCCGGTGCACAGACATTGACTGCCTTGTAGTTTGAGCCCTACAACGGGCATGCATATTTTGGAGTTTTCAGGTGTCGAGACTTTCCCCTCGGGCCTATACCAAAGTATCATCTGAAGCTAATCTGCGTGGATGATCTCATTTTGTATCATCTGATTAACTGTTGCAATCTCTGGCCTTCCATTCATCAATCAAAAATAGAGGCATCTGTTGGATTACCACTCCCTCCCCCTGCCTCAGGACATGCTGGTGTCGTGGGAAACGAGCAGGCAGACAGATTGGCTGGGTCTGTATCACCCGGTGGGGTCATCATCATCAAGTGTCCTGTCAGCTGGCGTAGATCTCGGTCTTTGGTGTTCTGGATCATCTCTGCTGATGATATTCCTCCATGCCACCGTCTCAATCCATGCATCATCATTTCTCTTGGTCTGTCTCTGCCTCTGCCTCTCTTCCCCCCGATCATTCCAGTTGTTACGATGTTCTCCAATGTCTCTCTTCTCATCACATGGCCAAAGAAAACTGTTTGTCTCTTTTTTATTGTTGTATATAATGTTCTAGTTTCATTAGCCTCCTTCAGGCAATCGTTGTTAGTTACTCTGGCAGTCCAAGGAATTCGCAACATTCATCTCAAAAACCACATCTATGTTGCTTTTAAGTTCTTCCTAATTTGTTTATTTACATTCCAAGATTCGCTGCCATACAGCAAAACTGGTTCTACATAGCATTTCAGCACTCTCTTACATTCACTGATAGTGACTTATTGCATAAGATACTCTTCAGTTTTTTTTTTTTAATGCGGCTTTTGCTTGCCCTATTCTGCTCCTAATCTCTGTTGTACATCTTCTATCTGATGTTATAAATGCCCCTTGGTATTTAAAATTATCCACTTCGTTAAGAATGTTTCCTTCTATTTATTTCTATGTCACATTTTGGTGTCACCATTTTCTTTGATATCACTATGTTTACTGTTCTCTTGACGTTCCTTTCTTTGCACTTTCTGTTACTACATTGTCCAACAATTGTTGTAGATTTTTTGCATTATACGCCAGTACTGTGTCATCTGCATAGCGTATATTGTATATGCTATAACCCCCGTTTAGTATTTTTGGCTTCTCTCTGATCTCTCTCATTATTACGTCTCTATAGAGGGAGAAGAAATTCAGTGACAAGACACACCCCTGTCGTACTCCTAGCTTTATTTGTTCATAACTGCCCTCTTTATTTCCCATGTTAATTGCGGTTGTGTGGGGTATTAGTGGGCTATCATTTTTGATCACGTGCATAGTACAGAAGAACAGATGGGTCTGGAGAAAATGGTGCTGCAGAGGATCTGGCCGACACTCAAAACTCTGAGAAAAGGCCAGATTGACACATGATCAGACTGCTACTAGCACCATTAGTATTGGGACTCTTCGCTGGCTGTCGCCATTGAGGACGGAGCACGTATGGAAACATTGCGAGTGCTGTGATGTCGGTTCTTGACTCAGCAACATTTCTTGGCCTTATTTGAGACGAGGACTGAAGTTTCGTTAGACTAACGTGGTTGATGGGAGCTGAGGTAGTGTTGTGGCTTGACCTACCGGCCCGGTGATTATAGGTTCGAATCCGCACGAAGGCATATTTATAAAATTTGCCAGGGCTGCCAGGTTGACCCAGCCCAAAATGGGTGCCAGGACATTCTTAGGAGGTAAAGACAACCCTCGTGGTACTGACCTCATCACCCACAGAGAGCTGATCAGTCGTTAGAAAGATGGGTTTAGCACCATATGCCTAGTGGGCTTAAGGCGAATAAAGGGGTCATGTTACTTTACTTAACTTTCATGTACTGCCAATACCTTACGCCGGTCTACCTGGCGAAGGTGTTAAGGAAGCTGTTCGTAATCCCGTATACCCACGCACGAAACACAGCTGCTCGAGATTCGGCAGCTTATCGCGTCGAGTTGGTTCTTACGGAAAGGTATGTGAGCCAGTCGTTCAAAAAGCAGTGAGAAAACTACTGAACGTAAAACTTGCCAAGACATCAACAGCAGCTGAAAAAATAATCTGGTATTGACTGCTATGTCTTGGAAATAAGATATGCAAAAACAAAACAAAAAATAGTGGGGGGGGGGGGGGGGGTCTTGAGCCTGAGGAATTAAGCCCGCCTGGCTAGTGCAGTCGCCGCGAACTGTGCAGGTTAGAGGTTTCTTTTTTCCCCCGACAGAAAAAAGCACCACACCTTACCGAGGATTCGAATTCGGCCCTCCAAAAAGAGAATCCGGTATTCTAGCCACTCGACCAGCCGCCCCTCATTTTACTAACGTGGGTTTAAAAAAAACAAAGGTATAAAGGGCAAGATGATAGACTTCATGTCACTGGGCGTTATCTTGTATAGTTTGGTTTTTTTCCGCAGGGCCACTTGCCGAAAGCGTCGCACAGAAAGGAACTCCGTAGCTCCAGCGATGACGACCCCCCCCCCCCCCCCCCGAGAAAATTTTCAGAGAAAATTGTACTCGTGAACCCAATGATATAGTCCGAAATCAAACCCACAACCTTCGGAGCTTGCGACAGGGGCGTAAACACTTCTCCATGTAGAATCCCTTCTTACCGTAGCAGATACAGCCCCTGCTCATGTAGCCATGGCCATTCTAAGATAACATCACCGCCAGAGGTCACTTCTCATAAGGAAGATCGACAAGCAGCAGATGATGGTGCTGTAGTAATCGCATCGACCCACCAAGAATGGTAATTGGCGACACGGAATCGATTTTCTGTGGAACTGTAACAAGTCCGAACAACTGTGCTGGTGTAATCGAGTGTAATTTATTGCTTCGGTTACGGACACAACTGGGATATTCCCACTGCTGGCGCATTCGAGTATTTGAATCGTTCAGCTAGGTCGTACTGTAAGGGTGTATGTCTGTGACCTAACGCGAGAAATCAATTCGCGGGTATTGATTTGCGTTTGTAGAAGAAGATTTTAAAAAAAAAGGGGGGGGGGGAAATGGAGTAGAAATTAGAGGACACACTAGACCAGTGGTTCTCAACCTTTTTTGGCCCATATACAGTATACATAAAATGGAAGCTAAATTTAATAACACATACTAGAACAAGTCTAAACATCTACTTAAAATGTGATTTGCGGGTCTACTTACGTTATAAAACGAACTTCATTAGGGCGAGAAGTACGGAACCGTAAAATTTAGAGGTTAAAAACAATGTCAAGTAACTGGTTCTTGTATTATTGCGATCTTGAAATAATCTTAATTCCACCCTGGAAACCCTAAAATTCCCCCCTAGGGAGGAATTCCCCACCGGTTGAGAACCGCTGCACTAGACAATTGGAAAATACAGTGCTAAGATAATTGGCTCCACACGTATTGTCAGATAGTTTATATTTGTTGCAGATTATTTGTACAAGTTTAAGATCCATTTGACAGGTCTCGAGACATATGGTGCTAGGTCTATATTTTTAGACCAATAGACACTCGAGGTATGATGTTGACAGGATGACAATCTTATTTAGTTCCCTTTATTTCCCCGTACCTGTTTCAGACTGGGTTGACGTGTAAGCTCATGTAGTTGTTTTTTTTTTTTTTTTGCATATCCTATTTACAGGACATTGCAGTCAACACCAGTATTTTTCAGGTGCTGTTGATGACTTCGCAAGTTTTACGTTCAGTAGTTTTCCATTGATTTCTGAACGACCGGCTCACATACCTTTCCGTAAGAAGCCAACGCGACGCGATCCGCTGCCGAATTTCGCGCAGCTGTGTTTCGTACGTGGGTGTACGGGATTACGAACAGCGTCCTTAACCTCTTCGCCAGGGAGCCCGGCCTCAGGTCAGTTAATTTATGAAAATTCACGTTTGTGCGGGATTTTAAGACGTGACTAGCCGGATGGCAGGCAGCGCCTTAGCTACTGTACCACCACGACTCGCCGGGTTTGACTAAGATCTCCCGTTTCCCTCATTCTCGATGTCTCCCTCTCTCTGCCTCTGTCTCTGTCTCTGTCTCTGTCTCTCTCTCTTTCTCTCTCTCTCTCTCTCTATACCCCCTTCTGTCCTCTCTCGCCCTCTCATTCCCCTAATTATGTGTCTCTCTCTTTTATTATCCCTGTATCTGTCTGTCCATCTCCCACTCTCTCTGCTTCTCTCACCTCTCAAAATAAAGTTGATTTGATTTGATTTTCACTATGTCTGTCTCTCATATTTCCCGCATTATTTCTCCCTCGCTCTCTCTGTCACTCATTTCCCTCATTCTATCTCACTGTCATTCACTCTCTCTCTGTTTTATTAGCTCTCTGCCTCCTCTCTCTCTCTCTCTCTCTTATTCTCTCTGTCTCTGTCTGTCTCACTGCCTCTCTGTGTGTCTGTCTCTCTTTGTCGCTCTCACCCTCTCTCTCATCCTCTCTCCTCTTCTCCCTCTCTGTCTCTCTCCCCCCTCCTCCCTCCCTTTGTCTCATACACGCATACCATGCTTCTTTCTAGTCGAGACCTAACATCCCCTTTCATCCCTCACATCCGACATGGTTCATCGCAGATGGTAGTCGACATAACATAGACTGTTGGATGAAATTGTTGATGTATTCTCTTCCTCTCTCTCTCTCTCTCTCTCTCTCTCTCTCTCTCTCTCTCTCTCTCTCTCTCTCTCTCTCTCCATTCTCTTTCTCTCTCTCTCATCCGCGCTTTCCCCTCTCACCTATATGATCATCCTGTTCCTTCTAGACAGGAGATAACATCCCCCTCCCCCATCCCCTCTCATCCGACACAATTCAACCCAGGTGATAGTTGATCAAACACAGACTCTGTGGATGAAACTGCGGATGTGCCCAGGCCAACCATTCCCCAACGAACCATACATAAGACGAATCTGTGTCCACAGACTCTCCGAGGAAGGAAACGACGCCCTCAAGCTATTACTGATTTATAGCTCCCTTCGTGCTCGTTAGACTAATCTTTCGGGACCACTGCTATCTCCCATCAGTGTCTCTCTGGGCGTGGAGTTGGAGTCTGCGGACACTAAAATATCCCAAACCACTGAAGGAAACACGAATAACCCACGTCTAACCTCAGCCTGTCCGGCTGTGCTGAGCTTACTAATATGGTTCTCTGAAGAGTTGAGTTTGTTGTGCCGGTCTTGCATGCCTCGCTAGATTCTGTACTCGGAGAGGGGAATGAGGGATCGGCAACACAATCCCCGCGGATAATTTTTGTTATTTTGTAGGGGAGAAAAGCCTTTACACGAGCTTCACTCGGATAGATAGAAGCCCTTTTCAGGGCTCGAATGACATGAGTGACAATGTGTCGGAGTTAAGAGGCACTGTCTTCTAGAGTATTCACAACCAACAAACCAACCAACAAACCAAACAACCAATCAATCAACCAATCAATCAACCAACCAACCAGCCAGTCAACCAACCCTCTCCTATGTGTTACCAAGTAGTACCCATATTCTGGTACTCCTCATAACATCTAAACAATAAAATTGTGATCGTATCAATGTGCTAAGAGGAGTGGCTGGCCGAGTGGCTAGAACGCCGGACTCTCCTTCGCGAGGTCCGGGTTAGAATTCTCGGTAAGGTGTGGGATTTTTTTCCTTCGGGGGCACGATTTGCGACAACTGCACCAGCCAGGTGGCCTTAATTCCTCAGGCTCAAAGACCCCCTGCCATACACCGCAAGGTACTATATTGGCAGTAAATGACAGTTTTATGAATGTACTAGACTAGGAGATGACATTAAAGGGTGCAGCTACCCGTTCGCTCCACCGCCATGTTTCCTTGCCAGACAATTCCCCGACAATTCCGAGGCTGGGTAGAACGTCATTCATTCATCAGTCATGATGTGCCGTGCTGATAAGCGCAGGCGGCCATGGTTTGCCACCTCACACGATCACATGTCCATGGTTTTCTTCTTGTGTTTCTCAGCTTGCACATTTCCACTGTCATTAGATGTGTGTCAGTTGGTCTGCTTATTGTACGTGTGTCAAACGCATATAAGAGTATAAGATTTATACAGCATTTCAACACTTTTTTTTCGTTTCTCATTGCATTGGGCAGCTTTTTATTGGTTACTGTGTTTGCCACATAGCACAGATCACCGTTGCCTTGGCGTCATGATCGCCATTACCTGCTTCAGTTCGGGCACACGAAGAAGACTTGGAGTAATTAGACCTTATGGTATTTATTTTCTGTGACGTGCTGGGACATCTGCTGTGTGTATTGTTTTCTTTGTTTACTGTTATCTATTTTCCGTATGTTTTCGTTTTCTTTCATTCTGTAAACGCCAGACAGTACTTATCAGTTTCTCTTTCTGACGAATTCCCCCTGGTCTGTCTTTCCGTCTGTCCAATCGCTTACATGTCTGTCCGCGTGTCTTACTGTTCCACCCGCTCATCTATCCATCTTTGTCGCCCCTTACGACATGCTTGGTAGTTTTCAGCGCTACTACTCTTTGTTCCCCCCCCCCCCACCACCACCTTTCCTCTTTATGGGCTCAGGTAACACACGACCGAATCTGTCTTCCACTGTGTATGAAAGAATGCCCGCTTGTCTCTTTACCTGTCTTCACCCGTCTTCCCTTCACCCGTCCGTGAGGCCACCTGTCTGACTGTTTATCTGTCTTTTAAAAATAAAGGGTCTTCTTTCACACTCGAAGGGAAACAGGACATCTGGTGGTAAATCCATATTTTTATAGACAAGTCGGCGTTCAGTGAGTGATTAATCACAGCAAGCTCTGCTTAGTCTAAAGTAAAGGACTTGTTTAAACACCTTGAGACGCTTTGGGAATATAGCGAGAGATCCATATTCTTATAGAGCAGTCGGCACTCCGTGAGTGACGTGGTCAGTATCTCCTTGACCGACTTGACCTCCTAAGACATTTCCTGGTACCCATTTAAGCTGGCTCGTCCTAGATTCTAGGGCAATTTTAAGAATTCGCCTCGATACGGATTCGAATCCACGAACACTTGCCCGGTAGGCCTGCGTCTACCCCCTACACTACCGCAGCCCTCGTTTTTCTTACTCTTGTATCTAACTCTCCCCACGAAATATCATGAATGCCACTACGAAAGACTCTTCAGCCCCGGAATCACTAACATGTTGTGTTCCGGTTATTGTAACTGACCAAGAGTTTTCCATGTCGTCCTCAATTTTATTGTCCATCCTCCTCAATTCTATTTGCCGTCCTCTCCATGACGCTCAAGAGTATCCTATTATTATGTACACGGCCATTGAAATATTCAAATACAGACCAGAATTGCGCCTGCATCCTGTCCCCCAACAGTGTCACAGCTAGAAGGTTATCGTGTACTCTCCCAGAACTCCAATTTGTTGTGGACATTCTTCTAGAAAATCCAGCGCCACTAATGGACTTTGCTCATGCACGCGCGCGGAGCGTGCTCTTAACTATACTTAATGGGGGATTTAAAATCCTCCTGGGAGAGTGGGAGAAAGAGGAACCGGGGAAAGGAGGGAGGAATTGGCCGACTTACCCAATGCATTAGCGGAAACACAGATAGACTGCATGTCTTTTCTATTTCTCTTTTTCTGACCTGAAATTGGTTTCTTCTGATGGCAGGTTAATTTCCTCTCCTCCTCCTCTTTCTTCTTTTAAAACAACTTCGCTATTAGACGAATATTTATATTGCAGTTACGATATACGAGGGGGCTTCAAATCAATACCTTAAAAATGTGATAGAAATTAATATTATCATGTTGTCTTGTAACCTGTCAATATTGTTAAGGATATCAAGAGTGTTAAGCACGCGACAGCATGGTACAGACGATCGCGGTGACGTCATGGGGACAGTTGAAAGATGGCCTCCCCACTTTTGACGTGCACCAAAGAGTAGCAGCGTCCTGTTATCCGTTTTCTTTATCAGTGAAGAGGTGAAACCTATAGAAACACACTAGCGAATGAAGGTTAAGTATGGTGATGCATGTCTGTCAGTCCAGCAAGTTTATGAGTGGAGTAGGACGTTTAAAATAACTTTACGATCCCATACAGAGGTACAGAAGGTGATTCATGAACGGATACACACGCTACCAAGAGAATGGTTTTTTTTTCTACAGAAATCCAAGCACTTTATAGGACCAGGAGGGCTTGCATTGTACACAGCGGTGACTACATCGAAAAATGATACATTTGCCCTTTGCTTTTTCAGAATATATTCACACACACACACACACACACACACACACACACACACACAATACACACACACGCACACACACACACACGCGCGCCATCTTGTATTTATAGTATGTTACAGCATGGCTATTTAATTTGCTGGTATAGTATTTGTATAGGATATTTATAACATGACTGTTTATTACACGTTCAACATGGGGACCAGTCACTTATCAGATATATGATATCAGATATATCAGATGTCTGAGACATGTCTGGAATGGAGAAGCGGCAAGGACGGGACATGATCGCCTACATCTTTGGGTCGCGACCTAAAATATGTGAAGTTTTACACTTCATATCCTCATATTTGCAGTGGGACTACTACCGCTGCTACTACTACTACTACTACTACTACTACTACTACTACTACTACTACTACTACTACTACTACTACTACTACTACTACTACTGCTGCTGCTGCTGCTGCGGCTGCTGCTACTACTACTAATTCTTCTTCACTTCTTCTTCTTCACTTCTTCTTCTTCTTCTTCTTCTTCTTCTTCTTCTTCTTCTTCTTCTTCTTCTTCTTCTTCTTCTTCTTCTTCTTCCTTCTTCTTCTTCTTCTTCTTCTTCTTCTTCTTCTTCTTCTTCTTCTTCTTCTTCTTCTTCTTCTTCTTCTTCTTCTTCTTCTTCTTCTTCCCCTCCTTCTCCTTCTTCTCTTCCGTTTCCGTCTCCTCCTCCCCCTCATTCGTCTCCTCCTCCTTCGTCTCCTCCTCCCGTTCATCCTCCTCCTCCTCCTCCTCATTCTCCTCCCCCTCCTCCTTATTCTCCTCCTCCTATTCCTTCTCCTGTTAATTAACCAAAACTGTATCTTGGCGGTGTGTACAGTTCCCGTTGCAGCTATTTTGGCGTTGTTTACAGTTTACATTCGCAGCTATCTTGACGCCATGAAAAATTACCGGCGCATCTACCTTGGGGCTGTGTAGTTGCCAATGCAGTTGTCTTGGCGCTGTGTAGTTGTCAATTCAGCTCTCTTGGCGCGGTGTACAGCTACCGAAACAGTTTCTTTGCGCTCTGTGCAATCACGACACAGCTTTCTTGACGCCGTGCACATTTATCGATGTAGCTATCTTGGCTCTGTGCACAGTTACCGACGCAGTTTCTTGGCGCTGTGTACATTTACCCACAGAACCACGTCGACGCTATGTGGGTCAACGACGTAGATTCTTGGCTCCGTTTACAGCTACCGCCGCAGTTCTCCTCATGCCGTGCACATTAAGCATATAGATATGGCTCTTAGAATATGTTGCCGGGCATTTCTTGATGCTGTAAACAGCTACAGCCACCATGGCGCTGTACATAACAACCGTGATATCACATTCAAAAACGCGTTGCCGTTTTCAGTGGCGAAATAAAGATGCAATTTTAAGGGTATGAAAATTACCCCGTCCAAGTTAATATAAATCTCTTTTTCAGTTTCTGTGTGTGTTGTAATTTCCTTCCTTCCTTTCCGGCGGGTTTCCCCAGACGTCGTGGTTGTCAACACATAACAGTAGTCTGGTGGTGGGAGTCAGCGGAAAGAGGATGTGAGTCAGCGATACCTTCCCTGGGGTCTTCCACCCACTCTTTCATCTGTTTTTCCAGCTAAATTATATCCCTCATATCCAAAGGTCTGGGAAACGCCGCTGTTGTGGGGGTGTGGTGTAGTGAATGCTGGCACAACGTGCAACTGATATTCAATTATTTCTATTGCGAATAGAAAGAGCATTGGTGGTATAATAGTTAATGCTCTTTCTTATAAAATCGGTATTTGAGGTTCAATTCTCAGTAGTGGCGTGGTGTTTTTCTCCACAAATACGATTGTGGGGTCTATACAAAGACAGTCTTCTATACTGACTCGTCTATAGCAAGTCGCTCATCTGTGCTCGTCTATACGTGTCGGTCGTCTGTGCTTGTCTATACGTGTCGCTCTTCGGTGCTCGTCTATACGTGTCGCTCGTCTGTGCTCGTCTATACGTGTCGCTCGTCTGTGCTCGTCTATACGTGTCGCTCGTCTGTGCTCGTCTATACGTGTCGCTCGTCTGTGCTCGTCTATACGTGTCGCTCGTCTATACGTGTCGCTCGTCGGTGCTCGTCTATACGTGTCGCTCGTCGGTGCTCGTCTATACGTGTCGCTCGTCTGTGTTTGTCTATACGTGTCGCTCGTCTGTGCTCGTCTATACGTGTCGCTCGTCGGTGCTCGTCTATACGTGTCGCTCGTCTGTGTTTGTCTATACGTGTCGCTCGTCTGTGCTCGTCTATACGTGTCGCTCGTCTGTGCTCGTCTATACGTGTCGCGCGTCTGTGCTCGTCTATACGTGTCGCTCGTCGGTGCTCGTCTATACGTGTCGCTCGTCTGTGTTTGTCTATACGTGTCGCTCGTCTATGCTCGTCTATACGTGTCGCTCGTCTATGCTCGTCTATACGTGTCGCTCGTCTGTGCTCGTCTATACGTGTCGCTCGTCTGTGCTCGTCTATACGTGTCGCTCGTCTGTGCTCGTCTATACGTGTCGCTCGTCTGTGCTCGTCTATACGTGTCGCTCGTCGGTGCTCGTCTATACGTGTAGCTCGTCTGTGTTTGTCTATACGTGTCGCTCGTCGGTGCTCGTCTATACGTGTCGCTCGTCGGTGCTCGTCTATACGTGTCGCTCGTCGGTGCTTGTCTATACGTGTCGCTCGTCTGTGCTCGTCTATACGTGTCGCTCGTCTGTGCTCGTCTATACGTGTCGCTCGTCTGTGCTCGTCTATACCGTGTCAGTCATCTGTACTTGTCTATACCGTGTCGGCCATCTGTACTTGTCTATACCGTGTCGGTCATCTGTACTTGTCTATACCGTGTCAGTCATCTGTACTTGTCTATACCGTGTCAGTCATCTGTACTTGTCTATACCGTGTCAGTCATCTGTACTTGTCTATACCGTGTCAGTCATCTGTACTTGTCTATACCGTGTCAGTCATCTGTACTTGTCTATACCGTGTCAGTCATCTGTACTTGTCTATACCGTGTCGGTCATCTGTACTTGTCTATACTGGGTCGGTCATCTGTACTTGTCTATACCTTGTCGGCCATCTGTACTTGTCTATACTATACCTGTCGTCTGTGCTAGTCTATACCAAGTCACTCGTTTACACTAGTCTATACTAACTCAATCGTCTGTTCTAGTCTATACCACACCATTCTTCCATCCTGCCTGCCCGTCTCCCTGGCGGAGGAGTTAAGGACGCTGTTCGTAATCCTGTATACCCACGCACTAAAAACAGCTGTTCGAGATTCGGCAGTGGATCGCGTCGCGTTGGTTTCTTACGGAAAGGTATCTGAGCCAGTCAATCAGAAAGCAATGGCAAACTACTGAACGTAAAACTTGCCAAGACATCAACAGCAGCTGAAAAATGCTGGTGTTGACTGCAATATCTTGTAAATTTTATTTTTTTTAATGTTGCATATCCCTTACAGCACGTTGCAGTCAACACCAGCATTTTTAAGCTGCTGTTGATGTACTAGGCAAGTTTAACGTTCAGTAGTTCGCCATTGCTTTTTGAACGACCGGCTCACATACCCTCGTAAGTTACCAGCGCGTCGCGAACCGCTGCCGATTCTCGCAGCTGCTGTTTTGCCCACGTGGACATACGGGATTAAGAACTAGGATATGCAAAAGAAAAAAAAAATCTCACTGGTTTTTATTAAGAGATCTATAGCATTCCTGACTGGTCTACAGACTCACTTGTTTCTGACATGTCTCTAGTGTGTACCAAATAACTATTTATTAATTTCTCCATAGAGTACAGCATTTGTTAAGGACAACTGAAAGCCATCTGATAGACGTGTAGTTACTCGCTTGGCTTGGAGATACGGCTGTATCCCCGAATTCTACGTGTGCCGGGTTAGGGACATTCACAAATACGAAATCCACCTGAGAATGTTATGTCTGTCCGTCCGTCCGTCCGCCCGTCTGTCTGTCACACTCTCTCTCACGCCCCCCTCCCTCTCTCTCATTCTCTCGCACTCTCCTCTCTCTCACTCCCCCACCACCACCCTCTCTATCTATCTATCTATCTATCTATCTATCTATCTATCTATCTATCTATCTATCTATCTATCTATCTATCTATCTATCTATGCCAACACAGTGGTCACAATACCTTGCCTTCCGTGACAAGGGCGACAAATAGATGCCCCTCGTGCAGGTTGGACTACCTCCCTGTGAAACCCCGTGGCAGGTGTACATTTTAAAGCCCCAACCCCGCTCCCAACACGCACTCACGCGCGCACACACACACACACCCGCGTGTGTAATTGTGTCCGCGAACGCAAATACGCGATATTATGACACTTAATGAAACTCGCGATCACTTGGTTCGGTCATCTCGTTGGAAGGTTAGAACGAAACAGTAACCAGCACTGACGCCTACTCAAAGAAGATCTGACACCAGAGCAAGGGTGCGCCCGAGAACAAATTGGGTTGGCGACATCAAGGACATCGTACAGTCTAACGCAGTGGTTCTCAACAGGTGGGAAATTCCCCCCCCCCCTTTCCAAGGGGGAAATTTTAAGGTTTCCAGGGGGGGGGGGGGGGAGAAATTAAGATTATTTCAAGATCGCATTAATACAGGAACCGATTACTCGATATTGTTTTTCCATTCATACTGTACGGTTCTGTACGTCTCACCCTTCTAAAATTCAATTTATAAAGTAAGTAGACTCGCAAATCACGTTTTATGTGGACGTCTAGACTTGTGTTAGTATGTGCTATTAAATTTAGCTTCCATTATTACGTATACTGTGTCGGGGCGGGGGCGGGATATTTAGGTAGGAATACGAAAGGGGGGAATGACGTTCTGAAAATATGGTGTGGGGGGGGGGGGGCACGGGCTAAATTTTTAGGTAGGAAATATGAAGGGGGGGGGGGATGACGTTCTGAAAATATGGTGATGGGGGGCACGGGCCAAAAAAGGTTGAGAACCACTGGTCTAACGGGATGACACTATCCAGTGTCTCATAACGTTTCATGGAACATAAACTATAACTTTTCACTGTAAAAGTGGTTGATAATGATGATGATGCTGACGATGATGATTTCGATGATGATGACGACGATGATGATGGTGAATACATGCTCTTGTAGCCCCGGCATCCACAGATCAACAAATGGAAAATACTTCTCATGTGCACAACTCCTGCTTGCTGGCATTTTACAACAAACAGAGCAACACATCTAAAACACCCGACCCTGGAGTTAGAATGCGCCTTTGATTAACCGACCAACTGCCGGCTATTGTTTTGTTTTGGAAAGTTCTTCCCTTCTGTATCGTATCCTCGGCTGTTTTATCTTCTGTGTGTGCTGTTCGTATTACCTGATGTGTGCTGTCTGCCTTGTTGCAGCTGTTCTTCCTACTTTTGTGTGCTGCTACGAGTTCTGTGTGTTTTGGTTTGTATCTTGCTCTCTGTGTGTCTCGATTATTGAGTTCTCAAGTTTGGTTACACTTCTATTTTCCATAGTCGTGAGTCTCCGTGGTGAAGTGCTAAAGCCGTCTGCCTCGCGCTCCGAAGGTTGTGAGTTCGATTCCGGGCTACGTCTTTCGGTTGACGTCGCGCTGCCGAAAGAGACCAAGCCATATGGAATAAAACCCGGTGCAATGAAGTCGATCCTCTCGACTTCGACACAATCTGTTGTAGTTGTATGTGCGTTGTGGCGTTTCAAGACATATCCTAGATGTGTCTGCCGGCGTTTATTTTTATTTGTTGTTGTTGCGTTGTCTCCTTTGAACTCAAGCATAATCTATAGAAGTGCTAATACTTCTAGTGCACTGGACTGAATTTTTCGTGTGGATTAGCTTTCTCTATTACCAATGTCCCTCGCCATCAAGCTCCCATTCCGGCTTTTGAGGTACTTTTAATTTGCGTATGGCCTACGCTTGAATTTAGAGTGAAAAAACCCACACACACACACTCGGAGAGAGAGAGAGAGAGAGAGAAGGAGAGAGAGAGAGAGAGAGAGAGAGAGAAAGAGAGAGAGAGAGAGAGAGATGGAGAGAGAGAGAGAGAGAGAGAGAGATTATCTGAAGCAGCGAGCCTCAAGTTACTAGTACCAATCATGTGCTGAAATGTACCAAAGATTATTCCGTTTCTTTAGTTCTGCCGTCTCTGGTTGACTGCGACGTCCTGTAAAGAATATGCAACTATAGATTCTTCAGTCCTATTGCGTTTGCAGTGAAGCGTCGCAGATAGGAGATAGACGCTGTTGTCTGTTTTTGTGCTGTCATTGATTTCTTCAATGTCTCTTTTACTTTATCTTGGCATCGCTTCCTCTCGCCCTGCATTGCGACGATGTCACGCAAAACGCCCTAACTGCTGAATGATCTTATTTAGTTCTAGCTAAATGTCCATTTCATTCTTTTGTTGTCTGTGAGTTCAGAAATCGGCAGGCTTGTCCATGGGACACATTTTTCAGTCCCATTCCCATCCCATCCCACGGTAATTTTGTCTGTCCCATCCCATGGGATTCCCATGATAATACTAATATGGAATACAGTTTAAATAAATTTATGAAATTTATGAAAGTTTATGGTTAGTATCTACTAAATAGGACTGCATGTACAAAGAGACATGAAAAATAACAGAATTTATTAATGTTAATATTCAATAGTATTTTATTAAAACAAAGTTTAATCTAAATATCACAATTCAGTTCATTCTGACACGCTCATTCTGTTTCTGAGTCTCTCTGCTCATTCAGCACATTATCAATTTCCTGCTGATCGACTGTTTCTAACAATTCAGTGAATCCAGGTAATCCCTGAACCATTTCCACAATTTTTATCTTACATGCAAATCTGATATACACAGAGTTTATAACGAGAGCTGGTAACATTCGTTTTCGTAACTTACTCAACAACAATCCAGCTGCACTAAATAAGCGCTCTACTGCCACTGAGGACACTGGTATGGCCCAAACAATTTTCGCACTTGCTGGTAGCAGTGGAAACCTTATTCACTTTTCTAATAATTTAATGGTTGTGAAGTTGGTAATTTTTGAAACATGGTGACTTCATCCCCAAGGCATTTGTTTCTGGGGTCATCAAACTTAAGTGATTTGTTTGGCGGAGGATAATAAAATAAGTCAAAATCACTTTTCGGCTTTTGTTCTACAATTCCTGCTACTTCACATACAGCAGATGATTCAGAAGAAAGATTTAAATCTTTGATGAATGAAATAACAGCTGGAACAACAGACTTAGAAAAAGCGATCCAATCATTGACCCATTTATTGGTGTCCACATTCCCTTTCTTCTCAGTAACAACTGACTTGACCATGTCTTCTATTTTGGCTTTAATGTCAACTCCAGTAAGGAATGCTGCAGTAACTGCCAAAGAACTGCAGCAATATGGCCAAAGTTTTTCTCCAATAATTTTCTGAAAGTTCTGACAATATTTCTTCACCATGCTGCTGGAAGTTTCGTTGTCAATATCGACAATAACTGTGTACAACTGATAGTCTAGGAGGAAGTATAACAGCAAAATTAAATGAGATGTAGCACCATCAATTTCTAGTTTGTCAAAAAAAGTTTTGAATTTCTCATGTAGTACAGCATTCCTTTAATCTGAACAATATTCGGAATGTGGTTTAAGAATTCTTCATCATCTTCTTTAAAGTAATACGAGTAATTTTTTAATTGGGCATTGAAACGTTGGTAATTTGATCGCATGCGCGCATTTATTAATGTATCCGGTGTCCCACCACGAGAAAAGAATTGATACAAGTATATAAAGAAAAGGGAAGGATAAAAGACTTTAAAAAGGTTTTTAAAAAGTTGCTATGACATGGCTGCTGTCCCATGTGTCCCATGGGAAATATAAATGTTTGCTGTCCTGTCCCATCCCATCCCATGTGACGTTTCCCATGGGATTCCCATGAGAATCCCATTCCCATGGACAAGCCTGGAAATAGTTGTTATCTCCACACTTGTTCTTACTTTCTCATTTGCCTCTCTAACACTTCTTGTTTTCCCAGCTGCGTTTTTTATACATCTTCCCAGCTGCGTTTTTTATACATCTTCCCAGCTGCGTTTTTTATACATCACATTTCACATGATGTGATTTTACCCCTGGGTAAAAAAAAAAAAAACATCTATCAGCTTCTTTTATGCATATCGATATTTGGATGTTTTAGGTTGTGTTATGATTGATATATGATGTTGTTTGCTTGTTTGCTTTTCGTATTCTTGTTTCTATTTCTCTGTCCAGTCTCCCATCCTCTGTGAACACACTACCTAGATACTTGCATTCTCTAATTTGTAACTTTTTCATTTATGTTAACGCTATACTGCACATGTTTTTTTTTCGTGGAATTGCCCTAAATTATGTCTTTTCGATGTTAATCTTCATGTCAACATTCTGACAGCAATTGTCAAGGCAGTTTATACGATGCTGGTGACCAAACATTAGCTTAAAAAAAATACACAACGCGAATTTTAGCACGTCAATTAATAGCAAACGTTTATCAATACATGTCTGTTGCGTGTGTACACTTAAACAGATAACCGGCAGAGATAATGGTAATTTCCGCCGAGTGCGCCCTCAGCGAATAATTGAGATATGACAAATTGCAGGTTTTATTCTCTTTCGTCTAGGTTTCGGTCTTGTGGTGAAGGGGTTACGAACGCAATTCGTAATCCCGCATACCGCTTTCGAAACACAGCTGCGTGCGATTTGGAAGCAGACCGCCCTGCTTTGGTTCCCACACAAAGGTATGAGTGCCGGTCATTCAGAAAGCAATGGCAAACTACTGAACGTAAACTTGCCAAGAAATCACAAACAGCCAAACAATGCTGGGGTTGACTGCCACGTTCTGTACAGTATATACAACCTTCTAGGAGCCACCCTTCACCTTACCATGGCAACTTAAAATGTTGCTAACCGCCCCTCCCCCTTCCATTACCTTCCGTACTTGCCACGGGGGGGGGGGGGAGAGGGGGGGGGGGAATCCTTTTCTTACGATCACCCCAGCAGCTTGTGCAGGCCTTCCCGCTGTTGGCAGCTGGTGGGTTTCAACGTGTGACCCCAGCGATGATTCTATGCTGTTGTGTTGATGTCTGATAGGAAATCTCCACAGCGAAGTGATTACGCCGCCTGGCTCGCTCTCCGAAGGTTGTGGGGTCGACTCCGGCCTCCGACGTTCAGTTCACGGGTGCAATTTTTTCTAAGACTGCTGGGGGTCGTCGCTGAAGCTACGGAGTTCGTGCTTTGTGCGACGCTGTGGGCAGGCCGCCATACAGAAAGAGACAGGGACATATGGGATACAACCCGATGCAATGAAGTGGATCCTCTTGCCTGTTTGTGTCAGAGATTGCGTGTGACCCCCCCCCCCCCCCCCCCCCACACCCCGAGATAATTCTTACATGTTTGTTAGATATTTACGCTTGTCTGTAACGCCAGAGATGATGTTTACATGTTTGTTTATTAGATAATTACGCTTGTCTGTAACCCCGGAGGTGATTTTTACATGTTTGTTAGATATTTCCATGTGTACATGGAATGACAATATCCAGTGCCGCCCACAGGGCGCTGGAACGCAAATTATTCTTCCCCACGACGCTTGACGGCAGAAGTGGATGATGTTGATGATCATGATGATGATGATGATGATGATGATCATGATGATGACGATGATGATGATGATGTTAGATATTTACGCTTGTCTGTAACGCCGGAGATGATTTTTACATGTTTGTTTGTTAGATATGTACGCTTGTCTGTAACGCCGGAGATAATTCTTACCTGTTTCGTTGATGTTTGTCCGTGCATGGTTTCGCCTGTAGTCTAAACCATTTGTTTGTGCTCTGTCACTATTGTCGTCATTGATATATTATCACAACACATGAAATTGTCACACTGGACATACCTGGCAAGGTTAGTCATTATGCACATTCGTAAACATATTTGATTCCAACAACTTTGTCATCATGTGCCATGTCGATAAGCGTGGTTTGTCATGGTTGGCCATCTCACACAATCACCAGAGCCGTGGATCAGGGCTGTGTTCTTGTCTCGAATATTCCATGTAGCTAAGCCATCCAAGTAGTTATCTCTTTGTCTTCCTCTTCCTCTGATTCCATTTATTTTTCCCATTTTCACTAAATTTTCAAGTTTATTTGTACTCATAGCGTGAACAGTAATTATTAACTGTATACTTATAATTTCTCTAATTAATTACGATTATGATTTCTTTATTGAAAGATTGCCTCGTTCGTTTCTCTATACGTCCACCATTTTCGTCATAAACAGATGATACATTTCTCTTATACTCGCAGAATGCATGGCTGGTATGCCCCCTCCCAAACGACTGCGGATATCGGAGTTGAACCCACACCTCCTGTGTGCTCTCTGTGGAGGCTACCTTATCGATGCTACTACCATCATCGAATGCCTTCATTCATGTAAGTAACGACATTGTCAGTATTATATTTAACCTTTAATGAAGTCGGCTCGTGCGTTTCGGGGGCCTGTGTGGGAAGTGGAGGAAAGTTGCACTGCCTTCTAGCATGCATGACGTATGAGGTGGCTAGGGAAGGTTGGTGTGTGACTGACCGGGTCATCCCTTAGAAAACTTAAGCAGGAAGGTCCATGCAATCATGAACACATCTACATAAGGCTTGGCGTGAGTCTGGTGAAGGCATTTGTTCCATCAGGAGATGAAAGGCTGAGGAAGAATGAGTAAGAGGAGAATAATAATAATAATAAGAGGAGGAAGAGGGTGGGGGGAAGAAGAAGAGGAAGAAGAAGAAAAAGAAGAAGAATATGAAGGGGGAGCAGGGGGAAGCGAAGAAGCAGAGACGAAGGAGGATGAGGAGAATAGTAATAAGAAGAAGGCGAGGAGGAGGAAGAAAAGAAGGAGGAGGAGAAGAAGAAGAAGGGGGGGGGGGAGGAGAAGAAGAAGAGGAGGAAGAATAAGAATTCTGAAGAACCTGTAATTTATGTCCCTAATTCAAAGAACAGCATTACTGACATTTGTAATCAGTGCTTTGCGTAGTCTGAATTGTGTTAATTTGAACATACCTGACACGCCACTCTGAAATAATATATGCATAGTTGTCTGCGTGTCTGGGATGTCACGACATGTTGGTGTTGCATTCTAAGGTTAAGGGTGGAATGTTGGTGTTGAGCTGTATGGTTAGGGGTGGAGAGGTCACAAAAAGCAGATGCGGGTAAACGACAGTCGGGTCGTTGTCTTATGAGACAAATGACAGTTAAACACGTGCGATGCAGGCTGACATGTTTTATACGCCAGTAATAATATACTCTGGTGTGTGTATATGTGTGTGTGTGTGCTTAAGCATGTGTGTATACTTGTACTCAGACACACACACACACACTCACACAACCACACACACACACGCGCGCGCGCGGTAGCGAATGTGACTGAACAGGCCAATTCGCGCAGTAAATGTTCAACCACAGTGAATGCATTTGAACACATGGTCCTTTCCATCGTCACGCACCATCTGACGCCCCACACGCTCAGTGTGTGACCTATCTGCAATCAATATTTTCCCACTGTCTTTATTCAATTCCTGATCTTTTTCCTCGTAGCAGCGCGATCAGCGATAACTTGCTCCCAAGGTGCAATATCAATGCCTGTATCAGTCACGTCCTGCTTACCACGCATTTTTGTACTGTAGTAGAAGCCGACCTCGAAATTTTGTACCCATCTGTAGCTCACTAAAATGATGCCCTTTGATATTGTACATCACCCATCTTCCTAATAATACACACACTCACGCACACACATATATCTACTTTCTACTTTCATCCCCACCCCTATCGTATTTTTATGTGGGCTTCCCGCCCCCTGACAATTAATTTTGCATATCACCAACCAAATATGGACATAAACACCAATCCCCAGATTGATCTAAAATGTCTACTTTAAACCAGATCAGATGCAGCTATGTCAGTTAAAGAGGGAATCCCACAACACCAACTAGAAGAGGATTGTGTCAGGGATATTTGCAATCCCAAGGATTATTTCATGTTTTCTCAGAGAAGGGAGTCTGTGGCGAAGTGGCTACGCCGACTACCTCGCACTCCGAAGATTGTGTGTTCGATTCCGGTCTACGCCGTTCGGTTGACCTGCGCAGTTTTCTCGGAGACTTCTGGGGGTCGTTGCTGGAGCTACGGAGTTCGTACTTTGTGCGACACTTTCGGCAGACCTCACTACGGAATGGGACCGAGTCGTATGGGGATAAAACCCGGTGCAATGAAGTAGAGCCACTTGCCTTTGGAACCTTCAGAAATGATGACAGAAGCAGTTGAAGGCTACACTATGAGAATTAAAGTAAATGGAGATAGTTGTTACAATAGCATTTGAAACTTGCAGTTATGGAAGACCCAAAACAGTCACTCCAGAAATGATTAAATAAAATGGAAAGAATATACCATGTGAAATTAAATTAACAGAAGACAGCAATAATGGCTATTGCTTGGTTTCCTGAAGCAATGCAGCTCAAAATAAAAGCATATAGCTAAATACAAGTTAATGAATTAAGCTATATAGGTCAATGGTCAGCTCCGATAGGCGTGCAGTTAGAGCATTGCCTTGCTGATCCGACAGCTTCTGTTCCAGACGTAATAGTGTTACTTTTCCTCGGGAGTAAACTAGGCAGGCCGAGAGAGGGATCATGCTGTATGGACAAAATGGCCTATTGTCGTGTCCTCCTTTACAGTGTCGTCCCTGGAGTGAAGAGAGCCGACACCCACATTATAATATTTTTTCCCTCTCAATATTCTGGAGAATCCACCAGCTTCCGTCCAACACACTCCATCAGCCTATGGACACCTTTTCCTATCACTCTCTCACTGTCGTACTATGAACCCTTCTCATACTTCCCCAACGCAACATACTCAACAACTCTTGCTTCTAGAAATTAATAAAGAGTAATTTATTAAAATAAAAGTGTAACGTATATGAGACGTGTATGTGAAGAAAATGTGTGACGTGTTCTATAAAGTGTGTAGACTCTGACTCTCAGACAGCAACCCAGTCAGCTGATCCCAGCAAAGATAGACCACAGCACGTTACGTCAGAACATGTACTTCTCACCCGTTGCCGAAACCATCTTGCCGGATACTGCTTTGCCTCTGTAGACCTCTGGTAATCCAATTTCATGAACATCCGAAATAGACACCGGTGGTATTAACAGTTAATCATGGACCGGTTGCACTCTACACAATGTCCGTTCCTAACGTTCCTTAACAAACTGCACAAGTCTTTTGTAGTGTGTACGCAGTTAGTTAGTTAGTTAGTTATTCGACAGATCATCCTCGTTGCACATCGAACCATTCAGTCCATAAGTGCTAATTTCTAATGTTAATTGTTGCTGTACTAACACTAGGTACTCTTAGCCGGTTCTCGGTTCGTTACTACTGTCTAATGCTGTGTGGTGCATCAGTATGCATCACTCTCTTTGATGAATCAATTTCCTTCTAGCGTAAGTTACGTTCTGTATGCAACTCTAGTGACTCTTGAACTGGTGTTCTTCCTAATGGGATTTGATTTTTCCCCAAAAACTTGTTGAGTTTCCTTGGATCTGGTAGGGAACCTAGGATAGAAACAACACATCTGGTGATAGTACTAGTCACTGATCCTTTCGGCTGAGTGTAAGCCTATCACCTTGCTTAATGATCTTTAGCTAACTAGACTTAGTCATAGAGCAGATTAGCTACCCACCTAGAGCCGAATCAGGCTATGACAAAGGAAAAATCAGCAAACAGAATGCGGAACCCCGCCCACCAGGGACACCTACGGGAAGATCCCAATTACCCCTCATTACTCAATTCTCAACTAGTAAAGCTTATCAACACTTCACTAATCTATTCTAGCTAACAGAGCCAAGTATCACTTCACTACTCTAGCTAGTTTCCACTAACAGTGCTAATCATCACACTATAGTTTAACAAGGCCACAGTCTATAGTAATTATAACGAATATATTATAATAAGTTATACCTTAAATGGCACTACTGCAGTCCTATAAATCATATCTACATCTGCCATATAGGCACGCGTAAAATTAAGTCACTAATTAACACACGGTAGATATTATTTCCACTGGCACTGCAGTGCCCTGCACTCTGTCTAGAGCATTATTCAAGTCCACCCTAGTTGATCTCAACTCGAGTTTATATGGCAAACTACCAAAGTTTACCACGTGACGTTATCCTTTACTCCCCCACACAGGTGGCACAGTGGCAAATCATCCCCTGTCAAGAACTATTTTCCTGGCTTAAATCCTGTCAAAGTTGTCAGTAATTGCCTAGATTCGCAAAACAAGCCAGCTAGTTTCTGTAAACTCCCAACAAAGAGTTTCGATACCAAGCTGCCAATCATCTTGATGTTCCGGAAACCAAGAGTTGACAGATGCACTGTTTTCCGTACTAGGTACTTCCGTTTTACATCTGCCCCTGTGATCTCACGGCTTCCATTTGCATTCAAATGTTGACAAACTTGTCACTCTTCTGTTCCGTGGTGACAATCCCAGCAGCCATTTCCGTCTGATGTCCGGCAGTATAGATGACAAACGGAACCATTCCATATCCTTCTCCCTCACCACCAAATGTGTTTATGGGCTGACACGATGTAACCTGTACAACTGTGTTTACTCTGTTAGTACAAATAGATGTCGCTGGTCGATCGTCCGCTTAATCCGAAAACCCTCTGTAATAATCAACCGGATAAACACACGGTTTCATTTTGTGACATAGGCCCCCTCCTAAGAGAGTAGTCCATCTCACTCTTCTCCACCGTGAGTTTAATCCAGATGATTCATTCTTCTTCTTCAGGAGCTGGGTGTCTTGACAAGAAATCCGCTCCAACATTTTCCTTCCCAGGAATGTACTCTACTGTGAAATTATACGGTTGAAGTAACAACGACCACCGCATCAAACGTGCGTTGAGCTTCTGAGAAGTAGCCAGGAACATCAGGGGCTGATGATCTGACTGGACCCGAAACTTAACTCCATACAAATATGGCTGAAATTTTTGCACTGCCCATACGAGGGACAAGCATTCTCTCTCGACGGTTGAATAATTCCTCTCCGCCTGTAGAAGTTTCTTACTTGCGTATGCCACAGGTTTCAAAACCGAAGCATCGTCGTTTCCTTCCTGTAACAAAGCGGCTCCAATTCCAATCGCACTCGCATCTGTTCTCAACACAAATTGTTTGGAAAGGTCAGGGAGCTGTAATACAGGTTTGCTGACCAAGGCCTCCTTTAACTGACTATAGGCATTCTCACATTCTGGTGTCCAAATGATTTGGTCCGGGAATCCCTTTTTCAAGGTTTCCGTCAACGGAGATCCCAATTCCGTG
This sequence comes from Cepaea hortensis, assembly GCA_963921405.1. Lineage (NCBI taxonomy): Eukaryota > Metazoa > Mollusca > Gastropoda > Stylommatophora > Helicidae > Cepaea > Cepaea hortensis. The sequence continues at coordinate 148,346,070 of OY992878.1, read as the reverse complement.
AAATGTGGGATAAATTTGTGGTAGAACCCACACAACGAGAGAAAAGATCGCACATCCTTCTTCGTTTTTGGCCTTGGTGCATTTCTGATTTTCTCCAGGTTCTTCTCTTCTGGAACAATGTGTCCTGGAGTGATGGTGTGACCTAGAAATTCCAGAGTCTGGTAACCAATCATGCACTTGGTTGGACGAGCAGTAAGCCCTGCTTCCTTGAGCCTATTAAACACTCTCTCCAAGGATTGTAAGTGGTCATCCAGGCTGTCACTGGAAATCAGAATATCATCCATGAAAGAGATGATGGACGGATCCTGTAACGGATCTAGTAAAGTCCTCATCATGCGTGTAAACACACTAGGTGCATTGCTGAGTCCAAAGGGCATGACCTTGAATTCGTAGTGTCCACTGGGTGTACTGAAAGCTAACAGTGGTCGAATCTCCGGTTTGACTGGTATCTGATAGTACCCCCGACTCAGATCCACCTTTGAAAAGTACCGAGCCTTATGGAGCCTAGCGAATAACTGAGTTGGATTCGGCAAAGGTTCCACCTGAAACTGTGTATGACTGTTCAGAAGTCGGTAATCTATACACAACCTGTGTTCTCCACTTGGTTTGCGTAACAAAACTACCCCTGCATTGTATGGGGATGTGGATGGTGCAATCACGTCATCCTCCAACAGTTTTTGTATTTCCTCCTCCAGGGCCTTTTCTTTAGAGAATGGCACTGGGTAAACCTTCTGACGAACCGGCTCCTGTGTGGTCAAAGTCATCTCGAACTCAACCAACCTCGTTCGTCCTGGTTTATCAGTCAGTATCTCCTTATGAGACTTGAGAACCTGGGTTATCCTTTCCCTCTCCTGGGAGGTCAGATCAGGGTTCACTTGCACATCCCTATAGGTTTCCTCGTGTACCAAGGGATATTCCCTGCCCTCGCTGGTTCCCACTTCTGTCTCCACTGCAACTGCCATTGCCATGAGGTGAGCTGCCTTGTCTCCGGGTCTCTCTTCGTATTTCCGCAAGAGATTGATATGGAAAATCTTCGACTTTCCCCGGATCCGGATCTGATAGTTGGTTCTGGATATCACCCTTTCCACGGGAAATGGTCCTTGCCAACCTATCTCCAGTTTGTTGTTTCCCGTTGGGAGTAGCAACAAGACTTTATCTCCCACCTCTAGAGATCTTTCTTTAGACCTACGGTTGTAGTAAGCCGCATGTCTTTTCCTGGCCTTTTTCAAGTTTTGATTTGCCAGAGTCCATCCCTTATGGAGTTTTTCTTTCAGTTCCTCCACGTATTGATAGGATGAGATCACTTCTTCTGACGTCCCCTCTTCAGTCCAACTCCTCAACATGGCTTCCAACGGTCCTTTGATTGGACGACCAAACAGCAACGTAGCGGGTGGTAGTCCTGTTGAGCCATGAGGAACTTCCCGATAGGCAAAGAGTGCTGCTGGGATATATTCATCCCACCTATCCGGTTTTTCCTGCGCTAATTTCCTGAGCATTGTCATCAACGTGCCGTTGAAACGCTCTACTTGTCCATTGGCTTGAGGGTGGTAAGGGCTGGTATGTATGTGGTTAGAGTGAAACACCCTAAATACCTCCTCCATGAGTTTTCCACAAAACTGAGATCCATTGTCCGTCAGAATTTGATCCGGAAAGCCTAATCTGGTAAAGGCTTCCATCAGTGCGTCCGCCACTCTTTTCGAGTCAATCGTGGTCAACGGTATCGCTTCACCCCACATTGTACAGCAATCCACCATTGTGAGTATATACATGTTCCTCTTCCTAGTCCTGGGAAGTGGACCCACGATATCGATGGCTACCCTCTCGAAAGGAGAGTTCATGATGGACATCTCACCCAACATCACCGGTGCTGTCCAGTGTTTCGGTGCCACCCTCTGGCACTCAGGGCATGACTTCACATACCGACGCACATCATCTGTCATTCCCGGCCAATAGTAGTGGCAGGAAATCCGCTGCATGGTGGCGGCAATACCCATGTGTCCACTAAAGGAGATGGTATGCCCCATATGAAGAATCTGGGACCGATGAGCTTTCGGGACGACCAACTGACCGTATAGGTTGTCTCCCCTTCCTGCTCTCCTGTAGAGTATCCTATTCTTCATGTAGTACTGCCCCCGTCCTGGTGGATCAGCACTTTTCTGCAGCTTTTTGTAGCAAGGACGTAAAGTATCATCCTCACTCTGGGCAGTTCGTAGCTCCCCCGGCATTGGGTTAGTCACAATTGCGTCTGCCTCTTCCGTTTTCGTCTGAGAGCGAGTCTGCATTGCTCCCATATGAATTGGCTCCCTGGGCATTCCCAGAAAGACATACCGGCAACCTAGGATGACTGGAAAAATGGGATCGGTCAATACAGCGGCCTTGATGGTGCCGGTGACGTACCTTGACCGAATCTCCACATTAGCAATGGGCAACTTCATGGTTACAGCACTCTTCTGTGCAGGCTGTATGTCCAATGTTTCACCTGTGAATTGTTCTGGATGTACCAGATCCGCAGAAATCACGGCCTCCCCGTCCAGTCCTGTGTCGTATAAACACTCCACTTGACGACCGTTAACCTCTACCAATTCCACTACAGGTGGTTTTTCCTGGTCTGGAGTCTCTTCCTCGGCCTCGACCTGTTCGGTGGGCTCCACCTTAGGTTTCCCTGAGCACACGACGAATTGAGTGTCTCCTGACTTTCCCCTGCAGTCAATAGCATTGTGCGTGTTTGACTGACATTGGTTGCACCATTTCCCTGTCCTAGATTTTCTATTGCCAGACTTGAGTGAGCTCTCCTGGTGGCGAGCTTCCTTGTTGACCTTGGCATTTTCCGTGACAACCTCCTTGGAAGTCACTTGACATGCTGCGAAGTGAGGGTTCTTAGCCTTTGATTTGCAGTCCCTCGTATTGTGAGAGGGTGACTTACAAATTGAACACCACTTCTCCGACCACGGTCTTTTAGGTGTAGAGCTTGAAGTGCTCTTGCTTCCCTCCTTCTTCTTCTCTGAACTATCCTCTGATTTTTGCACATAAGGTTCCCACTTTTTTGTTCCTGAGTTTTTGGCTTTCTTCTTGTCATGTTTCTCTTGACTTTTGGAGTTGGTGGAAAGGTTTTCCCCTGCCTCCCCATGTACCTCGACGAACCGTTCTGCTAATTTATTCACGAGGTCAATACGTTCCGCTCCTTGTTCTCCCAGGAACGTCCTGAGAGGTTTAGACATTTGCTTCTTCAGCTGGTCGTCCACCATGAGCTCTTCCAGACTCTCATAGTCATGTGCGAACCCAGCCAAATCCATCCACTTATGGAGATACGATTTTAGACGCAAACTGTAGGCGGCAAACAACTCCCCCGGTTCTCGTTTCGCTGCTCGAAATTTTTTCCGGTAGGTATGTGACGTAACCTCGAATCGTTTCAGCAGAGCCGTCTTTAACTCGTCATAATTGTTCTCATGTCCTGGTGGCAGGCGAGTATAAACCTCGTATCCGGTCCCGCGTAATCCCTGGGATAGCTTAAGATTCCATTTGTTACGCTCCAGACCCATAGCAACCGACATAGCCTCGAAGCGTTGAAGGTACTGGTCAATCTTCTCTTTGTCCTCCTCGTAGACCGCCAAAGGAAACTTCATGGCCTGGTACCCATGTCCACCTACTGGTGTTGATCCTGGGATGGAGGAACCTCCAACTGCTCCCTCAGTTTCTCCATTAGATTGACTCTTCAACTCGAGTTCCCTCATCCGGTACTCGTGCTCCCTTTTCTGTGCTTCCTGTTCAGCTTCTAATTTCCTAGCTGCTTGTTCAGCTTCAAATTTCCTAGCTGCTTGCTCAGCTTCCAATTTCCTAGCTGCTTGCTCAGCTTCCAATTTCCTAGCTGCTTGCTCAGCTTCCAATTTCTTAGCTGCTTGTTCCAACTCCATCCTTCTCAATTCCAGCTCGGCCTTTCGATCTTCCCTTTCTGCTTGACGATACTCTCTCTCTACTTCCTGTATGTAATCCGTTAGAGAAGACCCAGCCAATCCCATTTCTTCCCCCCTTGCCTTTAATTCTAACGTGGTTAGTTTAGGCGTGGCCATTATACAGAGAGGTAAGCTAGCAGGTCTAGTACAATATAACTGCAAATTACTATACAGATATATGAACAAGTACTATAAATCTAGATATTACTACACACAGCACATTACTCAGTGACAAGAGTAGAATCAGGACCACAGACCTATGCAGACGTGTGAAGTGTGAACAGGTAAGATATTTGTCCTAACCCCTATCCACATTCACTCTAGCTGGATTCTCCAAAATGATATCTCCCTCTTATAACTAGGGATCCCGTGTCAAAAGACCCCGTTGTCAGAAGATCCCACTGTCAAAGGTTCCTGTTTGCAGGAGATCTCGCTGTCCAAGGATTCCGTTTATTAGAGATCCCGCTGTCCAAGGATTCCGTTTACAAGAGATCCCGCTGTCCAAAGATCCCAGACGAGCCCCAAATAATGTCGTGTCTTCCTTTACAGTGTCGTCCCTGGAGTGAAGAGAGCCGACACCCACATTATAATATTTTTTCCCTCTCAATATTCTGGAGAATCCACCAGCTTCCGTCCAACACACTCCATCAGCCTATGGACACCTTTTCCTATCACTCTCTCACTGTCGTACTATGCCCCCTTCTCATACTTCCCCAACGCAACATACTCAACAACTCTTGCTTCTAGAAATTAATAAAGAGTAATTTATTAAAATAAAAGTGTAACGTATATGAGACGTGTATGTGAAGAAAATGTGTGACGTGTTCTATAAAGTGTGTAGACTCTGACTCTCAGACAGCAACCCAGTCAGCTGATCCCAGCAAAGATAGACCACAGCACGTTACGTCAGAACATGTACTTCTCACCCGTTGCCGAAACCATCTTGCCGGATACTGCTTTGCCTCTGTAGACCTCTGGTAATCCAATTTCATGAACATCCGAAATAGACACCGGTGGTATTAACAGTTAATCATGGACCGGTTGCACTCTACACAATGTCCGTTCCTAACGTTCCTTAACAAACTGCACAAGTCTTTTGTAGTGTGTACGCAGTTAGTTAGTTAGTTAGTTATTCGACAGATCATCCTCGTTGCACATCGAACCATTCAGTCCATAAGTGCTAATTTCTAATGTTAATTGTTGCTGTACTAACACTAGGTACTCTTAGCCGGTTCTCGGTTCGTTACTACTGTCTAATGCTGTGTGGTGCATCAGTATGCATCACTCTCTTTGATGAATCAATTTCCTTCTAGCGTAAGTTACGTTCTGTATGCAACTCTAGTGACTCTTGAACTGGTGTTCTTCCTAATGGGATTTGATTTTTTCCCAAAAACTTGTTGAGTTTCCTTGGATCTGGTAGGGAACCTAGGATAGAAACAACACATCTGGTGATAGTACTAGTCACTGATCCTTTCGGCTGAGTGTAAGCCTATCACCTTGCTTAATGATCTTTAGCTAACTAGACTTAGTCATAGAGCAGATTAGCTACCCACCTAGAGCCGAATCAGGCTATGACAAAGGAAAAATCAGCAAACAGAATGCGGAACCCCGCCCACCAGGGACACCTACGGGAAGATCCCAATTACCCCTCATTACTCAATTCTCAACTAGTAAAGCTTATCAACACTTCACTAATCTATTCTAGCTAACAGAGCCAAGTATCACTTCACTACTCTAGCTAGTTTCCACTAACAGTGCTAATCATCACACTATAGTTTAACAAGGCCACAGTCTATAGTAATTATAACGAATATATTATAATAAGTTATACCTTAAATGGCACTACTGCAGTCCTATAAATCATATCTACATCTGCCATATAGGCACGCGTAAAATTAAGTCACTAATTAACACACGGTAGATATTATTTCCACTGGCACTGCAGTGCCCTGCACTCTGTCTAGAGCATTATTCAAGTCCACCCTAGTTGATCTCAACTCGAGTTTATATGGCAAACTACCAAAGTTTACCACGTGACGTTATCCTTTACTCCCCCACACAGGTGGCACAGTGGCAAATCATCCCCTGTCAAGAACTATTTTCCTGGCTTAAATCCTGTCAAAGTTGTCAGTAATTGCCTAGATTCGCAAAACAAGCCAGCTAGTTTCTGTAAACTCCCAACAAAGAGTTTCGATACCAAGCTGCCAATCATCTTGATGTTCCGGAAACCAAGAGTTGACAGATGCACTGTTTTCCGTACTAGGTACTTCCGTTTTACATCTGCCCCTGTGATCTCACGGCTTCCATTTGCATTCAAATGTTGACAAACTTGTCACTCTTCTGTTCCGTGGTGACAATCCCAGCAGCCATTTCCGTCTGATGTCCGGCAGTATAGATGACAAACGGAACCATTCCATATCCTTCTCCCTCACCACCAAATGTGTTTATGGGCTGACACGATGTAACCTGTACAACTGTGTTTACTCTGTTAGTACAAATAGATGTCGCTGGTCGATCGTCCGCTTAATCCGAAAACCCTCAGTAATAATCAACCGGATAAACACACGGTTTCATTTTGTGACACCTATTTTATACAATTCAGTCCAGGCTTTGTGCTATGGAGAGTTACAACTCCATCCCTGGTCCCCGTCCTGGGTTGTAGTTATTGTGCCCTTTTTGAAGCACAATGTGAACTGAATGAGGGAGTCCAGAATCGAATCCACAACCTTTGGATCGCGATAAGGGAGGCTTAACCACTTCGCCACACACACAGAGAGAGAGAGAGAGAGAGAGAGAGAGAGAGAGAGAGAGAGAGAGAGAATGAGTGAATAAGTGACAAAGATAAGGGGGAGAGAGAGAGAGAGACTCTTAGTAAGCAAGAGTGTGACAGAGAATGAGGGAAAGTGAGTTAGTGAGTGGGAGAGAACATGAATGTGAGTAAGTATGAGAGAGAGAGAGAGAGATAGAGAGAGAGAGAGAGAGAGAGAGAGAGAGAGAGAGAGAGAGAGAGAGAGAGAGAGAGAAGTATACGACACCATAAGCAGGAATTCTATTTTTGCGCGGACTTATTTCGCGAAGATTTACGTTATCGTCTTATATTGCCGGCACATGTTACATGATCCATGCGTTGTTTTGCTTCACCAAATAGTCCTAGCTTTAGTAGAATACAAGCACTGGGGTGGTTGACAGCAAATATTCCTTCTCCTCCCATACTGTGCCCATACCTCACATAGTAGGCAAGGAAATGGCGTTTCGCCGGCTATAAGGGGGAAAAAAATGTCCAGACCAAAGAGAAAAGTTGCGTTTCCGTCTGTACTAAAGTAGCCTCTCCACAGAACATTACAAAACTTCTACGTAAACAAACCGGCACGGGGGTAGGGGAGGGCAAGAGTTGCCCAGGGCAGACTGCCAGGTCTGTGGTAGCAGCTGATCTTGTCGAGGTTCTCTCAACGGCGGTCGGGCCTGCTTCCGGCCTGAAAACCGGAGACCCGATTGTGTCTGCCTGTCGGGGAGGGGTAGGACGGTGTTAGTGGGTATGGGTTAAAGAGGCAGAGGGGAACAAGAGTGAAGAGAGGGGGGGGGGGGATGAGTATGTGAGAGAGAGAGAGAGAGAGAGCGAGAGAGAGAGAGAGAGTGAGAGAGAGAGAGAGTAGAACAATTTGCGTAGGTATGAATGATAGTTAGACGGGACAATGAGTGAAAGAGAGAGGGGGAGAATGAGTATGAGACAGACAGATTGATGGATGGGTGGGTGGATGCATGGATGGATGGGTAGGTGGGTGGGTGCATGGGTAGGTAGGTAGAGAAAGAGAGAGAAAGTGAGGTGAACAGTTTAAGTAGGTATAGATGATAGAGATAAAGGGGAGCATGAGTGAAAAAGAGAGGGGGAGGAGGATAAGTTAAAAAGAGGGGAAAAGAATGTCAGAGAGAGTGAGTTAGTAAGTGATTTCGTGAGTGAGTGAATGAGTGAAAGAGCGGGAAATGGTTATGAGAGTGAATAAGAGAGAGAAAGAGGGGAAGAGAGAGAGGGGGGGGGAGAGAGAGAGAGAGGGTAGAACAATGTAAGTGATATGGATGATAGAGATAGAGAGGAGTATGCGCGTGAAAGGGGTGAGAGAGAGAGAGAGAGAGAGAGAGGGAGAGACAGAGAGAGAGAGAGGGGAGAATGAGTATGAGAGAGGCTGAGTGAGAGAGACATCTAGGTTAATGAGTGCTGTGGGTGGGGTGTTTAAGAGAGACGAAACTGAGTGAAAGAGAGAGACATGGTAAGTAAGAGAAAGGAGTCGTATCAGAGAGGGAGAGATCGAGATTGGAGAATGAGTGAGAGAGACGAGATGAGAATGAGTATGAGAGAGGCTGAGTGAGAGAGAGAGAGAGACATCTAGGTGAATTAGTGCAGTAGGTGTTTAAGAGAGAGACGAGAATGAGTGATAGAGAGAGACATAGTAAATGAGAGAGAGGAGACTGTGAGATACAGAGGGAGAGAGCGATATTGGAGAATGAGTGAGAGAGAGAGAGAGAGAGAGAGAGAGAGAGAGGAAGTGAGTGAGAGTGTGTGAGAGAGAGAGAGAAAGAGAGAGAGGAGACTGTGTGAGATAGAGAGGAAGAGAGAGCAAGATTGAAAAATGAGTGATTGACGATCGGGTGTAAAAGAGTGAGCGAGCAAAGAATGAGTGAGTGAGATCGGTTGGGATGAGGGGGGTTAGAGATAGTAAGAAAGAGAAAGTTAGTTAGTCACGGTTCCAACTTCACAGCAACGGGTCGTCCCCATTATACTCCGTTCCTGTGTCAGTGAATATCACATAAAACGCTCCCCACTGCCCAATGTGAAAAGTGGAAAAGACAGGAGTCTCGACAAACAACAGCCGCACAGATACACTGTGCATAATGCCGCCGCCAGAATGTCAACACAATAGTCCCCCACAAAACATCCATTTTATCTCTGATGGAATCGGCAGTCATTTTCCCATCTGTATGTTTCCTAGGTGTTCACCCACACAATCCAATCCACGAAAATACAGTTCATCGTCGATGGCAGTGGCAATCAACCAGACGCCCAGCAGCCACGCATTTCTGCATAAGGCGAAAACCGGTCAACTCTGGGACATAGCCAGCTGCCATCGCTCCGAACATGCAGTCACGTTCCAAAAAAACCTCGGGCAGATTCAAAAGCATTTCACACGAAACTCACAGCTCACAGTGTCGCGCCACGCACTCACTCAGTAGCAGGGCGACGGAACCATGGCCTCCTTAGTCGCCTCTTACGACATGCGTGGTAGGCTACAGTGTTGTTAAGAAAGAGAAAGTAAACAAGACAATTAGACAACCAGAGAAAGAACGGTTTTATATAAATCAAAGGAAAAGTTGTTAGACGTCCTGTCATTCGATAACGAATTTACCCCCATCCATTCACAGCTGGGAAACCCATATTACCGAAAGCGCTAGTGGTGTCCATTCACTTCACACCTCTACTGCACTGCTAAATAGTTAGTGTCTGTGCATCTGCATCTAGAACATCTTTTAATAGATAAGAGAAGCAACGGCTGCGGCAATATATAACAATATGTCATGCCGGTATGCGTGGGCGGCGAAGGTTCGCAATCTCACGCGATCACCAGAGTCGTGAATCAGCTCTGTGTTCTTGTCTCGATCATAGCATGTGGCCAAGCCATCCAGGTGTTTTCTTCTCTGCGTTCCCCTTGTTCTCTCCCCCCTCCAACTTACCAGCTGTCACCAAGTTCTCCAATCAATTTCTTCTCATAACATGTCCAAAAAAAAACAAAAAAACATTGACGTCTACGTTTAATTTCTCTAATCAGTTACGATTTTTATTTATTTCTTGTAGGACTTTGTCATTTGTTTTTCTGTCTGTCCATGTTATTCTTTGCATTTCCATCAGAAACCACATTTCCACAGCCATCAGATGTTACCAGCTTGTCTGTTCAGTGTCCACGCTTCACATCCATACAAAAGTATAGATTCTATGTAGCACCTCGACACTCTTTTTCTCGTTTCAATTGATATCTTTTTATTGGTCAGTATGTTTTCCATCTTGCAAAGGCTACCTTCGCCATTGCGATTCTTGTTCTAATCTCTTCAAGGCATCTCCCATCAAATGTTATGACTGTGATATAACAGTAGGAAATAAAAACAATTAGGTACGTCTAACACTTGCAAAAAAAAAGTGAGAGATACTAAACACAGTTCGTTGTAAGGTATGCACACTGTCTGCGTTTATTATCTGTCAATTTTTTTTGCCGCAGGATTTACATGTCCCTAAGTGTTTTATTTACTAAGCGTCTTTTAGATGTAGAATCCTTTCGCGTATAAATATAAGCAGTCGTTTTCGAGTACTTGATCTGAAATCACTACCACCTCTACTATTGCTGCTTTTACTACTACTACTACTACTACTACTACTACTACTACTACTACTACTACTACTACTACTACTACTACTACTACTACTACTACTACTACTGATACTACTACTGCTACTACTACTACTGCTGTTGCTACTGCTACTACTACTACTAGAACTACTACTAACAATACTACTGCTCCTAATACTACTACTACTGCTGTTACTACTGCTACTATTGCTGCTGCTATCGCTACCACTACTGCTGCTGGTGTTGCTGTTATGACTACGACTGCTGCTGCTGCTACTGAAACAACAAATACTCTTCTATCATGTTGGTCCTTCTCTGTTTAATATCCACTTGCGTACTTGTTCGCGGTGTCTACGTGGCTGCGGGATCTAAAGCGCTTGCACTTAAATTTCCGGTACGCTAATTGCCACGTGTACAGTTCAAACCTTCAAATAGGCAGTTGCACATCAACGTTGACTTCCTACTCAGAAAGAAATGGCAAACTACTGAACATCAAATCGCCCATATAATCAACGACAGCTGGGATTTATCGTGCCGTCCTGCCACGGACATGCAACATTTATTATTAACTTCTGCAGCCATTACGAATTTGTTTTTGTTTGTTTGTTTGTTTGTTGTTGTTGTTTATTTTGGCGTTCGCCCGCTTCGAACTCAAGCGTAGTCCACAACGTGCCACTTACTACTTCTAGTGCACTTTAGCCTTCCCTTTTACCAATGTCCCTCACCATCAGGCAAACCCACTCTAACTTCAGAGGTATTTGTAGTTTACGTTCCCAAGTCAAGCACGAGAAGTCAACATTTTAGTCTAACTGACCGGTGTAGGGGTTGAACCCGCTACCTCGACATCAGCACACCGAAAGTTTTAAGAGCGAGCGCTATTATCCATTCCGTCAAGCTTACTCTTGATTGCCCATGGTGTTCCATGCAACTGATTGTCACCAGTGCAATACATCATTGAGGCCTTACTGTTAACGCACTGACCTATCTGAGACGTTGTCCACTTTACACTCTTCCTTAAGAATGGGTCCCGAATGGTATAACAGATCATAGCAAGTGGAAGTGAGGTGACATGTTCTATTCGTCATCAATGTTTTCATTTCCCATTGACACCTGTAGTACTGTACAAGTTTTCCCAGAATGTGTGGACTTATCATCAGAGCGGAAACAGTTATCATTTGCCACTATGCAGGTTAGAAGGGCCGAATTGATAAGAGCGCTCGCTCTAAAACTTCCCGTGTGATTATGTCGAGTTAGCGGGTTCAACCCCAACACCGATCAGTTGAACTAAAATGTTGACTTCTCGTCCTTGACTTGGGGACGTAAACTACAAGTACCTCTTAAGACAGAGTGGGTTCGCCTTATAACGAGGGACACTGGTAATGGGGAAAGCTAATGCACACGCAAATATTCAGCCCAGTGCACTAGAGGTAGTAGCCATGACATGCACAGACTACGCTTGAGGTAAAATTTAAAAACAACAAAAACAATCTGCGATTATCTGCCCACTGTATGAATATAGTTTCCCAGCATTATCTTCCCCTTGTGTGTTCAGTAACCGTTTTGTAGCCTATTCCTACATCCCCACACTTTTGATGTTCTCACTGCTGATGACCAACCCACGCTCCAGTCTTCCAGTCCTAAACAGTCCCAACTATCAACTACCAAATTTGTTAATGGTACTGACACAAAAGGTGTCGACAGAAGCGCTTCTTCTCATTCCAACAATTAACATAATTCAAAGCACGGCAGTAATGGCGGACTTTAATCTCGACCCAAATTACAACGCTACAACAGAAACGTTTTCACTGACTCCATTATCACAACTCGGGGCTGGCTCGAGTAATTTTCCAAGCGAAAAAAGACAGGAAATGTGTTAGTTCACTAGATAATCATAAAGAAGGTTAGATCGGTATAAAACAACAGTATCTAACTGCGGCGGCAATTTTAGCTTGGTAATTGCTGCCACCACACCGTTTCTATCGCCATCACTCAAATAGCATTCGTGTCTAGACTGCGAACATGCTGCAGGAGCGAATAGACGTTTTCTTAAACACTTGCACGTGTGCGACTTGGTGCAATTATACGTGAATGCTCACCGACCGAGCTAACGGACGAGTTCAATCTACAACAGCACGTGCATCGATATCTGCTGTATTTATTGTCTAGTGTGGGCAGAGTTAGTTTCGTGGGCTTTCTTGTTTGTGTGAGTTCGTGCATGTTTTGTGTGTATGCAACGTGCTTTGTATTTATACTTACGTATGCTAGCAGTGCTGGTTACTTTAAGCCTCAGGTCGTTTTGGTTGTGAATGGAATCAATAACGGGCGAGTTGGTGTAACTGTTAAGTTGTTACGATGATAATGGTATGGCTGCGATTGGACAATGGTTCTATGCCAGCTCTCGTCGTTCGCTAAGGTAGCCCTACACTGGCTAGTTTAACTAAACTGTTGACTTCTCGCCCTTGACTTGGGGACGTAAATTACAAGTACCTCAGGAGTCGGCGTGCGTTCTTCCACCTGATGGCGAGGACACTGTTAAAAGAGAAAGCATGGCACAGCTTTGGAAAGGAAAACATGGCACAGAGCGTGAACTCCGTAGGTATAGTACAGCTATGAAGAATGCGCCGGAGGGGGACCGTGTCAGAGGGCGACAACGTCACATGTGGCCCTAACAATCAGTACAGTGCGTTAGAAATACAGGGTATATTGTTAATGACTGTGCAGTGTTTGAAAATAGTGCCAGTCTAAGTTTTGTATTTACCTATTATGTTGCATGAACTTTACAGAGGGTGAATACAAAACGTGAACCGGCAATATTTTCAAACACTGCACAGTCATTCATACTACACCCTATAGTAGCACATGTGTGTACTACGGTTGAGTTCAAGGCGAGTGAACACATTAAAAACTGTTAAGAACTTAATGACCAGTATAATATACTGTTGGTGACCAGTCCATTCATATTCCCGGTTGCCTCAAATAACCTGGGGTCACACAAGTCAACTGGTCGTGGACACGACCTTAGATCGACCTCACTCACTCGTCACACACAGCGACATTCCCACGGGTAGTTGATTCTAGTTGACCTCTTTAGACAGGATTGTGTTCAACGGCCAGCCTATACCTTAGACCAGGGGATGTTCTTGTTTGTCCTGCATTGATGCAGTGCTGCAGAGTCGGTTAGCTCAGTTGGTTAGATCGTCGTGCCAATAACTTGAATGTCGTAGGTTTGTTCCCCATACTGACTAGGACGTAATTCTTGAGGAGGGGCTGGCCGACTAGCTAGAACACCTCGTGTCTATTCAAATAAAATTGGGTAAAAACTCACAGATTCACAAACTCACATTTCTTTTCAATTCTCATTTTTTTTCAATTCTCATCTTCTCCTCATTGCTTTAATTTTTTTCATCCTTTTGTTCTTCTCGTCCTGTCGTCACCTTTTGATGTAGTCACAGGAGATCTCCTTGACTATATGTTGTGTTTGTGAATGTGTTTGTTTGCTGATGAAGGCTAATCGCCGCAACGTCCTGTATGTGTCGTAAATCTGTTATGTAAAGCTGCACTACCTTGTGTCATTTTATATTGTTTACGTTATCGTTTCTATTCAAGAGATCAAGGTCCTTAATGCTTCATTAGGTTAAAACAAAACAAACTAACATGTTACTTATTGAATAATTGGTTTCTTGTTCTCTTCCATAGTCTGCAAGACCTGCATCTTGCGCTACCTGGAGACCAGTAATTACTGCCCAATCTGTGAGGTTCTTATACACAAGACTCGGCCCTGGCAGAACATCAGGTCAGTGGCATGTCTCCTCATCGCATTAAGTGAGCTTTGAAACGAGTTAAACGCTTGAGGATCAGCTCTATTGCACCGGGCTTTATCATATATGGCTCGGCCTCTCTTTTATTTAACAGTGCTTTTTTTCTGTGTGAATGTAACACGCACAATAGATAATTGATGTACGAAAGATGAGTGGTTGGAAGGGCAGAATTTAAGACGGGCCTGCGTGGCCAATGTGTGACCCTTTGAAAATAAATTTCGTTCTTTCGTTTATTCCTCTTGGGCGCCCTGCTGAAAACATGGCACAGAGCATGAACTCCGTAGGTATAGTACAGCTATGAAGAATGCACCGGAGGGGGACCGTGTCAGAGGGGCGACAACATTACATGTGGGTGGACAACATAAATAGACTGGTTGAGAGAAGCATGTATGCAGCGTGCTTGTGTATTTATACTTAGCGTATGGTTCTATGCCAGAAGAATACACTGTGAAGTCGTAGGACAGAGGCTGTTGGTGACTCTTTACACCCGACCTTCAGTGCGCAGATTGTTCGTTACGCTGATTTAACAGTTAAATCAAGAGACGAATTCACAGCACTTAGGACATTCTCATGCACACTCCTCCCCCATCTTCAACAATCAGAGAAGAATCTCAATACTAATACTGCTAGATACAGTTTTATTATGTGTCCATTTGGCCTTTCCTCGGGGTACTACTGAGTGTTGGCCAAATCCTCTGATCAGTCCCTGCTTTGCTATTCTCTCTCGGTCATAACGATTTATCTGTTCTGTCACACTATATACAAGATCCCAAAAGCCCTAATCACATCTACCTTACTGTACACCAATACCCCACTCAGCGGTACAGACTCAGCCAATCTGTCAGCCTGCTCATTTCCCCAATGCACCAGCATGTCCTGGGAAAAGATCTAACAGATTCTCCCTATCTTTCATTTTTGAATTATTTAGTAGAATCACTATTTAGTGAAATCACTGTTCCTTAGATTTCATGTTTCAATGAACCAGTTGATAATCTTCCACAGTTGAATCAGTATTTAGTAGATGCAATATTTTGTTAGAAATTATTTACTAGAATCAGTACTAGTAGAAGTATTTAGTAGACTCTGAGTTTAGTAGACTGAGTGTAGAAGGCTCTGAGTTTAGTAGATTCTGAGTTTAGTAGACTGAGTTTAGTAGACTCTGCGTTTAGTAGAATTTGCGTTTAGTAGACTCTGCGTTTAGTAGACTCTGAGTTTAGTAGACTTAGCATTTCGATGTATCAGTATGAACTATGTCCAGGATCTGTTTGTTTGGTGTGTAAGTAAAATGCAAGTAGAGAATCCATTTTACACGACCTGAGACGTATTGATTATATGGTGCCAGTCTCATATTTGTATAGACCAGTCGTCACGTGAGGGGTGTTGTTACCCGGTTTTACACTAGAAGGCATTTCCTGCTACCCATTTTAGACTGGTTCCACTTCTGAGCTGCATCAATTATGGAGCTGGGTCGACTTCGGAGCTGGATCGATTATGGAGCTGGATCGGCTTCGGAGCTGGATCAATTTTGGACCTGGATCGACTTTGGAGCTGGATCGACTTCGGAGCTGAAGTCAGTGTTAAAACTTCGGCTCATTGCGAATTCGAACCCATGACCGCCGGGCCGACAGCAGGCGTGCCTCCAGTGACCCACCGCGGCTCCCGTGTGTTATATAATGTAATCACTGTTTACTTCCGTCTGAGCTTCCTCTTCTCCAGTGCGTTATCCCCCATAACCAGTCCTCGTCAAGCCGTTCCCCGTCTTCTACCATCTCGTGCAGCACCTTCCGTGTCTTCCCAAAAGTACATACTTGTATCTCTAATTCTCTTCTGCATAAAATAACACTACATCATTTAATTAACAACGATCTAATAATTGACAGTCAATCTGGGTTTCGATCTAAATATTCTTGCCATAGTGCCCTTACAAAAATGACCGATAACTGGCATCTTTGTATCAACAATGGCAACATTTGTGGAGCAGTATTTGTAGACTTTAAAAAGGCCTTTGATATGGTAGATCATGATATTTTAATTAGAAAATTAAAACACATGAAGACTGGCACCAATATCATCATCATCATCATCATCATCAAGTGCCGTACCGGCTGGCGTAGGCGTTCATGGCTCTCCACAGATCTCGGTCTTTGGTGTTCTGGATCAACTCTGCTGATGATATTCCTCCATGCCACCGTCTCAGTCCGTCCAGCATCATTTCTCTTGGTCTGCCTCTGCCTCTCTTCCCCTCGATCTTTCCAGTTGTCACGATGTTCTCCAATGCCTCTCTTCTCATCACATGACCAAAGAAAGATGTTTGTCTCTTTCTTATTGTTGTAGTTCTAGTTGTGTTGTTGTGTTCTAGTTTCATTAGCCTCTTTCAGGCAATCGTTGTTAGTTACTCTGGCAGTCCAAGGAATTCGCAACATTCGTCTTAAAAACCACATCTCTGTTGCTTCTAAGTTCTTCCTAATTTGTTCATTTACATTCCAAGATTCGCTGCCATACAGCAAAACTGGTTCTATATAGCATTTTAGTACTCTCTTTCTTACATTCATTGATAGCGGCTTATTGCATAAGATACTCTTCATTTTCTGAAATGCTGTCTTTGCCTGCCCTATTCTGCTCTTAATCTCTTTTGTACATCTTCCATCTGATGTTATAAGTGCCCCTAGGTATTTAAAATTATCCACTTGGTTGAGAATTTCCCCTTCTATTTCTATGTCACATTTTGGCGTCCCCATTTTCTTTGATATCACCATTGTTACTGTTTTCTTGATATTCAAGGACAGTCCTTTCTGTGCACTCTCTGTTACTACACTGTCCAACAATTGTTGTAGGTCTGTTGCATTATCTGCTACCAATACTGCGTCATCTGCATAGCGTATATATTGTTTATATTATATCCTCCGATTAGTATTCCTGGCTTCTCTTTGATCTCTCTCATTATTACTTCGCTATACAGGGAGAAGAGATCGGGTGACAAGACACATCCCTGTCGTACTCCTAGCTTTATCTGTTCGTAACTACCCTCTTTATTTCCCATTTTAATTGCTGCTACTTGGTTCCAGTATATATTCTTTATTATTCTTAAATCTTTCCCATCAATGTTGATATCTTCCAACATTTTAATCAGCTCATCATGTTTTACTTTATCAAATGCCTTAGTATAATCTATGAAGCATAAATATATGTCTCTTTGTTTCTCTATTGATCTTTCTATTAGTGTTCGTAATATATATATTGCATTGATTGTACCCTTTCCTTCCATAAAACCATACTGTTCTTCACTAATTTCCATTTTTATTTTCTTTCTTGTTCTTCTCATTATAATTCTGAGTAGAAGCTTAGTGACATGGTTTATGAGGTTAATTGTACGAAAATCTTCACAATCAATTGCTCCTGGTCTTTTTGGTATAGCTATAAATACAGATTTCAGCATATCACTGGGTAAATATCCACTGCTGTAAATATCATTCAACATTTTGGTTAATATATCTACTCCAAATTCTCCCAACACTTCTAATTCTTCTATTGTGATTTCATCTGGCCCAGCTGTTTTTCCTTTCTTCATATATTTCATAGCATCAGCGACTTCTTCTTTTAGAATAGGTGGGCCTTCTAAGTTACTTTCTTCTGTTAATTCTTCCCTTTCTCCATTATATAATTCTCTTATATACTCATTCCACCTCTTCATTATAGCACCTTCCTCCAATAAAGTCTGTCCTGTTTTTGATTTCAAACACCCTGTATTTATTCTTATTTTTCTTCCTGTGAGCT
This sequence comes from Cepaea hortensis, assembly GCA_963921405.1. Taxonomy (NCBI): domain Eukaryota; kingdom Metazoa; phylum Mollusca; class Gastropoda; order Stylommatophora; family Helicidae; genus Cepaea; species Cepaea hortensis. Next base: position 148,328,136 of record OY992878.1, on the reverse strand, counting down.
CGCTGATTTGTCTGTACATACTTTTTTTGATCTTTAATGGAATTTAATTCAATTTTTCTGCATTGCTCATTTAACCAACTTTCTTTTGCCTTCACACATTTATCTCTTATTTCTTTATTTATCATAGCATACTCTTGTTTGTCGTTTTTATTCTGTTTCCTTTTGTCCATCAACCTTAAGATTTCTTCATTCATCCATTTTTTCTTAGCTTTTTGGCTTCTCTCCGGTAATATTTCTTTGCTAGTTTGATGAATGGAGTCCCTTAACATTTCCCATTGTTCATCTATACTCTGCATTTTAGCTATTGCATTGTACCTATTTTTCACAGTCACTCTGTATTGTTCTTGAATTTCTTTATCTACTTTCAGAACCTCTGTATTAAGTCTCAAGTTTTTAACCATTTTTTCCCCTCTTTTTAATCTTACTTTTATTTGTCCACATAGTGGTACATGATCACTGTCACCGTCAGCACCAGGCATTGTCTTTACATTAATTAATGCATTTCTAAATCTTTTATTAATAAGTATGTAGTCAATTTGGTTGCGTATTTTCATATCAGGGCTTTTCCATGTGTATAGTCGTCTTTTATGGTGTTTAAACCATGTGTTTCCAATTATCATATCATTAATATTTGCCCATTCTATTAGTTTCTCTCCTCTTTCATTTCTTGTACCTAAAGCGTAATTCCCCACTATATCCTCTATTTTTCCCTTTCCTACTTTTGCATTAAAATCCCCCAGTATTATTTTTATTTCTTGTGATCCAATTTGGGCTATTGCCATTTCAACTTCATCGTAAAAGTTTTGTATATCTTCATCACTACTGTTTGTTGTTGGTGCATATACTTGTATAATATTTATATCTATTGGTTTGCCTTTGATTTTGACCATTATCACTCTATCTGAAATGCACCAGTATCCAGTCATAGATTTGGCTATATTTTCATCAAATATTATTCCTACACTTTTTTCATGTGTGTCCCCTCCAGAATAAATTATTGTGTGTTTGTCGGTTATAATTTTGCCAGATCCCTTCCATCTCATCTCACTTATGCCTAGTATATTCATTTTCATGTTTTCCATTTCTCTTAGAACATTGTTTAACTTTCCTAGCTCATTTAATGTCCTAACATTCCATGTTCCTACTCTAAATTTATTTAGTTTAGTTATTGTTTTAGTTTTGCCATCAGTAGCTGGATGACGGTCTGGTGTCACCTGTGGCTCATGACTGTCCCTACCGGACGAGGATGTCCTAAGACAGCCATTAACGTCGTTCACTATTTCTGAAATGTGTGTCGCCATGAAATCTTGGGAAGATAATGTGGTGGTTTCCCCTTGCCTTCCACATTCACACGGTGGCACCAATATGGTGGACCTAATTACGTCATTTTTATCAGACAGACAACAAGTAGTGTCCTTCAATAACTGTCTATCAAGACCCACACAACTTAATTTTGGGGTGCCTCAGGGCTCAATACTAGGTCCACTGCTTTTTGCAGTGTATATTAACGATCTTCCTTTATACCTCAATACTTCGTGTATCTATTTGCGGACGACTGCACTATTTACACAAGTCAAGATAGCCTTTGTGACTTAGAGAGCTCTTTACAAAACGATCTTGACAACCTTAGTAGATGGAGCAATGAAAATCGCATGTTACTTAACATCGACAAAACCAAATCCATGATAATAACGACCAGACAAAAACTACAGACCCTAGCCATAACTGGGACACCGCTCGAGCTCCACGTGAACACGTTACCTATAATTAATGTAAATGAACATAAAACATTAGGTCTTTTAATTGACAGACATTTAAACTGGAGCCCTCATGTTCACGCCCTTACCAAGAGAATAGCACAAAAAGTTTACCAACTTGCTAAAATTCAACACTTTGTGGATGAAAGCACACGTAAAATATTCTATGCATCCTATATCCAATCACCTCTCGATTATTGTTCCACAGTCTGGGATGTCTGCCCTAAATCTAATATGAAACGATTGTGTTCGCTTCAAAACCGCGCTATACGTCTAGTTTCTAGCATAAAGCACGTTGAAAGTAATAAATTATACAGCCATCTAAGACTTCTACCACTTCAAAAGCGCTTCCTTTTTAACAAAGCCAAATTAGTGAATAAAATTATATCTGAAAATACCCCAGAGTATCTTCTACCGTTAATTCAATCTAATGCAATAAACAGTAAGCGCTTAAATTTATTACAGCTTCCTAAGCCTAGATTGGACTTATACAAAACTTGTTTCGCATATTCTGGTGCTCACTTGTGGAATAGCCTTCCAACAGAACTGAAAACACCAATGAGTCCCTACACATTCAACCGAAAACTCTTTCAATACTTACTTCATACCGACTATATGCCTCCATAAGTCACCTACTAGTATGATTTTTCCACTATCATTCTTCACTGTATGTGTGTGAACGAGACAGTGGGTGAGAGGGTGAGTGAGAAAGAGTGTGAGTGGAAGAATTAGTATGATAGAGAGAGTGAGAGAGTATGCATGCGCGTGTGCCTGAGTGAGTGTAAAAGTGAGTGAGCGTGTGGACATATGTGTGAGAGATTTAGTTAGAGAATGAGTGAATCTGAGAGAGTGGGTGTGTTGTGTGTCTGCCTGTCTGTGTGATAGAGTGTGAAAGTTAGTGAGTGAGTGTGAGTTAGAGTCATCGAGTAAATGAGTGAGTAAGGGAGCGTGAGTGAGTGAGAGAGAATTTGTGGGTATGCGTCTATGTGCACGATTGAGTGAGTGTGAGAGCGAGTGAGTGGGTAAAAGAGAGAGCGTGGGTGAATGAGAGAGTGCATGAGAAAGTGTAATGTATGTGTGTGCATGTCTGGATGTGTGTATGGGTGTATATGTGTGTACATGTGTGTATCTGTGTGTGACTCTGTGTGTATGTCTGTACGTGTGTTAAAGTGTGCGTTTATGTGTTTATATGCGTTTATATGCATGTGCGTGTGTGTATGTGTGTATGGATGAGTCTGTGTGTGTGTGCTCGTGTATGTATTGTATATCTTTGTATGTGTAAGTGTGCATGCATGCAGTGTATGCGAGGGAGTGTATATTCGGGTGTTATGTGAGTACGTGTGAGTAAGTATATGGATGTGTGCAGGTGTGTGTATTGCGTGGGTATGATGTGTGTGGGTGTGTGTATGTACATGTGTGTGAGAGAGAAGAGAGAGAGAGCGAGAGAGAGAGAGAGAGTTGAGCGCACGCATGTCATCTAACATGCTGATCCATATGTTTTGTGTATTCTCATTTTTTTCATATTATCATTTTGATGCACTTGATTTTAACATGCATAAAATGAATTCATGTAAATTACTGTAAAGCAAGTGAGAGAGTTAGTGAGTGTAAGTAAGAGAAAGAGAGAGAGTGAATGAGTGTGAGAGTGTGTGTATGTAAAGAGAGCGCAAGAGAGAGAGAGAGAGAGAGAGAGAGAGAGAGAGAGAGAGAGAGAGAGAGAGAGAGAGAGAGAGTGAGGGAGAAAAAAAAAGAGTTGAATTGCATTACTAATTTTTACGCTACATAATGTATATGTACAATTTTTTCTCCACTTCTTGCAATTGCGAGAATTCTCACGACAATCGTCAGTGTCTCAATTGTGTGTAAAGTGTGAGAGTTTGTTCTTATTAGCTTCAGTGATCATGTGAGGCATCAAGTATTTGTCTAGATGTGAGGATGTATGTATGGGTGTGTATGTGAGGGATATGTGTGTGTGTGTGGGGAATGTGTGTGTGCCTGTGTAAGAGAGAGAGAGAGAGAGAGAGAGAGAGAGAGAGAGAGAGAGAGAGAGAGAGAGAGAGAGAGGGAGAGAGAATTCAGTGCTCGCATGTCCTGTAACATGCCATTCCATATTTTTTGTGTATTTTCATCTTTCACATTATCATTTTGTATGTATGACACTTGATTTTATCATGTATAATATAACATTACTGTAATGTGAGTGAGAGCGTTAGAGAGAGAGAGAGAGAGAGAGAGAGAGAGAGAGAGAGAGAGAGAGAGAGAGAGAGAGAGAGAGAGAGTTGAATTGCATCACTAATTTTTAAGTTACAAAATGTATATGTACAATTTTTCTCAATTTTCTTTACAATTTTGCGACAATGCTCACGACAATCGTCACTGTATGTGTGTGTAAAGTATGGGAGTTTGATCATAATAGTAGGTTGGGGGATCGGGGGATGTGTGTGTGGGTGGATTCGTGATGTGTGTTGGTGGGCTCAGGATGTGTGGGTGGGAGGGGTGGGTTTGTGTGGGTGGGTGGGGGATTGTGTATGGGTGGGTGGGGGATTGTGTATGGGTGGGTGGGGGATTGTGTGTGGGTGCGTGCGAGATGTATGGGTGTATGGGGAGATGTGTTTGTGGGTGGGGATGTGTGTTTGTGTAGGTGGTTGTGGGTGAGTGGGTGGAGGAGGATATGTTGGTGGATGATTGATGGTGGGTTATGGGATGGGTGGGGGTATATGTGTGGGCGGGGAGATATGGGTGTGGGAATATGTGGTGGGTGGGAGATGTGTGCAGGTGGGGGTGGTTGTGGGTTTGGGGATGTGTGTGTGGGTGAGGGATGTGTATGGGTGTGGGATGTTTGGGTGGATGGGTGGGGAGTGTGTGTGGGTGAGAGATGTGTGGGTGAATGTGTGTGTGGGGGTGTGTGGGTTGGGGGAGGGGTGCGTGATGGGTGTGGGTGATGGATTTGGAGATGTGTGTGTGGGTGGGGGATATGTCTGGCTGGGTGGGGGTGTGTGTGGCTGAATGAAGGATGTATGTGTGGGTAGTGAGGGTGATTGTAGTTGGGAGATGTGTGGATGGGTAGGAGATGTGTGGATAGATGTGTGTGTGGGTGAGGGATGTGTCTTTGGGATGTGTGTGGTATTGTGTGGGAGGGGAGCTGGGTGTGGTTAAATGATGTTTGTGTGGGTGGGTGAAGGTGTGGTTGGGTTTGTGGGTGGGTGAAGGATGTGTGTGAGGGTGGGGGATGTGTGCTTGGATGGGTGGTTGGGATTTGTGAGTGTGGGTGGGTAGATAGGAGATGTATGTGTTGATGAGTGGGTAAGGGATGTGTGGGTGTTAGTGGTTGAGGGATAAGTACGTGTGTCTAGGGATGTGTGAGGGGATGAATGTATGGGAGGTGTGTGTTTGTGAATGGGGAATGTGTTGGTGGGTGGAGATGTGTGTGAGGGATTTTTGTATGGGTGGGGAGATTGTGCGTGGGTGGGGATGTGTGTGTATATGGGTAGTGGTGTGTGGTTAAGGGATGTGTGGCTGGGGGGAATGGGTGGATGGAGGATGTGTGGTTGGGTGGATGATGTGTGGTTGGGTAGAGGATGTGTGGGTGGGTGATTGTATATGAGTTAGGGTGTGTGGTTAAGGGATGTTTGGTTGGGGGATGGGTGGGTAGAGGATGTGTAGGTGGGTAGAGGATATGTGGGTGGGTGAGTGTGTGCAGGTTAGGAGATGGTGGGGGATGTTTGTAGGTGCGGGCTCGGGATCTGTGAGTGGGCTGGGGGAGATGGGAGATTATGTGGGTGAGTGCGGAATTTGTGTGTGGGTAGGTGCGGAATATGTGAGTTGACGGGGAGACATGTGTGTGGCTGAGGAATGTGTGTTTGGTTGGGTGGTTGGAGGTGTGTGGGTGGAGGAGGATATTGGGTGAGTGATTGTTGGTGGGAAATGGGACGGGTAGAGGATATGTGAGTGGGTGGGGAGATGTGTGTAGGTGGGGGATGTGTGGGTTATTGAATGTATGTGTGCTTGAGGTGTGGGTGGATGGGATGTGTGGTGGGTGAGAGGTGTGTGTGGGTGGGGAGATGTGTAGGTGTAGGGATGTGGTGGATGGGTGGGGGAATGTATTGTATGTGTGTGTGGTTGGGTGGGGAAGTTGGAGTGAATGGGGGATGTGTGGGTGGGTGGTGGATGTGTCTCATAATAGAGTAATATGCATTGTTTATGTTTACAAAATTCATGTGACAATGTTTTTTTCCTATGCACTGTTGATGAAAGAAAGATGAATGATTGGAAGGGCCGAATGTAAGACGGGCCTGCGTGCCCAATTTGTTACCCTTTGAAAATAAAGTCTGTTCGTTCGTTCGTTCGTTCGTTCCCCGTGTGTTTTAGGTCTCCATCTATCCCGCTTGCCTTGTGTGTCCCAGCCAAGAGAGTGTCTAGTTATATTGTCTCCATCTATTCCGCTAGCCTTGTGGGTCCCAGTCAAGAGAGTGTCTAGTTATATTGTCTCCATCTATTCCGCTTGCCTTGTGTGTCCCAGTCAAGAAAGTGTCTAGTTATATTGTCCTCAGGTTTTCTCCCTGTGTATCCTATCCAGCGCCAACATCATTCCTGCATCTCTTGGTTCACTGGAACTGATCTAGTTCTCTGCATGAGCTCTACATTGGTGTTTCTGTCACACCATTTTATTCCCACTATTCTGCGCAGGCATCACTTAGTGAGTAGTTTATTTGCATTTCTGTTAAGTTAATCTTCATGCTTCTGACCCATACCGTAGTATAAACTTAACATTGGAGTTAAGTATCTAAGTTTACTGGTGAGTTTAACTTCCTTTGACTTCCACAACTGTCCTGGTGCTGTGAAATCTCTTCCCTTTTGTAGTCTTATTTTAACACCTCTATATGTCCCTCCGTCTGAGCTAAGTAGATTCAATATCTGGTAGAAATGTCACTTGCCAGAATCAATACTCGAGATGAATAAAACAAATGCTGGTATGTATGTAATGAAATGGTACAGGTGGTAGCGCAAACGCTAGCATGTATGCCTGGCGTCCCGATGTTCGAATCCTCATCAAGGCAAATTTGCTTTGTTTTAATGGACCTGGATTCCTGTGATGACCCAGGCTAAACTGGCTACCAGAACATGTACAGAGAAGTAAAGGCGGCCGGCGTCACATTGACCACATCACCTAACGAGTACTGATCTGTGTAACATATAGGACTCGCACCATATACTCAGTTCGCTCCTAGAAGTATTGTTAGTTTAGTAGTTTGTCATAGCTTTCTGAACGGCCGACGATTCCTACAATCGAAATCAACGCAAATACGGTCTGCTTCCAAATCGATAGAAGCTGAATACATTCTTGTTTACGTTTAAAAAAAAGTTCGTTGCATGTCCTTAACAGGACGTCGCAGTCAACCCCAGCAAGTTTGACTGTTTGTGATTGACGTTACTTTATGTCAGTTAATAAGATGTCAGATTGCTTATTGTTGCAGGTCGGACCATGCTCTTCAAACCGCCGTCTACAAGATGGTGCCTGGACTGTTTCAGAGTAAGTACTCGTGTGTCGACATTCGGTCCGCTTACCATACACATCATCATCATATGCCTTGCGGAACGACGCAGAGCTATCATGTCCCCACACAAACATCTGGGGGTTCCCGTGTTGAAGTGGTAGCATAGCCTTTCTCGCGCTAAGAGGGTTCGTGGCTTCGTATCTCAACAGCCTCGTTCTGTTCACGGGATCAATTTTTCCGATACCAAATTCTTACCCTAGTTCTTTCCACAACGATATTTTATTGTTATTACAAAGGGCTTGGTTAGGTCGAGAGATATGGTGTACAGCCCGTGGTGTTATTGACAGATATTAAATCAGTAATTGAGGCACTCTTGTGAAATTGCCAGTACTACGGACACTACTTTCTGAACTAGGCATTGAGCGTTAGGTCAGAATACGGTGCATACCATCTCATTGTGTAGTACCAGGAAACGTGATCAAACTATGATCAACTGCCTATGGAAGAAGCAATATATGAACAACCGTATATGCCAGCATACCGCCAAAAGAAAGGAATGATCCAATCAATCAGAAAGCCACCAGCACCATCTCAAGACGATTCCACTTTATGGACAGACCAGAACAAAGCGTAATTATGCACTTCAGAATAGGACACAACAGATTACGCAACCACGTGTATTAAAAACTAAAGATTTGCGACTCAGCCATATATGCACATGTGGATTAGCACGACAGACAGCAGAGCACATACACCAAGATTGCCCAAAATACGACATATCTAGGCAAACCTTCTGGCCCAGAGAAACAACAGTGGATGATAAACTCTATGCACCACTGGGTGAACTAAACAAGATAGTGAGGTTCATAAAAGAGACAACATTGCAGATATAGACACAATTTAAGCAAACTAAAGAAGAAGAAGAAGAAGAGGAAGAAAAGCAGCACTGGTTTAGGCAGATGTCCTGTCAACTGAACACCCGCTCTTCAAGGAAGGGTGCCCAAAGATATGTACACGTGAAAGGGTTAATCTTTTTCTACACCTTACAGTATACGGGGAGCACCAAGCTGAGCCGCAGTGGTGTAGTGACTGGACATTCGCCTGCCGCCATGGTGCTCAGGGGTTCGATCCTTATTAGGGTAGATTCGAGTTTTCAAAATTGACCTGGGCTCCCAGGTCGACCCAGCTAAAATTGGTACTCGGAAATGTCTCGAGAAGTTATGACGGCGGACGTGGTACCGATCACGTCCTCCACAAGTACAAACTGGTCTGTACAGATATGTACTAAAACATATGGGCACTGCCCCGGGAATGTTAACTCGTTCAACAAATGCCCGCAGGAGTCGGATATGTCGGCCTAACGACGCAAGAACACAGCTCTGCTGTAAACAGGTACAACGCAATCACTTCCGGAAAAAATCTCCAGATAAATGCAGAAAAAAAAGAAGAAGAATATGAGCTTTGTACCATAGCGTGTAGAAGGGCCTTTCACTTTATTCACCAAGGACACAGTGAAACAAGAGAAGCATTATTATTAGCATATGCTTCTCGTGGGTGTATTTTGTAAATCTGATTTCTTCCTACATTTTACTTTTTCTCTTTATCATTACATAGCTTTTAGATTTACCGTAGTTTAATTAGTTTGATTGGTTGGTTCGTTGATTGATAGATTGATTGGTCCAATGCTTGGTTGCTTAATGGATTTTATAACAGATTATTGATTAACAGAAGCCACCTCACGCAGCTTGTGACACGCCCTTAGGCGTGCCTTTCCGCTCAGTAGATATAGAATGTCAGGTGCTAATGGGCCCTTGCCACCATTAAAATAGCATGAGAAATAAATTCGCACGTGTTTATAGACACTCACAGAAGTGGAGGAAAGAAGCGGAGATTAGAGGACACACAATACAATATACAGACTGTACACTGCACTGACCAGACCAGGACTTGGATCTGCCACTGCCAAATGACGACAGCGCCTGTGTGAGGAAACTAGTGTCTTTTTATAGGAGTGCCAATAAATACCAATAGATTACTGAGGAGCGTATGAATGCTAACTACCTCTGTCGCATTCTGGCTGGATGCATACTTAACATGTCACGCAATCGACTTGTAGCATTGGTTACAGTTTGTATTTTGTTCCTGATGTCTGCGCGTTATTGTTTCACCCCATGATACCTCATTACACAGACTCTTTCACTGATTGCTGGCACCACTGGATACTGACTGATTGTTTGATTGATTTTTTTTGTTTTTACATTCGGCCGCTTTGAACTCAAGCATACAGGTGCCACTACTTCTATTGCACTGAGCTGATTTTTCTGTGCGCATTAGCTTTCGCTATGACCAGTGTCCTTCGCCATCAGGCGAACCCACTCCGACTTCAGAGGTACTTGTAATTTACGTCCCCAAGTTAATGACGAGAAGTCAGCATTTTATATTAACTGACATTTAATTGATTTATTGAATGATTGGAAGGATTGTATACGCCACAACTTAAAATAACGATTAGTGCTTCTATCTCCATCTAATGTTTAAGCCACAGATTGGAGTCGCACCTGAGAGAATGAACTCTTTACATAAACAAAAGTAATGGTCCCTTGTACACGCCTTAAGGCGCATTGGGCATATGGGGCTAGGCCCATTTTGTATAGATCTTGGTCACTCAGTGGGTGATGGGATCGGTACCACACCGGTCTCCTTTACTTCCTGAGACATTTCATGGTACACATTTTAACCCGGGTCAACCTGAGTGACCTTTTAAAATTGGAAACTGCCTTGATGTGGATCGAACCCAAGACCATCGGTACGGCGGGCGAGAGTCTAGACACTCCGTCCCTGTGGCTGCCACCCCTGACATAGCCACGTACTTCTGTAGTCAACTGGGTTGAGAACCTCCATTGTCTTTTCTGTTTTCAGATGAAATGAAGCGGCGACGAGAGTTTTATGAACACCAGAACCTGCTGGGTAAGTTGTAGTTACAGAATGATCGAGGAAAGTTGATGTGTCTTGGTGTGGTAGTTACAGAATGATCGAGGAAAGTAGATGTGTCTTGTTGGGGTAGTTACAGAATGATCGAGGAAAGTAGATGTGTCTTGGTGTGGTAGTTACAGAATGATCGAGGAAAGTAGATGTATCTTGGTGTGGTAGTTACAGAATGATCGAGGAAAGTAGATGTGTCTTGTTGGGGTAGTTACAGAATGATCGAGGAAAGTAGATGTGTCTTGGTGTGGTAGTTACAGAATCATCGAGGAAAGTAGATGTGTTTTGGTGTGGTAGTTACAGAATGATCGAGGAAAGTAGATGTGTCTTGTTGGGGTAGTTACAGAATGATCGAGGAAAGTAGATGTGTCTTGGTGTGGTAGTTACAGAATCATCGAGGAAAGTAGATGTATCTTGGTGTGGTAGTTACAGAATCATCGAGGAAAGTAGATGTGTCTTGGTGTGGTAGTTACAGAATGATCGAGGAAAGTTGATGTGTCTTGGTGTGGTAGTTACAGAATGATCGAGGAAAGTAGATGTGTCTTGGTGTGGTAGTTACATAATGATCGAGGAAAGTAGATGTGTCTTGTTGGGGTAGTTACAGAATGATAGAGGAAAGTAGATGTGTCTTTGTGTGGTAGTTACAGAATCATCGAGGAAAGTAGATGTATCTTGGTGTGGTAGTTACAGAATCATCGAGGAAAGTAGATGTGTCTTGGTGTGGTAGTTACAGAATGATCGAGGAAAGTTGATGTGTCTTGGTGTGGTAGTTACAGAATCATCGAGGAAAGTAGATGTGTCTTGGTGTGGTAGTTACAGAATGATCGAGGAAAGTAGATGTGTCTTGTTGGGGTAGTTACAGAATGATCGAGGAAAGTAGATGTGTCTTGGTGTGGTAGTTACAGAATCATCGAGGAAAGTAGATGTATCTTGGTGTGGTAGTTACAGAATCATCGAGGAAAGTAGATGTGTCTTGGTGTGGTAGTTACAGAATGATCGAGGAAAGTTGATGTGTCTTGGTGTGGTAGTTACAGAATGATCGAGGAAAGTAGATGTGTCTTGGTGTGGTAGTTACATAATGATCGAGGAAAGTAGATGTGTCTTGGTGTGGTAGTTACAGAATGACCTAGTAAAGTATATTTTTCTTGATGTTTTGATCGAGAAAAGTAGTTGCCTTGGTGTGGTTACAGAATGATCTAGGAAAGCAGAGACCTTTTGAATATGTGGTATTTAAGAAATGCTATAGAGAAGAAGTGTTTTAGTATTCGGTACGTATAGAATGGCCTAGAAATTCGAAATATCTGAGCGTGTGGTAGTTTTAGAATGATCTAGGCCATTGGTTCACAACCTTTTTTGGCCCATGTCCCCCTTCACCATATTTTTAGGACGTCATCCCCCCCCCCCCACCATATTTTTAGAACTAAATCCCCCCCCCCCCCTCCTTTCGTATTTCCTCCCTAAAAATGCCCCCTTCCCCCACACAGTATAAGTATTAATTGAAGCTAAATTTCATAGCACATACTAAAACAAGTCTAGACATCTACATAAAACGTGATTTGCGGATCTACTTACGTTATAAAATGAATTTCAGAAGGGTGATACGTACAGAACCGTAAAGTATGAAGGGAAAAACAATATAAAGTAATCGGTTCTTGTATTAACGCAATCTAGAAATAATCTTAATTCCCACCCCTGGAAATCCTAAAATTCCCCCTGGGGGGATGGGGGAATTCCCCACCGGTTGAGAACCACTGATCTAGGCGACCTGAACGTTTTTGGTATGTTTGGTAGTTTTAGAATGATCTAGGAAAGCAGTAGTTTTTGTGCTCTGTTTTGAGCTCCAGGTGAAGCAGTGGCGTCACTAGGGGGGTGCGGGGGGTGCGGGCCGCACCGGGTGACACCATCAAGGGGTGACTCTAAAATAAAAAAAATTGCAAATTTGACAAAGCAGACATAGCTCTGTCTAGTCGGGTTTCATAACCGTTCATTGTTAATTTTAGAAATTTTAATGTTAAATAACAAAAATTTAACGTTGTCCGAGTTTGTCGAAGTTCTTTATTTATGTTTTACCTGAAGTATTGAAGTTATATTGTTCAATTTGTTTTCTTCCTTATGTCCTTATTAACTTTTTGACTTATTTTACAAACATTACTATATGCGATTATATATGGTACAGGAACACTCGGAAGAAGACCATGAGGGTCTAGAGGGGTGACACCAAGAGTTTACCGCACTGGGTGACACCAACCCCAGTGACGCCACTGAAGTGAAGCACTCGATGAGAAAGCCATCTGATTATTTCCTAGTATATAAAAAAATTAGGCAGTATGAGATCATTGTAATTTACATCCCCAAGTCAAGGACGAGAAGTTAACATTGCAGTCCAAATGACCGGTGTAGGGGTTGAACCCGCTACCTCGGCGTCAGTACATCGGATACTTAAGAACGCGGGCTCGTATACATTCGACCATGCTTACATTATTATTATTATTATTATTTTATTATTATTATTATTATAACAATCTACCCTAACCGAAAACGGAAAGGTTAAAAGCGACCGCTTTTATCCATTCCGCTATGCTGACCTCTGTATGCTGTCTTAATTCACTGTTTTGTTTTCTCCTACAGACAAATATGGCCGGCCAGTCGGTCAGCCCCAGGGTGAGGTCGGAGACCGGATCATATTCTCCCAGGACGAGGAGTTCAGCATGTCCATCCAGTTTTCTCCCGAGTGAGTAGTGCGGAGAATATATCATGTTACTTCCTTACAACTGCTGTCTTGTCGGGTTTTCGTGGAGATGTCGTAGTCTAATGTTAACTTTGACATTAATCCATTAGTGCAGTACAACCATTGAAATAATATACTTGTGTGTGTATATATATATATATATATAAACTGGCACTTTGCTGTCTTGACAAACGATAGTTTTTACATTGTGCTTAAAAAAAGGCATAATAACTACAACCAATGGCGGTAAGACCAGGGATGGAGTTATACCTCTCCATAGCACAAAGCCTGGGCTGAATTGTAGAGTCCATGTGTTGCCCATACAGCATGATCCTTCTCTCAGCCTGCCTAGTTTACTGCAGAGGAAAGGTAACACCAATATGTCTGGAACAAGATAAGCTGCAGAAGCTTTCGGATCAGTAAAGCAATGATCTGACTGTCCGTCTGTTTCGATCCTAGGCCAGGCTTAGGGCCTGGTCTGCCCTGCCATGACAGTTAGTCTTTAAGTGGCATTTCCCCACACCATACTAATGCTTGTTCCCTCCCAAGTGCATTCCTAACAGTAATATGAGACTTCTATAACATATAACTCCACCATGACCCTAGCTTTATGACTGCCTATAAACTTATTCGTCAGAAATGAACGTGATGGTTTTCCTTTATTTTCCACATCCAAATGAGAGCTATATGGGATTCTTCTTTCTACAAGTACAGCTCCATGAGATAACAGATCCTCATGACACTGGTACAAGAGATGTATCCACTTCTTCTTTCACCCTCTGCTCCCCCATTCGAAGCTAGGCCCTCAATCCACTCACCCCATGCCAACATATCTTTGGCTATCCGATGCAGCTCCACCCATGGCCTCCTCAGATGGTTCATCTCTGCCTCTAATGATCGTCTCCATGTGTTTACTCTGTTCCGTAGGTTCCAGACAAAAGGCCTTCTACATATACTATTCTCAGACAAAGGACCTTCTACATATACTATTCTCAGACAAATGACCTTCTACGTATACTATTCTCAGACAAATGACCTTCTATGTATACTATTCTCAGACAAATGACCTTCTACGTATACTATTCTCAGACAAAGGACCTTCTACGTATACTATTCTCAGACAAATGACCTTCTACGTATACTATTCTCAGACAAAGGACCTTCTACATATACTATTCTCAGACAAAGGACCTTCTACGTATACTATTCTCAGACAAATGACCTTCTACGTATACTATTCTCAGACAAATGACCTTCTACGTATACTATTCTCAGACAAATGACCTTCTACGTATACTATTCTCAGACAAATGACCTTCTACGTATACTATTCTCAGACAAATGACCTTCTACGTATACTATTCTCAGACAAAGGACCTTCTACGTATACTATTCTCAGACAAATGACCTTCTACGTATACTATTCTCAGACAAAGGACCTTCTACGTATACTATTCTCAGACAAAGGACCTTCTATGTATACTATTCTCAGACAAATGACCTTCTACGTATACTATTCTCAGACAAAGGACCTTCTACGTATACTATTCTCAGACAAAGGACCTTCTACGTATACTATTCTCAGACAAAGGACCTTCTATGTATACTATTCTCAGACAAAGGACCTTCTACATATACTATACTATTCTCAGACAAATGACCTTCTACTTATACTATTCTCAGACAAAGGGCCTTCTACGTATACTATTCTGACAAAGGACCTTCTATTATACTATTCTCAGACAAAGGACCTTCTATGTATACTATTCTCAGACAAAGGACCTTCTACATATACTATACTATTCTCAGACAAATGACCTTCTACTTATACTATTCTCAGACAAAGGGCCTTCTACGTATACTATTCTGACAAAGGACCTTCTATGTATAATATTCTCAGACAAAGGACCTTCTACATATACTATTCTCAGACAAAGGGCCTTCTACATATACTATTCTCAGACAAAGGACCTTCTACTTATACTATTCTCAGGTGTTCTCAAAGTATCGCTTATCCACTGGCAGTGTCTTCTCCTCAACTCTTGATTCTCTAGACATGCACTTCGGACAGTAAAGATGCTTGACTTATTACTGACCATATCACATTTAGATGTGACTCGCCGCTTGTTTTATGTATTATTCTGTTGTAAAATTGGGCTATACTCAACATCACTCTCCTCTACTGTACTTTCTGTTTTGTGCTGTACTTTGCCAAGCTCCGCTGTACTCTAAACTGCTTTCTCTGATACTTTACTTGCTGTGCTCTTCTACTCTACTCTACTCTACTCTACTCTACTCTACTCTACTCTACTCTACTCTACTCTACTCTACTCTACTCTACTCTACTCTACTCTACTCTCTACTTTACTCCACTCCACTCTACTCTACTCTACTCTACTCTACTCTACTCTACTCTACTTTGCGCTCTATTTTACTCTGCTCTGCTCCAATCTAATAATAAACGATCTAATCTTGTATGGAATCAAGTCTGTTATACGCACGATCCCAGCATTTCTACTCTGTATGTGAACAAAACGTTCAAACACTGCCTGCTATTCTTCTGTAAACTCTGTATGTGTACGTGAGGGGAGTTCGGTGTCACATACTGTAGATGTGTGCGTGAGGAGAGTTCGGTGTCACATACTGTAGATGTGTGCATGAGGAGAGTTCTGTGTCACATACTGTAGATGTGTGCGTGAGGAGAGTTCTGTGTCACATACTGTAGATGTGTACGTGAGGAGAGTTCGGTGTCACATACTGTAGATGTGTACGTGAGGAGAGTTCGGTGTCACATACTGTAGATGTGTACGTGAGGAGAGTTCAGTGTCACATACTGTAGATGTGTGCGTGAGGAGAGTTTGGTGTCACATACTGTAGATGTGTGCGTGAGGAGAGTTCGGTGTCACATACTGTAGATGTGTACATGAGGAGAGTTCGGTGTCACATACTGTAGATGTGTACGTGAGGAGAGTTCGGTGTCACATACTGTAGATGTGTGCGTGAGGAGAGTTTGGTGTCACATACTGTAGATGTGTACGTGAGGAGAGTTCGGTGTCACATACTGTAGATGTGTACGTGAGGAGAGTTCGGTGTCACATACTGTAGATGTGTACGTGAGGAGAGTTCGGTGTCACATACTGTAGATGTGTACGTGAGGAGAGTTCTGTGTCACATACTGTAGATGTGTGCGTGAGGAGAGTTCGGTGTCACATACTGTAGATGTGTGCGTGAGGAATGTTCTGTGTCACATACTGTAGATGTGTGCTTAAGGAATGTTCTGTGTCACACACATACTGTAGCTCTCTACTTCTGTCACTTTCAGTGGGAAACCTGTCAAAGACGTCAAGACTAGCCACTTGAAGCGGCTCAAAGACAGCGTAAGTGTCTACTTATGTGTCTGTGTCTGTGTGTGTGTGTGTGTGTCTGAGAGCGAGAGAGAGGTAAAGAGGTTGTGTGTGTATATGCTTGTATATATCTGTGTGTATTTATGTGTATGTGAGAGAGAGAGTGAGAGAGAGAGAGAGAGAGAGAGAGAGAGAGAGAGAGAGAGAGAGAGAGAGAGGGGGGGGGAGGATGGCAGATCTGGCGGAAGTGAACCTGTATCCCTGTGTCGGATACACTGACCTTTAATGATGGGAGTGCACGCTAGGCGTGACGTACTTCCTATCGGAAGAGGAACAAGAAAGCAAGGGAGGATGACGCGGAAAATTAGAAAAGAGAAGAATCAGACGAGGACGAAAACCACGAAGAAGAAGGAGAATAAGAAGAATAAGGGAGAGGCGGGTAAGAAGGCGGTAGCAGGAGAATGGGGAAAAAAAACGACAACAACGACTACAACGAAGAAGAGATAGTGGGTAAGGCGGAATAAGGGAAAGTAGCAGAAGACAAAGAAGAAGAAAAAGAAGTCGGTCGGTAAAGGATCCAATTTCTCATATCAACATAAATCTTGGTTGAGGGGGGAAAAAGTTTAAGCCCTTTTAAGCGTCTTAAGGCGCATTGGACATACGGTGGTAGACCTGTATTATTATCGACCAATCGGCACTGGAGCCGTCTCCGTGGCAAAGGTCTTACGAACGCGATTCGTAAGCCCGCTTACCCGCGTTCGAAACACAGCAGCGACCGATTCGGCAGCAGACCGCGTTGCGCTGGGTTTTAACAAGTTGGTATGGGAGCCGGTCGTTCAGAAAGCAATGGCAAACTACTGAACGTAAACTTGCCAAGACATCAACAACAGCAATAAAATGCTGGTGTTTACAGCGATGTCCTGTAAAAAGTATGTGCAAAAAGAAAAAAAAAGTCGGCACTGGAGGAGTGATGTGGGTCATGCGGTTGCCTTTACTACCCACGACATCTCCAGGTACCCACTTGTAATCTGGAAGCCCGGGTACAATTTTAAGGCCTGTCTAGTTGTGGATTCGAACCCACGATCACCGGTCCTGGTGACAAGCGAACTGCACTGCTACCACAGCTCCAGTTGTTACTTGATACTGATGGCTACCACAGTTCCAGTTGTTGATGCCGATTGCTACCACAGCCCCTATCGCTACCTGATGCCGACTGCTACCACAGCCCCTATCGCTACCTGATGCCGACTGCTACCACAGCCCCTATCGCTATCTGATGCCGACTGCTACCACAGCTCCAGTTGTTGATGCCGATTGCTACCACAGCCCCTATCGCTATCTGATGCCGACTGCTACCACAGCTCCCATCGCTACCTGACGCCGACTGCTACCACAGCCCCTATCGCTATCTGATGCCGACTGCTACCACAGCCCCTATCGCTATCTGATGCCGACTGCTACCACAGCTCCCATCGCTACCTGATGCCGACTGCTACCACAGCCCCTATCGCTATCTGATGCCGACTGCTACCACAGCCCCTATCGCTATCTGATGCCGACTGCTACCACAGCCCCTATCGCTATCTGATGCCGACTGCTACCACAGCTCCCATCGCTACCTGACGCCGACTGCTACCACAGCTTCTATCGCTATCTGATGCCGACTGCTACCACAGCTCCTATCGCTACCTGATGCCGACTGCTACCACAGCCCCTATCGCTACCTGATGCCGACTGCTACCACAGCTTCTATCGCTACCTGATGCCGACTGCTGATACAGGGAATTTAAAATTCTGTTTACGAATCTATAATCTAAACGCTAGAAGGCAAACACTTGGTTACGTACGTTTGTAAGGCCACTTGCGGTAGTCGCTGGTATGTCACACCATTTACAGCTGAGATGTTGCTATGTTCTCCCCAGCGCCAGCATGACAAGCGCTACCTCAAGTGTCCTGCGGGGCTGAGGGTCGCCCACTTGAAGAAGTTCATCCGGTCAAAGTTCACCTTACCTCAGCATATCGAGGTCAGTGTCACGTTTTTATCTTTACTCATTTTATCTTTACTCTTTTTATCTTATTGTTGGGATAGAATTTTAAATGCTAGGTGTGTGTGTGTGCCTGCAAGCTCGCGCTATGAGACGAAGACAACGACGACTCCAACAAAGAAAGAGTGGGTAAGGTGGAGGGAGGGAAAGAGGAAGAGGAAACCCGCCGGTAGAGGGCCAAGTTGTGTGCGCGTGCTTGCAGACGGGCGTGCGTATATGTTTTTCTTTTTTTATTGTTGCTATTTTTTACTTGTGGTTAATTTTTGTAAGCAAATTAACCTATTACGTTATAAGAAGGGAGAGTTTATACATAGCTGGAGTATGAATAAACGGATAATTTATACATAGCTGAAGTATGAATAAACGGATAATTTATACATAGCTGAAGTATGAATAAACGGATAATTTATACATAGCTGGAGTATGAATAAATGGTTAATTTATACATAGCTGAAGTATGAATAAACGGATAATTTATACATAGCTGAAGTATGGCTGTTTAAATATCAAGAATAATTTTCCAGATTGGTATCCCCAATAAAAATAATTGTGTCTCCAGGCGAGTTCAAGAATTGTTAACTTGCGTTTCTGTACACTTACTGTTTACAGGCTTCCATCTTTGTTAACATTACCGACCTACTTTTTCCTGCTATTTCTCATAATTCCGGTCCAAGTTGCAATAATATGCGTCGCCTCAGTGAGACATGATTAGGCAATTCAAACACCAGGCTTCCGACTTACTGGCCTGATGAATTAACAAATAAACAAGGAAATGTTCGCACATAAAGTGCAGGAAAATCTGGTATATGTGAAGCAGGTTGAAAAGAGAGAGGAGAGAGATAGATAACGAAGCTAGTGTGAGAGACAGAGATATGAGAAAGATGTGTTGAAAGACATAAAAAAGTTATAACCTTTATATAATACTAGCTGACCCGGCCCGGCTTCGCCCAGGCCCTGGAGGGGATCTATCTATCTATCAGTCTGTCTGTCTGCTTGTTTGTCTGTCTGTCTGGCTGACCCGGCCCGGCTTCACCCAGTCCCTGGTGGGGAGCATCTCATTTAATTCATATAAGTAGTCATATAAGCTCTCCCGTTCCCGACTATCTGTCTATCTGTCTGTCTGTCTGTCTGACCGGGCCCGGCTTCACACAGTCCCTGGTGGGGAGCATCTCATTTAATTCATATACGTAGTCATATAAGCTCTCCCGTTCCCGACTATCTGTTTGTCTGTCTATCTGTCTGTCTGTCCCGGCCCGGCTTCACCCAGTCCCTGGTGGAGAGCATCTAATTTAATTCATATACGTAGTCATATAAGCACTCCCGTTCCCGACTGTCTGTCTGTCTATCTGTCTGTCTGACCCGGCCCGGCTTCACCCAGTCCCTGGTGGGGAGCATGTCATTTAATTCATATAAGTAGTCAAATAAGCTTCCGTTCCCGACTATCTGTCTATCTATCTGACCCGGCGTGGTTTCGCCCAGCTCCTGGCGCACAGTAACTTAAAAGAATGTCCTTCCACACACCATTCAATGAAAACTGTAGAAAAAGATGGGTTACAATGTTATGCATTATGCATTATTTTTATGAAAACTTTGAAAATGCCTTAAAGATTATATCATTATTTATTATAACTCATATGCCTGAAAATAACTATAGACAAAGAGTTTAACAATAGTGCAAGTAAGTCCAACAATATGACTATAAAGTATATAGAAATGTTATTAAAAGTTATGCCCCTTGAAATAACTTTTCTAGAGTGAAGTCCCCCTGCTATATAGACATTATATAATGAAAATGGAAAAGTAAATGTTATTAAATAAGTAGAAGATTTTACACTAAGAAACTATTATAGTCTGTTGTACATGAATGAAAGGAATACGTGTAGAAAATTTCATCTCAATCGGATGTACCGTTATCGAACGCATCCAATACATAAATCCCCACAAACACACACTCTGTTTTATAGATATAGATAATTATAAATAAGTTAATAAAAGTGACCCAAAAAAAAAAAAAAAAAAAATAACTTCGATAAACAAATATTTAAAACATCAGTTCATAATCATAGTTCCTAATATTTGTTTATTAAAAAGTCGCTTTCACCCAATTTATTCCTGAAGAATAAAAAAAAAAAAAAAAAAAGGGGGTCCGGCAGGGCATCGAACCAAAAACTCCCGCTTATCACTGTGCCTGAGTCACTTACCACTGTGCTACTGAGGATACGATCAGGAATCAACAAAAATATATAACATAGCCACGCTCATGTCCCGATGACGTCACATACGTTAAGTCACGTGACTTGGCAAATCACGTGACCAGCCGGGAAAGTTCCGCTATGAATAAACAGATCATTTATTCATAGCCGGGGTATGAATAGACACTTCCTTATAAGAAAGCTTCACAAAGTAAAGGCGCATACGAAATGTTACTTTTCGAACAACGCCGTGGCCATACCATTTCGATTCGATTCTACTATTATTCTACTATTTATTCTACCCCGTTCAACCTCAATGTCGTGTCCTCCTTTACAGTGTCGTCCCTGGAGTGAAGAGAGTCGACACCCACATTATAATATTTTTTTCCTCTCAATATTCTGGAGAATCCACCAGCTTCCGTCCAACACACTCCATCAGCCTATGGACACCTTTTCCTATCACTCTCTCACTGTCGTACTATGCCCCCTTCTCATACTTCCCCAACGCAACATACTCAACAACTCTTGCTTCTAAAAATTAATAAAGATTAATTTATTAAAAGAAAAGTGTAACGTATATGAGACGTGTATGTGAAGAAAATGTGTGACGTGTTCTATAAAGTGTGTAGAATCGGACTCTCAGACAACAACCCAGTCAGCTGATCCCAGCAAGGATAGACCACAGCACGTTACGTCAGAACATGTACTTCTCACCCAGCGCCGAAACCATCCTGCTGGATACTGATTTGCCTCTGTAGACCTCTGGTAATCCCATTTCATGAACATCCGAAATAGACACCGGTGGTATAAACAGTTAATCATGGACCGGTTGCACCCTACACAATGTCCGTTCCTATCGTTTCTTAAAAAAAAAACTGCACAAGTCCTTTGTAGTGTGTACACAGTCATTAATGTTAATTGTTAATGTGATTGATCCTCACTCGTGTCTATCTAGCCTCAAGTATCATGTCTTGTGTTCTATTACACGAGATTATATCACACTAGGCAACTATTATCAGTAATGTTCTCAGTTAGTTACTACTGTCTGATGCTGTGTGGTGCATCAGTAATCATCACTATCTTTGGTGAATCAACTTCCTTCTAGCTTTAGTTACGTTCTGTATGCAACTTTATTGATTGTTGAACTGGTGTTCTTCCGACTTGGATTTGAACCTTTCCTAAAAACTTGTTGAGTTTCCTTGGATCTGGTAGGGAACCTTAAATGGCACTACTGCAGTCCTATCAATCATATCTACATCTGCCATGATAGGCACGTGTAAAATTAAGTCACTAATTAACACACGGTAGATATTATTTCCACTAAGCACTGCAGTGCCCTTGCACTCCGACTAGAGCCACATTTCCAAGTCCCCCTAGTTGGCCCCAACTCGGGTTTATATGGCAAACTACCAAAGTTGGCCACGTGACGTTATCATTTATGCCCCCACACAGGTGGCACATTGGCAGATCATCCCCTGTCAGGGATCCATCCTCCCTGGCTCCATTAATGTTAGATTTGTCATCACTGGTTTTGACCTCCAAAACAAGCCAGCGAGTTCCTGTATACTCCCAACACAGTTGCCAGTAACCAGCCGTCAATCTTCTTGATGTTCCGGAACTAAGACTTGACAGATGTACTGTTTCCTGTCTCTCGCTGCCAATTCCGGTTTGTCTCTTACTGTTGACAAACTGTCAAGCGATGCCGGGACCTGTCTTCATCACCACCGAATGTTCCCAATCCGTTAGAGATGTACACGTGCAACTACAAATATTGTCCTGGGATTTTGACATCCGATTTGTTTTTACTGTTAGTAAAATAGTAGTCGCTGGCAGATAGTCCGTTTAATCAGAAAATCCTCTATAATAATCAACCGGTTAAACACACGGTTTTATTTTGTGACATAGGCCCCCTCCTAAGAGAGTAGTCCATCTCACTCTTCTCCACCGTGAGTTTAATCCAGATGATTCATTCTTCTTCTTCAGGAGCTGGGTGTCTTGACAAGAAATCCGCTCCAACATTTTCCTTCCCAGGAATGTACTCTACTGTGAAATTATAAGGTTGAAGTAACAACGACCACCGCATCAAACGGGCGTTGAGCTTCTGAGAAGTAGCCAAGAACATCAGGGGCTGATGATCCGACTGGACCCGAAACTTAACTCCATACAAATATGGCTGAAATTTTTGCACTGCCCATACAAGAGACAAGCACTCTCTCTCGACGGTTGAATAATTCCTCTCCGCCTGTAGAAGTTTCTTACTTGCATATACCACAGGTTTCAAAACTGAAGCATCGTCTTTTCCTTCCTGTAACAAAGCGGCTCCAATTCCAATCGCACTCGCATCTGTTCTCAACACAAATTGTTTGGAAAGGTCAGGGAGCTGTAATACAGGTTTGCTGACCAAGGCCTCCTTTAACTGACTATAGGCATTCTCACATTCTGGTGTCCAAATGATTTGGTCCGGGAATCCCTTTTTCAAGGTTTCCGTCAACGGAGCTCCCAGTTCAGTGAAATGTGGGATAAATTTGTGGTAGAACCCACACAACGAGAGAAAAGATCGCACATCCTTCTTCGTTTTTGGCCTTGGTGCATTTCTGATTTTCTCCAGGTTCTTCTCTTCTGGAACAATGTGTCCTGGAGTGATGGTGTGACCTAGAAATTCCAGAGTCTGGTAACCAATCATGCACTTGGTTGGACGAGCAGTAAGCCCTGCTTCCTTGAGCCTATTAAACACTCTCTCCAAGGATTGTAAGTGGTCATCCAAGCTGTCACTGGAAATCAGAATATCATCAATGAATGAGATGATGGATGGATCCTGTAACGGATCTAGTAAAGTCCTCATCATGCGTGTAAACACACTGGGTGCATTGCTGAGTCCAAAGGGCATGACTTTGAATTCGTAGTGTCCACTGGGTGTACTGAAGGCTAACAGTGGTCGAATCTCCGGTTTGACTGGTATCTGATAGTACCCCCGACTCAGATCCACCTTTGAAAAGTACCGAGCCTTATGGAGCCTAGCGAATAACTGAGTTGGATTCGGCAAAGGTTCCACCTGAAATTGTGTGTGACTGTTCAGAAGTCGGTAGTCTATACACAACCTGTGTTCTCCACTTGGTTTGCGTAACAAAACCACCCCCGCATTGTATGGGGATGTGGATGGTGCAATCACGTCATCCTCCAGCAGTTTTTGTATTTCCTCCTCCAGGGCCTTTTCTTTAGAGAATGGCACTGGGTAAACCTTTTGACGAACCGGCTCCTGTGTGGTCAAAGTCATCTCGAACTCAACCAACCTCGTTCGTCCTGGTTTATCAGTCAGTATCTCCTTATGAGACTTGAGAACCTGGGTTATCCTTTCCCTCTCCTGGGAGGTCAGATCAGGGTTCACTTTCACATCCCTATAGGTTTCCTGGTGTACCAAGGGATATTCCCTGCCCTCGCTGGTTCCCACTTCCGTCTCCACTGAAACTGCCATTGCCATGAGGTGAGCTGCCTTGTCTCCGGGTCTCTCTTCGTATTTCCGCAAGAGATTGATATGGAAAATCTTCGACTTTCCCCGGATCCGGATCTGATAGTTGGTTCTGGATATCACCCTTTCCACGGGAAATGGTCCTTGCCAACCTATCTCCAGTTTGTTGTTTCCCGTTGGGAGTAGCAACAAGACTTTATCTCCCACCTCTAGAGATCTTTCTTTAGACCTACGGTTGTAGTAAGCCGCATGTCTTTTCCTGGCCTTTTTCAAGTTTTGATTTGCCAGAGTCCATCCCTTGTGGAGTTTTTCTTTCAGTTCCTCCACGTATTTGTAGGATGAGATCACTTCTTCTGACGTCCCCTCTTCAGTCCAACTCCTCAACATGGCTTCCAACGGTCCTTTGATTGGACGACCAAACAGCAACGTAGCGGGTGGTAGTCCTGTTGAGCCATGAGGAACTTCCCGATAGGCAAAGAGTGCTGCTGGGATATATTCATCCCACCTATCAGGTTTTTCCTGCGCTAGTTTCCTGAGCATTGTCATCAACGTGCCGTTGAAACGCTCTACTTGTCCATTGGCTTGAGGGTGGTAAGGGCTGGTATGTATGTGGTTAAAGTGAAACACCCTAAATACCTCCTCCATGAGTTTTCCACAAAACTGAGATCCATTGTCCGTCAGAATTTGATCCGGAAAGCCTAATCTGGTAAAGGCCTCCATCAGTGCGTCCGCCACTCTTTTCGAGTCAATCGTGGTCAACGGTATGGCTTCACCCCACATTGTACAGCAATCCACCATTGTGAGTATATACATGTTCCTCTTCCTAGTCCTGGGAAGTGGACCCACGATATCGATGGCTACCCTCTCGAAAGGAGAGTTCATGATGGGCATCTCACCCAACACCACCGGTGCTGTCCAGTGTTTCGGTGCCACCCTCTGGCACTCAGGGCATGACTTCACATACCGACGCACATCATCTGTCATTCCCGGCCAATAGTAGTGGCAGGAAATCCGCTGCATGGTGGCGGCAATACCCATGTGTCCACTAAAGGAGATGGTATGCCCCATATGAAGAATCTGGGACCTGTGAGCTTTTGGGACGACCAACTGACCGTATAGGTTGTCTCCCCTTCCTGCTCTCCTGTAGAGTATCCTATTCTTCATGTAGTACTGCCCCCGTCCTGGTGGATTAGCACTTTTCTGCAGCTTTCTGTAGCAAGGACGTAAAGTATCATCCTCACTCTGGGCAGTTCGTAGCTCCCCCGGCATTGGGTTAGTCACAATTGCGTCTGCCTCTTCCGTTTTCGTCTGAGAGCGAGTCTGCATTGCTCCCATATGGATTGGCTCCCTGGGCATTCCCAGAAAGACATACCGGCAACCTAGGATGACTGGAAAAATGGGATCGGTCAATACAGCGGCCTTGATGGTGCCGGTGACGTACCTTGAGCGAATCTCCACATTAGCAATAGGCAACTTCATGACTACAGCACTCTTCTGTGCAGGCTGTATATCCAATGTTTCACCTGTGAATTGTTCTGGATGTACCAGATCCGCAGAAATCACGGCCTCCCCGTCCAGTCCTGTGTCGTATAAACACTCCACTTGACGACCGTTAACCTCTACCAATTCCACTACAGGTGGTTTTTCCTGGTCTGGAGTCTCTTCCTCGGCCTCGACCTGTTCGGTGGGCTCCACCTTAGGTTTTCCTGAGCACACGACGAATTGAGTGTCTCCTGACATTCCCTTGCAGTCAATAGCATTGTGCGTATTCGACTGGCATTGGTTGCACCATTTCCCTGTCCTAGGTTTTCTATTGCCAGACTTGAGTGAGCTCTCCTGGTGGCGAGCTTCCTTGTTGACCTTGGCATTTTCCGTGACAACCTCCTTGGAAGTCACTTGACATGCTGCGAAGTGAGGGTTCTTAGCCTTCGATTTGCAGTCCCTCGTATTGTGAGAGGGTGACTTACAAATTGAACACCACTTCTCCGACCACGGTCGTTTAGGTGTAGAGCTTGAAGTGCTCTTGCTTCCCTCCTTCTTCTTCTCTGAACTATTCTCTGATTTTTGCACATAAGGTTCCCACTTTTTTGTTCCTGAGTTTTTGGTTTTCTTCTTGTCATGTTTCTCTTGACTTTTGGAGTTGGTGGAAAGGTTTTCCCCTGCCTCCCCATGTACCTCGACGAACCGTTCTGCTAATTTAGTCACGAGGTCAATACGTTCCGCTCCTTGTTCTCCCAGGAACGTCCTGAGAGGTTTAGACATTTGCTTCTTCAGCTGGTCGACCACCATGAGCTCTTCCAGACTCTCATAGTCATGTGCGAACCCAGCCAAACCCATCCACTTATGGAGATACGATTTTAGACGCAAACTGTAGGCTGCAAACAACTCCCCCGGTTCTCGTTTCGCTGCTCGAAATTTTTTTCGGTAGGTATGTGACGTAACCTCGAATCGTTTCAGCAGAGCCGTCTTTAACTCATCATAATTGTTCTCATGTCCTGGTGGCAGGCGAGAATAAACCTCGTATCCGGTCCCGCGTAAACCCTGGGATAGCTTAAGATTCCATTTGTTACGCTCCAGACCCATAGCAACCGACATAGCCTCGAAGCGTTGAAGGTATTGGTCAATCTTCTCTTTGTCCTCCTCGTAGACCGCTAAAGGAAACTTCATAGCATGGTACCCATGTCCACCTACTGGTGTTGATCCTGGGATGGAGGAACCTCCAACTGCTCCCTCAGTTTCTCCATTAGATTGACTCTTCAGCTCGAGTTCCCTCATCCGGTACTCGTGCTCCCTTTTCTGTGCTTCCTGTTCAGCTTCTAATTTTCTAGCTGCTTGCTCAGCTTCAAATTTCCTAGCTGCTTGCTCAGCTTCCAATTTCTTAGCTGCTTGCTCAGCTTCCAATTCCATCCTTCTCAATTCCAACTCGGCCTTTCGATCTTCCCGTTCTGCTTGACGATACTCTCTCTCCACTTCCTCTATGTAATCCGTTAGAGCAGACCCCGACAATCCCATGTCCTCCCCCTTTGCCTTTAATTCTAACGTGGTTAGTTTAGGGGTGGCCATTATACAGAGAGGTAAGCTAGCAGGTCGAGTACAATATAACTGCAAATTACTATACAGATATATGAACAAGTACTATAACTCTAGATATTACCACACACAGCACATTCACTCAGTGACAAGAGTAGAATCAGGACCACAGACCTATGCAGACGTGTGACGTGTGAACAGGTAAGATATTAATTCGTCCTAACCCCTATCCACATTCACTCTAGCTGGATTCTCCAACATGATATCTCCCTCTTATAACTAAGGATCCCGTGTCAAAAGACCCCGTTGTCAGAAGATCCCACTGTCAAAGGTTCCTGCTTGCAGGAGATCTCGCTGTCCAAGGATTCCGTTTACGGGAGATCCCGCTGTCCAAAGATTCCGTTTACGAGAGATCCCGCTGTCCAAGGATTCCGTTTACGAGAGATCCCGCTGTCCAAAGATTCCGTTTACGAGAGATCCCGCTGTCCAAAGATTCCGTTTACGAGAGATCCCGCTGTCCAAGGATTCCGTTTACGAGAGATCCCGCTGTCCAAAGATCCCGTTATCGAGCCCCCAATAATGTCGTGTCCTCCTTTACAGTGTCGTCCCTGGAGTGAAGAGAGTCGACACCCACATTATAATATTTTTTTCCTCTCAATATTCTGGAGAATCCACCAGCTTCCGTCCAACACACTCCATCAGCCTATGGACACCTTTTCCTATCACTCTCTCACTGTCGTACTATGCCCCCTTCTCATACTTCCCCAACGCAACATACTCAACAACTCTTGCTTCTAAAAATTAATAAAGATTAATTTATTAAAAGAAAAGTGTAACGTATATGAGACGTGTATGTGAAGAAAATGTGTGACATGTTCTATAAAGTGTGTAGAATCGGACTCTCAGACAACAACCCAGTCAGCTGATCCCAGCAAGGATAGACCACAGCACGTTACGTCAGAACATGTACTTCTCACCCAGCGCCGAAACCATCCTGCTGGATACTGATTTGCCTCTGTAGACCTCTGGTAATCCCATTTCATGAACATCCGAAATAGACACCGGTGGTATAAACAGTTAATCATGGACCAGTTGCACCCTACACAATGTCCGTTCCTATCGTTCCTTAAAAAAAAAACTGCACAAGTCCTTTGTAGTGTGTACACAGTCATTAATGTTAATTGTTAATGTGATTGATCCTCACTCGTGTCTATCTAGCCTCAAGTATCATGTCTTGTGTTCTATTACACGAGATTATATCACACTAGGCAACTATTATCAGTAATGTTCTCAGTTAGTTACTACTGTCTGATGCTGTGTGGTGCATCAGTAATCATCACTATCTTTGGTGAATCAACTTCCTTCTAGCTTTAGTTACGTTCTGTATGCAACTTTATTGATTGTTGAACTGGTGTTCTTCCGACTTGGATTTGAACCTTTCCTAAAAACTTGTTGAGTTTCCTTGGATCTGGTAGGGAACCTTAAATGGCACTACTGCAGTCCTATCAATCATATCTACATCTGCCATGATAGGCACGTGTAAAATTAAGTCACTAATTAACACACGGTAGATATTATTTCCACTAAGCACTGCAGTGCCCTTGCACTCCGACTAGAGCCACATTTCCAAGTCCCCCTAGTTGGCCCCAACTCGGGTTTATATGGCAAACTACCAAAGTTGGCCACGTGACGTTATCCTTTATGCCCCCACACAGGTGGCACATTGGCAGATCATCCCCTGTCAGGGATCCATCCTCCCTGGCTCCATTAATGTTAGATTTGTCATCACTGGTTTTGACCTCCAAAACAAGCCAGCGAGTTCCTGTATACTCCCAACACAGTTGCCAGTAACCAGCCGTCAATCTTCTTGATGTTCCGGAACTAAGACTTGACAGATGTACTGTTTCCTGTCTCTCGCTGCCAATTCCGGTTTGTCTCTTACTGTTGACAAACTGTCAAGCGATGCCGGGACCTGTCTTCATTACCACCGAATGTTCCCAATCCGTTAGAGATGTACACGTGCAACTACAAATATTGTCCTGGGATTTTGACATCCGATTTGCTTTTACTGTTAGTAAAATAGTAGTCGCTGGCAGATAGTCCGTTTAATCAGAAAATCCTCTATAATAATCAACCGGTTAAACACACGGTTTTATTTTGTGACACTCAAGGAGAAGTTATATTAGGGTCCACCCCTGGCTCAGATTAATAATCCTGTGACAGAGCCAGCCGCAGATAGCTGCTCACGGTTTTACCCTCTCAAGCTTATTAATTTGAAGGTGATTGTAGTCCAAAGAGGGTAATGATTATTTTAAATAACCGTACCACGATGTTCTCTGTCCATTTATATCGCTGACTCCCTCCCGCTGGTTTTACCTCAGCCTTTCCCTCGTTAAGGTTTTCAATAGACTGTGTCGTTATATGTGACTGTTTTATTTTCTTCAGCGTGCACTTCTTATATTGACTTGTGCTGTCATGTATCTTCCCCACGACATCTCATCTCGCCTCAGCCTCTACGTCCTTCTTCAAACTTTTATCTCATTCTTGGAGCAAAGAACCTGGACCAATTCACACAGATGTTCCACATTCGAACAATACATGAGACTATGTATTTTAATTGTCTCAGCTAAAGTATTATTCATTTGTATTTTTGGAAGGTGTTTGTCGTAATGGCCTTGATTCGTTACTCACTTCATATGATATGTAATTCTGCAATATGCACCTGTCGAGATGCTGAGAAATATGTCGGGCAGTAAATTGTGCAACATATTGTTTGTGACTTCTGTGTTTAAATTTACTAAGGGAATGCATCGTTTTAAATACTGTTCTTTGCTTTCCTTTTCTCGGTAACACACAAACGGTCTCCCCATAGGTTCAAATCCACATTGGAGCAGTGTTTAATACTGACTCAGTTTGCTCTGAAGATAAACCTTAATTGAACGAAACCGCATTACCGATAAGCCAATCTGGAAAGAAACCGCAACACAGATAAGCTTCTCTTGAAACAAACCGCACTACAGACGAGTTTCATGCATACCCCAGTACAGACAAGCCTCATTTCAAATAAACACCAGTACAGACACGTCTCATTTCGAACAAATCCTAGTACAGACAAGCCTCACTTTAAACAAACCCCAGTACAGACACGCCTCATTTCAAACAAACCCCAATACCGACAAGCCTCACTTCAATATAAATCCCAGTACAGATAAGCCTCACTTCAATCAAACCCTAGTACAGACATGCTCATTTCAAACAAATCCCAGTACATGCACGCCTCATTTCAAACACATCCCAGTACAGATACGCCTCACTTTAAACAAACCCCAGTACAGACACGCCTCATTTCAAACACATCCCAGTACAGACACGCCTCATTTCACATAAACACCAGTACAGGCACGCCTCATTTCACATAAACCCCAGTACAGACAAGCCTCTTTTCAAACAAACCCCCGTACAGACATGCCTAAATTCAAGCAAACCCTACTACAGACAGTCCTCATTTCAAACAAACCCTACTACAGACAAGCCTAATTTCAAACAAACCCTACTACAGACAAGCCTCATACAGACAAGCCGCATACAGACAAGCCTCATACGAACAAGCCTCATACAGACAAGCCTCATACGCACAAGTCTCATACAGACATGCCTCATACGAACAAGCCTCATACAGACATGCCTCATACAGATATAGCGCATACGAACAAGCCTCATACAGACAAGCCTCATACTGACATGCCTCATACAGACAAGCCTCATACGAACAAGCCTCATACAGACAAGCCATCGCCTTTTCATAACTGCTTGTCTTCTGCAGTACGTTGCAGCCACTCCCGGCTTCTATTAGTAAACCTTGTATGATTCTCTTTCAGATTGATTTGTTTTATGAGAGTGAACACTTATATAATTGTCTTTCAGATTTATCTGTGTTATGAGAGTGAACCCTTGTATGATTCTCTTTCAGATTGATCTTGTTTTATGAGAGTGAACACTTATATAATTGTCTTGCAGACTGATCTGTGTTATGAGAGTGAACCCTTGTATGATTCTCTTTCAGATTGATCTTGTTTTATGAGAGTGAACACTTATATAATTGTCTTGCAGACTGATCTGTGTTATGAGAGTGAACCCTTGTATGATTCTCTTTCAGATTGATCTTGTTTTATGAGAGTGGACCTTTATATAATTCTCTTTCAGATTGATCTATTTTATGAGAGTGAACCGTTGTATGATTCCTACTCGCTGATGGACATTGCATACATTTATTTGTGGAAGCGGGTAAGTTGTTCTGTATTCATGCCATCAACACATCAGTGACGTGTTTGTCACAGCATTCATTGCCTAGTCTCTGGTGTTGCTTCTCTGTTGATGCCAAAGAGGATAAAAACCTAGCATTAGTAGACTGGGTTCTGGGGTGGCAAGTTAGTCACATCGGAAGTCTGGTATACACACATTCAGACTCATGAATGTTTATAGTTTATGGGATTGTGGTAAGCACACACAGAATGGATCCACTGCGCACCATCCAGATTGTGCATTATCTTGTTGGGACTTGCAATGGGCCTTGGTAGTTCGATATAATAATAATATTTTTGTAAAATCAATGAGCCTTGATAGTTCGCTATCATAATAATAATAATAATAGTAATAAATCAACGGGTCTTGGTAGTTTGTTATAGTAATAGTAATAATAATAATAATAATAATAATAATAATAATAATAACAGAATAGCCGAATGGATAAGAACGCACGTTCTTAAACATCCGATTGATGTTGAAGTAGCGGGCAGTTAGACTAAAAAGTGTTCTTCTTGTCTTTGACCTGGGGACATAAATTACAAGTACTTCAGAAGTCGGAATGGATTAACCTTATGGCGAGGGATTCTGGCTTGTCCACAAGCAGAAGTAGAAGTAGTAGCACGTGAATGGACTTCGTTTAAGTTCAAAGCGAGCGAGCGCAAAATAAAAATAATATATATATATTTTTAATCAACGGCCCTTGATAGTTCCTCTTATTTAAATATAAACAGCGAGGGGTTTCGTAGTTCGTTGTTAAAAAAAACAAACAGCCTGTCCTAGTTGTTATAAAGACAACGGGCTTCTCTAGCTCATAGAAAAGGCACAGCGGGCTCATATTGTTTTCGTTTAGTATATTTTTTTTTTAACAAACTGTCCTTGGTATTCATTAACTAAAAATAAAACACACACACACACAAACACATTCAACAGCAAGTGTCGTTATTGAAACAACAACAGCAACGGAACTGCAAGTCATTATTTTAACACAAGGAACCGGTTGTGGTAGTTTCAGTTGCTGTAAAATAACATCGGGCTTTGGTAGTCGTTATAAAATAACATCGGGCTTTGGTTGCTGTTGTAAAATAACATCAGGCTTTGGTAGTTGCTATAAAATAACAGCAGGCTTTTGTAGATGTTATAAAATAACACCAGGCTTCAGTAATTGCTATAAAATAACACCGGGCTTTGGTAGTTGTTATAAAATAACATCGGGCTTTGATAGTTGTTATAAAATAACATCAGGCTTTGGTAGTTGCTATAAAATAACACCAGGCTTTTGTAGATGTTATAAAATAACACCAGCCTTCAGTAATTGCTATAAAATAACACCGGGCTTTGGTATTTGCTATATCATATTATCGGGCTGTAGTAGTTGTTATAAAATAATATTGGGCTTTGGTAGTTGTTATAAAATAATATCGGGCTTTGTTAGTTGTTGTAACATAATGTCTGGCTTTGGTAGTTGCTATAAAATAACATCAGGCTGTGGTATTTGCTATAAAATAACACCAGGCTTTTGTAGATGGTATAAAATAACACCAGGCTTCAGTAATTGCTATAAAATAACACCGGGCTTAGGTAGCTGCTGTAAAATAACATCTGGCTTTGGTAGTTGCTATAAAATAACATTGGGCTTTGGTAGTTACTATAGAATAACATCATGCTTTTGTAGTTATTATAAAACAACACCAGGCTTCGGTAATTGCTATAACATAACATCAGGCTTTGGTAGTTGCTATAAAATAACACCAGGCTTTGGTAATTGCTATAACATAACATCAGGCTTTGGTAGTTGCTATAAAATAACATCAGGCTTTGGTATTTGCTATAAAATAATATCGGGCTTTGGTAGCTGTTATATAAAATAATATCAAACTTTGGTAGATGTTGTAAAATAACTCGGGCTGTGGTAGTTGTTATAAAATAACATTGGGCTTTGGCACCTGCATGTAAACTGAAAAATATAATTGGATTTGGTGTACAGAGAGACAGGTTCTTTTACTGTCGGGGTGGGGATAGGCGTAGTTCTGTATCTAATAACTGGAGTTGCAGCTCCAATCATTCTTCACCCCGTGTACAGATTAGGATGTTTGTTTCTTTGCTGTAGACAAGAATCCTAGAGTCTTATCTAGGAATAAACACTCGTCTCCAGATGTGGGACATCGTAATAACTGGGCCACTTTAATATGTGGTGGCCCATGTAGTACACATAAATACACAAATGGCGGGAAATCGTTGAGGATATTGAACTAGCATGAGGAAATACGAGGGGAAGTCAATAAGGAAGCCACAAATGGCTGTAGAAAAATAACTAAATATGATAACAACTTGAAACTAGTTTATTTTTATACAAACATTGTCCCTTTATTTCTCAGCATAATTTTCACCAGCATTGATGCTTTTATCCCATCGTTTTATCAGTCCTCCCAAACTCGCTGCATAGAACTGCGTGCCTTGTTTTTTAAAATCACATTTTCACTTCACATTCAACTTTGGCGTCATTGGCGAAATGTCTCCCGCCAAGGTAGGATTTCAGTGTTTATGCTGACAAATGTTTGTCCCGTAAAGCGGTGCATAGCTGAGACGAAAAAGTTACGAGGGGAGAGTCAATAAGTAAGTCACACAGTTCTGTGGGATGACCGGTAAATGGGAACAGGGCACGCTTTTCTATGCAGCGGGTTTGGGAGGACTGATAAAACGATGGGATAAGTGCATCAGTGTTGGTGGAAATTATGTTGAGAAATAAAAGGACAATGTATGTATAAAAGTAAACTGGTTTCAAGTTGTTATCATATTTAGTTATTTTTCTACAGCTATTTGTGGCTTACTTATTAACTTACCCTCGTAAATTCACAGATATCGATCAGCACTCATAAACGTACAGAAAAGAAGTGGAGATTAGAGAATAGAATAGACAGTATACTATTTGCATGTACGCTAGAGCTGTTATTGCCACCTCTGGGTTACCTGATTCAGTGGCAAACATAAAGTAAGTTTGGACCAAACCTGGTACACAATCAAATGAACAAGTATTATAAAGTAAATTTCCACTTACTGAGCATTGAATATGCGGTAGATGCCACACAACGAAACAAATGACACGACGACCCTAGTATGGGGATATATCGTCCTTCTGTACAAATAAGGGAGGGGGTGTCCACATTTAGCGTTATATTATCCTTCGGCACTGAATCAATTGAGCTGAGTGATCTCTAGGTATGGTGTCCGCCTCGAGTGATGAAGGTCCTGGGTTCAAGCCCTGGTGAGGGCCGGGATTTGTTTTACGTGGACTTCTAGTAAAAAAAATTTCTCCTGGTCTCTGGGTAGTGAGATAGGGCGCCCGTGTGTATTGTTGCGCACGTAACAAATCCCTTGGCTGTTGGAAATCGAAAAAAGAGTAGCCTAACGGATCTGCCCGGGCAAAATTTCGAGTTAAACATCTACCCAAAGTATTTCAGGATCATCGCCGGTGCTACGGAGTTCGTGCACTGAGCTGAGATTCTCCGGACTCAGGCGTGAGTTAGGAGTAGAGACGAGCACTTATGGGTTACCCCCGTGTACCGTGATGTTGATCCGTCGACTAAACTAAAGTGAATCAATTAAGTTATTTTGTTTTTGCCCTTGTTTTAAAGTGCATATCCTTTGCAGGGTCCATAATCGGGCACTCTCACGAAGTTTATACTTCACCTCGACACCGCAAGGTACAAGAGGAACATGATGAGATGAGATGAGATCTAGGGTGTTGCGATCAATCCCAGGTTGATTTCCAAAGCCATTTTTACATTCAGTTTGCCATTGCTTTCTGAATAAGAAGTTAACGTTTACCTTCTACTGACCAGTGTGTGGAATCAACTCACCATCATACCGTCAGCGGACAGGAAGTTTAAGCGCCAGCGCATTTATCCCGGCCGCCACGCTGACAAAGTGTGTAGAGTAAAACAACGATCCCCGGAAGTGGGGTTGGTCAGCTATACGCGGAAACGGAGGCGACAGGGTGAAATTCCCGGGCACCCGTGGCTGACAATATGTGTGTTGTCCAGTGCTTCCTCGAGGAGCGTCGGGCCGAGCGACTAGAACGCTGGGTTCGCATTCAAGAGACCTGGGTTCAAATCCGGTGTAAGCTTATAGATTTTATCTCATCGGAGGCAAAAAGAAAACCCTAACCTGCACAGTTCGCGGCGACTGCACTAGCCAGGCGGCCTTAATTCCTCAGACTCAAAGACCCCTCTGCCGTACACCGCAAGGTACTATATTGGCAGTAAATGACAGTTTGGTTATTACTGCATCAGTTTACTAAAGCCACTATTGCGCCGTACTTGATTTTTTTACGCTGCGGCAATTGAACTGATTCCCTTCCCCGCCACTTTAACTTTACAGTTTCCAGAATATTCTAAAAATTAATTAGTACCAATATTATGATGAAGGGTCACGTCAGGCCATACTGGTTACAACAAAAATCTGGGCACTTTCGAGGATTGAACCCGTACCACCGTCTGGGCAAGTAAACACAATAACCAATATGCAATCGTGGCACAATAACCAATATGCAATCGTGGCACAATAACCAATATGCAATCGTGGCACAGTAACCACTATGCAATCGTGGCACAATAACCACCATGCAATCCTGGCACAATAACCACTATGCAATCGTGGCACAATAACCACTATGCAATCGTGGCATAATAACCTCTATGGAATATTAGCACAATAACCACTATGCAATCGTGGCACAATAACCACTATGCAATCGTGGCACAATAACCACCATGCAATCCTGGCACAATAACCACTATGCAATCGTGGCACAATAACCACTATGCAATCGTGGCACAATAACCACTATGGAATCGTGGCACAGTAACCACTATGCAATCGTGGCACAATAACCACTATGGAATCGTGGCACAATAACCACTATGCAATATTAGCACAATAACCTCTATGGAATATTAGCACAATAACCACTATGCAATCGTGGCACAATAACCACTATGGAATCGTGGCACAATAACCACTATGCAATAGTGGTTCTTTGATTATATACCATGCTTCCGTTTTGTCTTCCATGCTTCCGTTTTGTCTTCCATGCTTCCGTTTTTGCACGGAACATATTTCACTCAGACTGCTCATTTTATTTTTTTCAGGACTGTGTCCTTCAGCTGTTCTACTCCTTCTTTGAAGTGCCGTCAAGGAAGAGGAAACTACAGAGTATCACGCACATATCAGAAACAGTGTCAAAGTCCAGTAAGGTTATAAACAAGCAAGACAAGAACTTTGGAGACAGGAAGTCCACCAACAAAAAGGAAAAACCAGATAGCAAGAAACCAAGTCGTATGTCAGGGAAGAAGAAAAGCACCGTAAAAGCGGTCACTTCTTCGGGGAACAGTGCATCGCAGTCACAACAAGGAGTTATTGTTGCTAAGGGTGGGGCTTCTTCAAATCTGAAACGAAAGCATTCTGATATATCAACCACAAGGGACAGTTCATGGTCATCCAAAAGTGTGTCTTCATCATCGGAAACCCCCGCCTGCTCAAAGTATGTCAAACGCTGCTTGAATAACGCAGTGTCTGTGGAGAAGTGCGCGCAGGTGCAGGCAGAATGGCATCCTGGATCAAAGCAGGCATCTGGGAGTTCTGACAGTTCAGCAGCTTCTCGATCCCGTAGAGACAGTACAAACTGCTCTATAATTTCACATCATTCTAGAGAAAGTACCACTTGTTCTGTAACTTCACATTTCTGTACAGAAAACGCCCAGTGTTCCATAGTTTCCCATCCCTGTGTGACACACAGCAGGAACTCGAAACCGCCGGCAGACTCTCAAGTCTCCATAACGTTGTTGATCAAATCTTCTGACAGCAAAGACTATAAACATGAGAATAGGGAGCCATCATCGCACCCGGCTGTTGCCAGACTCCAGAATGGTGAAAACACTTCAGAGATAACATATAACACCTTTCTAAATGGTGACACCCTGTCCGAGATAAAAGATAATAGTATTCTAGCAGGAGGTAAGTTTCTTGAGGTGAAGAATACAATTCTTAAGAAGTGTAAAAAGGAATCGAAAGTGACGGAAATGAATATCCAGAATGGTGATGTAGTCTCAGAGGTCAAGGTCAGCCTAAACGGGAAAATTGCGCCGGAGTTGAAACATAAACAACTGGTTAACGGACAATTCATTTTCAGGCTGAAGAATGGAAATATTACCAATGATGACACATTGTTCAAGGCAAATAATGGCAAAGGCAGTTACAGTGAATCATCTGTGATGGATAGCAGATGTCAGAGTGATAATAAAGACTGTGAGATTAGAAGTATCAAGATTGGTCGAGTTGTGTCGTGTGAGAAACACAGGCTGCAGAAGTCCAATGCCATGGATTTGAGCGATAAAAAAGTCCACCTGGAACAAGGCATGGCGCTGGCAAAGAATGTTAATGTTCACAACAGAGATTGCCTTGATGTGAAGTATAACAATGCTCACAATGGTGAATCAGCGTCGTTGGTGATGGGTAAGAAACTTAATATTGATAGAATATCAAATATGAAGGATAATAATTTTCACAATGATGATATAGTTTTCGTTATGAAAGATAAAAAGCTTCAAAGCTGTGAGAAAATTTCAAATATTAAGGATAGGAAAGTTGAAAATAATAACAAATTCTGTGACAACAGCTTTCAGGATCCGAAGGTTACATTCGATTTCAAAGATACAAAAGTTCTTATGGTTGATGTAATACCAGAACAGAAATATGATAAATTAGCAAAGAGCGAGATAAATTCTCTGAAGAAAGATAAGACGTTGGTGGACTGTAAGATCCCACAAACAGCGTATGTGTGTGAACAGGTTAACTCTGTGACAAGCTCTTCTCCCGTAAAGTTAGAGGGCACTGTACCATCTGCCATGTGTAATGCCTCCAGTCAGCTTAAGTTAGAAGGCACTGTATCATCTGCCATGTCGAATGCCTCCAGTCAGCTAAAGTTAGAAGGCGCTGTACCATCTGCCATGTCGAATGCCACCAGTCAGCTAAAGTTAGAAGGCACTGTACCATCTGCCATGTCGAATGCCACCAGTCAGCTAAAGTTAGAAGGCACTGTACCATCTGCCATGTCGAATGCCTCCAGCGAGCGACAAACTGTAGAGATAGAAGACAAAAAACTGAAAACGGGGAGTGAAGAGCGTGATTTAAATTCTAGTTATGATGATGAAATTCCAAAGACGGGGGACAGACATTCTCAACCACAGAGGGTTGTCAACGCCTTAGGTAAGCTTTCGGACACCTCTGCCGTGTCCCAGGTTTTGCAGTCTGGTAGTTGTGGAGATAAAATCCAAGAGATGTGTCCTGGATTTGGTGGCTCTCCTGCCAAAACGGTTTCTGAAACCTTGGAGGATTTATGTCAAGATACCAGCAAGGATATTATCACTGAACTAACAGAAGTCCAGCCAAGTACACCTGACACCGCCTCTGACTATTTTCAAACACCGTCTAACGCCAGGTCAGATAATGCCCATATTATTGACACTCAACCCATGGTCCCTGCTCCCAAAGATGTTGTCAGTGATAACACCATGCAGAATGAAATAAGTCGTGGCTTAGAAACATCATGTGGTAGTAATAAAGTAGACAGCACAATGACAAAAGCTGTGAACAATGATACAGATGAAACTATCTGTGTTAACAACGCCAGTCTTTCAAATCAACTGCCCCCTGAAGAAGGATCAAGTTCTTCAGACTGCAGAATCAGAATATCGCCTTCTTCGTGTTCCATGAGGCCAAATTGTGTAGATAAAACACACAGCTCATTGTTACTGACAAACACCGTTACTACTCTACAGCCAGTTACAGCATCTGTAACAGAGCAGGCATCATTGCAAGATCTCGTATCCACTCCACTTGTCAAAACAGTAGCTTTGGACAACCTTATATGTGACTCCATCCAGCAAAATTCAGCTCTGATTACAGTTAAAGATATTAAAGAGCAGCATGAGAAGCAAAAGTGTTCTCCAGAAATACCTAGAACACTGTCGACACCAGACCAACACATTGAGAAACATCATGGTTTATCAGAGTCTGTAAATCTAAGCTCAAATGATTTTCCGAGAACAACTTCAGATGCAGTTACAGTGCAAGCAAATCATGCTTCAGTTGAGTTACTAGCAGCGTCTTCTGACAAACCATCCACAGTCTGTGATGTTACAATTGCAAGATCTGTGCCAATGCCTGCCCCACTAAAACTGGTAGAATCAACAGTAGCCAGCAGCGTTTCTCTAGTAAATTCGCCAATAACCTACTCAGTAGCTTTGTCAGCATCCATTCTTCCTACCAGCTCCAGCTGTCTCGTGTCAACCTCCAGCGGAAGAGCATCTTTATCAATCTTTACATCAGCATCATCGCTTGCTAGAAACACAACTACAGGAAAAACATCTTATGGTGGCACCAAGACATTCTCATCCAACACCTCTTCACCCCAGCCATGCGCAAGTGCAACAATAGCAGAGACCAAGACTGTTGATGCAATGTCCCGGAGTTCAGTTGTTGCCATTTCATCATCAATTCCACCAAATAAATGTCTTTCACCTTACACAGTGGGAAAAGATGGCTCACACTGGTGCAGAAGGCAGTCTGTGTCTGCGGGTATGTCAAACACTCCTTCCTCCTCCCAAGATGCTCATCCAAAAGTCATTACCTCACGATTTACACCAACCAGTAGTTCAACAGATAGTGCATTTCTTCATGTCTCTAGTTCAAACAGCATTCCTATGACATCTACCTCCACAAACACTGACTCAAACTTGTCTGCCTGTGCGGTCAGCAGTTTTCTTAATCTCCCACCCACGGAGACGTCACCCATGAAGCGACCTCAGTCAAGAAGTCACCTGGATTCAACCAATATTTCTGCTGCAGAAATGACGCTGCCCAGTGAAGCAACCAAAGTGGATAACTTTCTCTTTGACATCAAATCTCCTGAGAAAGAACCATCAAATTCACTTCCTCAAATGAGAGCCTCGGGTTCTTGTGGGAAAGAGACCCAAAAGAATCAGTTTAGAACAAAGCACAACTCTCTGACAGAACTTAGTGGAATTCCTATTGACAAACCTTCAAAGACAATAGACTCCCACATCACAGCTGTCCATCATCTACCAAAAACAGTATCTCAAACATCAAGACCATACTCTATGGCGAAATCTGTGAGCACGTCGCCATCGTCGAACACAAAGTATGGCAACAACATCATTCAAACTACCAAAATCAGCACACTGATACCCAAGTCTAGCTCCATCAGCAGTAAAGCTGGCTCATTTCCAAAGTCCCCCTCATACCCAACCAGCATCAATAGCCTTTTGTTATCCAGAAGTATCATGAACACATCGCTAGCATCCCACTATCCAAGAATAGATGAACTATCAGTCATCAATGGAGCTCCATGTCTTGCCCAAAGTTTAATGCCAAAATCCTCAGCCTTATCTTCGTCGTCAACATCATCTACAGCATCATCACTCTTGTCATCGACCACAGCAACTTCCCACCACAGAATGTCTTCCGCCGCTAGACAGAGTTCAAAGGGTACGTCCAGTAGAAGTGAGAAAAGTTCTAAACATAAAACCATACCGCCGTTGTGTATTCCGAAGTCATCTTTGATTGGCCCGACAACACTGAAGCTACAAAGATCCCCCGGGTCGAATGATCATTATATCTTCTCCCCGCTTCTTCACTACACCCCGGCACCTCAACATAAAGTGGAGCGATCGAAGTCAAAGGAAAGTAAACAAAAGACATCCCACCTGTGCAAGTCTGTACACCCGGGTGCCAAGGGCAGTGCCAGCACGGGCAGTAAACAGAGAGTCCCAACCATCAAAATCTCCGACATCAATAGAAATCCTGTTATTGTGGAAAATGGCGGCAGTGGAAGTAGCAATAGCAACACGCATTACCACGCTACTTACAAGTCATATAACCACGGAAGTTCAAGGTCATCCGCTTTGGAAAACGGAACTCCGCGAGCACATAGCCGAGGGCGGAACGATGTCAACACATCAACTGGTCGGCATGACAAGGTGCCGGTTCGAGACGTTCTGCGGCCTTCCGATTCTGAGTTGTTACTGAGTCGGCATTGGCACGCATACTCCACCGCCGAATTGCTATTCAGTGGATTTAGCCTGCCCGCTCACACGAAGCTTCAGGATCTTCAGTATGACACGGACGCCATGCCCCTGGATTACTCGCAGTCGTCTTCTAAATCTTAGGTGGGAAATTCCAAGGAGACATTTGTACCAGCTTTGATTAAGAATATATACTGGTGACGTAAGAAGAGATGTGCGAGAGAGAAAGAGAGAGAGAGAGAGAGAGAGAGAGAGAGAGAGAGAGAGAGAGAGAGAGAGAGAGAGAGAGAGAGCAAAGTTGTTATTTTGTAGACGGATGTTGAGAATATCGTTGACATACAAGAAAAAAAATGAGGCATTGAAATCTGATGGCATTACGAGATAAACTCATCAAAACTATCAGAACAAGACAAATGACATATGTGAGACATCAATAGAAGAGACAAAATGGGGGATTATCCCTATATGGGAAAATACAATGAAGGAAAATAAATGGATGATAGGGACAGATGTATTTCGAAAGCTAAACTGCTAGACCACACAGACGTATACACCAATGTCATCAGAATATAAGACAATAGAGAGGGTTTGAGGGTCAAAAGGCACCAGAAGAAGAAGAATATATGCGTGTCCCCGCTGTATATATGTAACGGCTGTGGGGATAACAGGTCCACTCCTCACCGTTGTATCTTTCCTCATATTAGGACAAAATCAAATGAAACAAATTACTAATATATATAAATCACACGGATACACGTTTAACTTCAAACGGCTTGGTTTGCGGCAACTGGACAAAGAATTTCTCCCATTGATTCAGGATTTTATCTAGACGCGTATTATATTTAGTCAGAGCACTATCCACTACACCACTGGGGCTGTAGTCATTGACCTGTATCTCCTAACCAGGCCTTGTACATCCCGCCCGTGTAGTAGTTCAGTAACAGGCCTAGTTTTGTTTCAGACCGTGTCCTCTCTCGCCCTGAGAACGTTACAAAGAAAAAGGTCAAGGGTTAACTAAGAACATTTTTCGGGTTGCCGTCTTTTCCCACCAGGGCTTTGACATTTACTTTGGCAACATGGGTTTTGTCATAAATTTCCGAACATGATGTAGATGTTGTTAGACTTTCGGCTGTCTAGAACCGTAGTCATTCTTCTAGATATTCTGTCAGCTCCATTGGTACTTTTGTAAAAGGTTTTGTGTCTGTGGTAATGTGTATGGAAATGTGATTTCTGGGGAAAATGCAAAGATTATCATTGACATAAAGAAATACCAATCATCAAGTCCTGCAGGAAGCAAATGAAAACCGTAAACTGATTAGAGAAAGTAGACGCAGGCAGTCACAATTTATTTGGGCACGTTGTGAGAAGAAATAAACTAGAGAACTTGGTGACAACTGGCATGAATGGGGAACAAGAAAGGGAATTTATTTATTTATTTATTTATTTATTTTTTTTTTTGGGGGGGGGGGGGGGGGGGGGAGAGAGCAGTAAATATCTGGATGGCTTGACCACATGACATGGTCGAGATAAAAACAAAGAGCTGATCCACGACTCTGGTGATCGTGTAAGATGGCGAAACATGACCGCACACACTTATCGGCATGGCACATGATGATTATTATGTGTGTGAGGGAGAGCAGGGGAGAAATAGATGGGATAATAAGTTACTGTTACAATCTGACCCATATATTATAATCTTATCTCAAACTTAAAGTTGGTTGCCTATCTTCTATAGGACGTTCTTATCAACAAATGCATCCATACGACAAGATCTGAATATTGAAGAAGGTTGGCTACTAAAGACGACAAAGCAAAGAAAATTGAAATATTTTGGTCACTTGAAACGTCATGAAAG
Organism: Cepaea hortensis; assembly: GCA_963921405.1. Lineage (NCBI taxonomy): Eukaryota > Metazoa > Mollusca > Gastropoda > Stylommatophora > Helicidae > Cepaea > Cepaea hortensis. Next base: position 148,284,837 of record OY992878.1, on the reverse strand, counting down.
TTTGGAGAGAACAGTCATGGAGGGGTATATGTCCAGGAATAGAGGAAGAGGAAGGCCAAAGAGAAGATGGGTGCAGGATATGGCGGATGATCTCCAGATGGGTGTATCGGACGCGGGTCACCTTACTTATGACCGAGAAGTTTTCCGGAAGGTTGTTATGGGAGCGAGGTTCTGCAAGGGACATGCTACTGAATGAATGAATCAATCAAAGAACCCCAGCAATAATTGGCTGTTTGTGATTTATAGTGACAATTTTACGTTTAGTACTTTGCCATTGCTTTCAGAACCGCCGATACTTATACCATCGAAATCGACGCAAAGCCATCTGCATTCAAGTCGCCTGGGGATGATTTTGAACAAACTACATCACGTAAATCTGACTAGAAAAGCACATGCAGCCAAAAAATACTGCGGTTGAATGCAACATCCATGCAAAGAACATGCAACTCTTTTTAACAATGTTCTTATCTCTGACTATGAGATGATTAGCCACTAGAAAAGAAAGAATACAAGCAGGATCTATCCCTCTGCGCGACCTGGCAGTTCTGTTGTCGAGCTGTCTCCTCTGCTTGTTATAGAAGTCTGTGTCATGTTTAAGATGGTGTTATTTTTTTTTTTTTTTTTTTACGGTCGCCCGCTTTGAAATCAAGCGTAGTCCATACACGTGATACTACGTCTAGTGCACTGGACTGATATTTGCGTGTGGATTAGCTTTCCCTATTACCAGTGTCCCTCGCCATCAGGCGAACCCACGCAGATATCTGAGGTACTTGTAATTTACGTCCCCAAGTCAAGGGCTTGGTGAGAACTGGCAAGAGTGATGGGGAAAAGAACAAGGGGAAGGCAGAGAAGTAAATATCTGGATGGCTTGACCACATGGTATGGTTGAGACAAGAAAACAGAGATGTGTGTGGGAGGGGGGGGGGGATAAGCACAGACAAACAGCGTTCTCCGGTCATACAGTGTCAAAGAGAGGCATTGTAGAATATCGTGACAAGTGGAAGGATCAACTGTAGAAAAGACGAGGCAGACGGGGGAAAATTATGCTAGACCAATATTTATATAGATCAATTGACATTCAACGGGTAATGTGATCAGTATCAAGCCTGTCTTCTTCACTTCCCAAGTCATTGCTTGGTACTCACTTTACCATTGGTCGACCAACGATATTTCCTCCACTCCTAGTACACTGCTTTCAAATAATTACTCAATGTATATTCTTCCCCTTCCCCATAATTGCTTACTGGTAAGGTAGCTTGCGTTATCATAATTACACTCAGTTGATGTTCTTTCCCTACTGTTCTCAGAGCCTGTGTTTGGAATTCTAGAGTTATTCCGGCGACACGCCCCAACTTTCAGCATCATCGCGTTGATGGATTGTTCCATTGATTAGTTTGTCTTCAGGTTGGCTAAAACTGCGTTTTATGTTGTATAACATTGATCAGTTTGTCTTCAAGTTGCTCAACTCTCTGCGTTTATTGTTGTATACCGTTGATCAGTTTGTCTTCAGGTTGCTCAACTCTCTGCAGTTTGTGTTCAGGTTGGCCAAATCTCTTCGTGTGTTGTATAACGGGTGTGCAAATTTTCCATAAGTTTCTTGCAGAATAATTCTGTCTTTGAATTTGCAAACACTATTATATTTGTAGGATGAGTTATCTCACATTTGTTATGTTCACAACTATATAGATATTGTTTCTTTCGTGGATATGTAAACAGCCGTGAAAGTCTGAGAAAGTTAATTATGGAGGGAAATGTACCGGGAAACCGAGAAGAGGAAGAGAACGATGTAGATGGGGGTCAAGCGTGGCGGAGCGGTAAAGCCGTCTGCCTTACGTCACGATGGTTGTAGGTTCGATAGCGGACTTCGTCATTCTGTTCGCAAGTAGTTTTCTCGGAGATTCCTGGGGGTCGTAACTAGAGCTACGGTGTTCGTGCTCGACACTTTTAGCAGGCCGCCGTGCGGAAAGAGACCGAGCCATATGGGATAAAACCCGGTGCAATGAAGTCGAGTTTCTCGCTTTTAAAGCCTTTAGATAATTTACACATGGCTGAAACAGGGGCGGGCCTTCTGGTATTTGACAGGGCAATTTCGAAAGATTGTTATCGGGAGGGCGGGGGAGTCGGACAGAACAGGCCACGCCACTGAATGGTGATGTATTATGACGTGTTATTCAGTGTGAAGACTGGTACACGTTTTCTGAACATGGCACTCTTCTTATCCAGATGTGTGACCTCCTCCTGACATACCGGATGGAAGGTTCGAAATCAGCCGCATGCGATTTGGGATAAGATTGTTTTGCGTTGATTTCAATGTTATGAGAGTCGACCGTTCAGAAATCAATGGCAGACTTCTGAGCGTTAAAACATTGCCTTGTAAATTATAAAGAACCCATTAATGCTAGGTTTGTTTGCGTCGTGCTGTAAAAAGTGCAACTAACATTTTGTGAACGTATTATTGGGAAGATAAAATGGTGGTCTTCCGTTGACTTCCACTGCCTCATTTGTTTTGTTTATTGGCTCCTATTTGACAGCAAATTTTCGGCAGTCAGGTTATTTGAGTGCTCTGCTCCACTCGGGTGCTGCATTGTCCACTTATTCAGCTGGACACTGTGTTCCGTGAACGACGTCTGCCACACTTGTGACCACTGCTCCAGAAAATGGCATCATATATGGCTATAAGTGAACGATTTTTAAAAAACACACACAACAATAATAAGCAAAACGAAACGAAACAAAACATTAGTATACGTTACCGGATAGCACTGGCCTCCTGTCGGTATTAGTGCAGCACTAGGCATATTGTTTCTGGCGTGGACTATATTTATTGGAGAGCGTTAAGCGGTTTCTGATGTGCACTGTATTTATGAGAGTTCGTGAAGCCGTTTCTGAAATGGACTATATTGGAGTACGTTAAGTGATTTCTGATGTAGACTATATTTATGGGAGTGTGTTAAGCGGTTTCTGATGTGGCTATGTTTATGGGAGTTCGTTAAACGGTTTCTAAGGTGGGCTATATTTATAGGAGTGAGTTCGTTAAACGGTTTCTAAGGTGGACTATATTTATGGGAGTGAGTTAAGCGGTTTATGATGTGGACTATAGTTATAGTGCAGTGCTAAGCGTGTTGGTTTCAAATGTGGACTATATTTATGGTCCTGCGTTAAGTCATATGTGGACTACATATGGGACTGCCTTAAGTGTGTTAATTTCTGATGTGGACTATATTTATGGGACAGCACTAGGTGTGTTAATTTCTGATGTGTACTATATTTATGAAACAGTGTGTTAATTTTTTTTAAGTGGACCATTTTTATGGGACATCACTAGAAGTATTAATTTCTGAGTGGACTATATTTATAGGACATAATTTCTGACGTGGACTATATTTATGGGACTGCCTTAATTATGTTAATTTCTGAAGTGGACTATATTTATGGGACATCACTAGACGTGTTAATTTCTGAGTGGATTATATTTATGGGACAGCACTAGACGTGTTAATTTCTGAGTGGATTATATTTATGGGACAGCACAAAACGTGTTAATTTATGAGTGGACTATGTTTATAGGACATAATTTCTGACGTGGATTGTATTTATGGGGCTGCCTTAAGTGTGTTAATTTCTGAAGTGGACTATATTTATGGGACAGCACTAAACGTGCTAATTTATGAAGTGAGCTATATTTATGGGACAGCACAAGATGGGTTGATTTCTGATGTGGACTATGTTTATGGGACGGCACTAGACGTGTTAATTTCTGATGTGGACTATATTTATGTGACAGCATATGCGCGGTGGTTTCTGATGTGGATTATATGTGCAAGTTGTCCCCGTTAACATTCTCTCTGCAGTTGGAAGTCAAAAAGCGTAGGCCTATTTGGCCGCTATCCTGGCAAAACTGCAAAATATGAAAATATGCCGACGATCTTTCTGTGGCGAGCCGTCTTTGTGGCGAAGGTGTTACAAATGCAATTCGTATTCCTGCTTGCCGTGTTGTAAACACAGATGCAGGCGTTTTGGAAGTAGACCTCTGTGCGTTGGTTTTCATACTATCGTGTGAGTGAGGGTAGTTCAGAAAGCAACGGAAAACTACTGAGCGTAAACTTGCCAGAAGAAAAAATCACGAACAGCCCACAAAATGCTGGGGTTGACTGCGACGTCCTGTGTGTGTGTGTGTGTCTGTCTGTCTGTCTGTCTGTGTGCGTGTCTGTGTGTGCGTGTCTGTGTGTGCGTGTGCGTGTCTGTGTGTGCGTGTCTGTGTGTGTAGTGTATTATTGTGCTATGTATACGCACTAAACATAAATATATACATATAGCATGTGTAGTTTTGCTATGTACACACATCTGGATGCCCTGTGGTGATCAGGGGTCCATGCTCTGTGCTGATTTTATCAGTTTGTGTTATCTTTGTGAAGATATGGGGTTATTAATCTGCACAGAGAAGTGATCTTTACAGACCAAACAAGTGTGGTTATTATTTCTATCCGTGATATTCTCAGCATCTTTCTCTAACATTCCTTGGGAGTGATCGGTTTTCTCTTGTAATCTTTCTATTTATTGTCTATGTTTTATATCCTAGAGGTCGTAGAACAATAAGTGCGTAAAAACAAAGCTGTATGTACAGATAAAGCAAGCAATGAACACGCCGACCAGCTAGCAAACAAATGCACGAATACAAGTGGGAAGAAGCATGGACAAGTCTTGCTTGCTTGCTTGCGTTCGTTGGCTTGAGCTCCAACGCGAAGTTCTGTATGTCGGATGAAGACATCCTGTTGTCCAGCATCAGTGCGATGTCATACAGGACCTGAGGTTTGCGTGAGTATCCGTTGTCCCATGTCTGGCTTATTGGTGTGCAGACTGGTGGTTTCTCGCCGTACAGGCAGACACTCTCCGACTTCGGAGGAATCGGCGATCCTACTGACTTTACCCAGGACCCCGAAAGGATCTGTGGCCCAGGACGCTCGACGAGGACCTGGTTCCCTGGAAACACCTCTGGGTCCCATGGAAAAGTCTGATTCATTCGGCTGGCCGATATCGACGAGCTTCTGACGATAGTTCGATTACACGACTTGAGAATGAAGCCTGACAAAGCACGCCGGACTTCGAGGGAGACAGAAGAGAGAGGATACATCACAAGCAGCTACTCAGAGGACAGCATGGCCAAGTGGGTAAGAACACTCGTTCTTAAACATCCGGTGGGCTGATGCCGAAGTAAGGTTGTGGTAATGCTGACCCTACAACGACCAGTTGGGCTAAAATGTTGACTCCTCGTCCTTGACGGGGACGTAAATAACACATCGGAGTGGGTAGGTCTGATGGCGAGGAACGCTGGTAATAGGGAAAGCTAATCTACACGCAAACACTGAGACCAGTATTCTAGAAGGGTAGCACGTCTGTGGACTGCGCTTGAGTTCAAATCGAGCAAACGCAGAGAAAAAAAAATAAGCAACTCCTCATGGAAATGGGGAGTAGAGATACTTTGAGATGACCGCTGCATGGGAGGAGTGACTAGAGATACTTTGTGAGATGACCGCTGCTTGGGAAGAGTGAGTAGAGATACTTTGAGATGACCGCTACATGGGGAGAGTGAGTAGAGATACTTTGAGATGACCGCTACATGGGAAGAGTGAGTAGGGATACTTTGAGATGACCGCTACATGGGAAGAGTGAGTAGAGATACTTTGAGATGACCGCTACATGGGAAGAGTGAGTAGGGATACTTTGAGATGACCGCTGCTTGGGAAGAGTGAGTAGGGATACTTTGAGATGACTGCTACATGGGAAGAGTGAGTAGGGATACTTTGAGATGACCGCTGCTTGGGAAGAGTGAGTAGGGATACTTTGAAATGACCGCTGCTTGGGAAGAGTGAGTAGGGATACTTTGAGATGACCGCTGCATGGGAAGAGTGAGTAGGGATATTTTGAGATGACCGCTACATGGGAAGAGTGAGTAGGGATACTTTGAGATGACCGCTGCATGGGAAGATTGAGTAGGGATATTTTGAGATGACCGCTCTATGGGAGGACTGAGCACGTATAGGAATGTCCATTGTGTGGGGATGTTGATCGAGACAGCTTAACACAACAGATAAAACAAACCTAGCATCGTTTATAAGATTTTACTTATCTGTTTCTTCAGTGCAAGTTGTGGTGTGGGGTGTAAATATTCATATTGATTCAGTCAGTATCAGGACTCAAAGCGAAGCATAGGCGTCCTGTCTGGTATATTTTATGATGTGGTAATTTTGAGTTGGATATGCCCATAAGGCTAAAAGTGTATGGAAAAATTATGTATGCATAATCACGTTAAATTATGTATTTGTAATGTTAGCGACAATAGAGGGAGACCCAAGTACACGCATAGAAGAGAATTAGAGACATGAGATGAATAATGTGGGTAGAACATGGGCGAATTTGCGGGACATGGAGGGATCTGTGGGACATGGACGGATCTGCAGGAGATACCAAAAGATAGAAGGGCTTGGCGCCAGTTGGCTTATGTCTTATGCTCCTTTAGGGGGATGAAATGCAGAAGAAGAGAGGGAGAACGAGGGGTGGGAAGAAGAGGGGGAGGGGGACTAAGTGTTGGAAGTAGAAGAAGTGGAGAAGTGGACGGGAATGGGAGGAAGAGGACGATAGTCGGAAGAAAAGGAAGGCTAGGGGCGTGAAGAAAAAGAGGAGGAGGACGAGGAGTGGGAAAAAGAAGAAGAAGAAGATGGTCTGAAGAAGGGGAGGAGAAAGAAGAAGTGTAAAGAGAGTATATTGGGAGCTCTGCTTCATAAAGTGGTCCGTGCGGGTATCAACGAGGATCGGAGATGAAGGGTGACAACTGCTAACTCCTCATTTGATCCGACATAGGTTCTACTTTGGATCTCCGGGGCGAAGACGTCAAACTGTCTGCTGGTGTTCAGGATGTCCGTTTTCGATCTCCGTCATTCCGTTCAGGAGTGCAATGAGGTTCACGATAGCTGCGGATTTAGTGTTTTGTGCGACAGACGGTAAGCGGATCTGCGAAGAAAGACTGAGCTAGATGGAATTAAATCCGATGCAGTGAAGTCGATCCTATCTCGAACCTCTTATCGCGCCCTATCTCATTCCTCTTCTCGTGTCCTATCAGGGCCGCTTCCCATGGTGCAGTGATCATTGTGCTTATCTAGGGATATTCCACTTAGAATGCACATCTAATGTTATTGGAATGTTATTTGCTTGAGTAAAGACGGTAAACTGTCTGGCTGCCCCCCCCCTCTCTCTCTCTCTCGCTCTCTCTCTCTCTCTCGTTCTCTCTCTCTCTCTCTCTCTCTCTCTCTCTCTCTCTCTCTCTCTCTCTCTCTCTCTCTCTCTGTTTAATGCATACATACTAGCAGAACGAAATTTGACCCGGGACACTGACCTTGTCGCCCTCAATTATTTTGCCACAGTACCGTCCTCACTGCACTACTTCAGCCTGGCTCCTATATTTGCAGAATAAATAAGCTACAAATGATACTAGTAATTGTTTTCTAAATTTGCTAGTGAATAATGATGGCAAAAAAATTTCTCATGTTACTTTGGAGCGAAATGTCTCGTGTTACTTTGGAGCGTTGATATCAATAGCGCAAAATGTTGTCTCATGTTGCCTTTTAGCACTGATAACAATAGAGCGGAATGTTGTCGCATGTTAGCTTGGAGCGTTGATGTCAATAGCGCGAAATGTTGTCTCATGTTACCTTGGAGCGTTGATATCAATAGAGCTAAATGTTGTCTCATGAAACCTTTTAGCACTGGTACCAATAGAGCAAAATGTTGTCTCATGTTACCTTTTAGCACTGATAAATGTTGTCTCATGTTAACTTGGAGCACCAAATCTGCATGCTCTGTGGCTGTCATTTGTTATGTTTGGATGTCTAGAGTCGTTAATTTCGTCATTCCACCAGTTTCCCCACACCTGGAACCTATTAACTTAGATGTAATACTGTTATATAAAGGGGCCTTGTGCACTCCTTCATGCATCCCGAGTATGCCATGCTAAACCCATATGTTTATAGATCAGTCGGCTTGGGGTAGTTGATGGTGTCAGTATCTCGCCGACCTCCTTTTCTTCCCGAGACATTCTTGGTACCCATTTTACTGTAGGCGACCTGGGAATTCAGGTGAACTTTTTTTTTTAAATCGAATTCGCCCAGCTGCAGATGGAACCCATGACCTGTAGGTTGGCTAGCGTGGTTCCTACTAGATACGGTAAAGGACTATGTTCCACGCCGTGTGCTGTACTGGGTACAGTATATACAACCCAAGCGACACCACCTACCCAGTACCGATTGGTATATAAAAGTATACGGCTGCACTACGTACCCAAGATCTTTTTTTTTACTTGTATTGAGTATAGTTTTAGCACAGTGAACAATACAGGAACCTCCTAATGTCTTCGTACGCAGATGAATTTGTAACAGAGTTCACAACATCGATAATTCGTCTTTCTTCTTTTGTCCTTCAATGCTCTATGCCGTTAGAGTATGAATAAAATTAGTTGAACTGCAGTAATGCTGTGGAAATGTAAACAATATAAAATATCACAGAGTAATGCAGCTTCACAGAACAGAATTACGAAAAACACAGCATGGCGTTAGGTGTCGCAGGCGTGTTTGATGATTGGTTTACGAATAAGAGCTGGCTCGGTCGCTTGGTATGCTGAGATGTGGGTTTTTAAAATGTTGATGACTCCGTCGATCCATCTTTCTCATGGTCTTCCCCTACCTCTTGATGTTTCCATATTCATGTTGTATACTCTTGCTGCTGGCGACATTGAATTCATTCTCACTAGGTGGCAGAACCAGATAAGTCTTTGTCTATCAATGAATGTTAACAACTGGTGTTGATCCAACCGTTTTCTAGATCTCCTGGTTTCTAATATGATCCTATCTTGATTTGTTTGCCGCTTATCTCAGGCACATCATTTCACAAGTAGTGAGTTTTGTTTCGTGTTCTTTAGTTAGTGCCTATATTTGGCATTGAAAGCACAACATTGATATAAATATTGCATTTATAATACATTACCCTTTCATAATAGCCTAGATTATTTCATTTTCCAGTCCAGTCATCTCTGTGGGCAACATTGGAAAGAATAGTTTACAAAATAGTTAGTATTTGTTTGAGTTATCCATTTTTATTTTCACTTGTGGGTTCCAGAAGAATTATCATTTAGCAAATGTATAAATAATTAATCAAACTTCTATAGAAATCATCATCTTGATCAACATTTGCCATGCCGATACGCTTGGGTGGTAACGGTTCGTCGTCTCACACTATCACCAGTCTTCAATCAACGCTGTGTTTTTGTCCCGATTATGCCATGTCACCCAGCCATCCAGGTATTCATCTCTCTGGAATCCGTAGTTTCCTATCAAATGTGCCAATTGTCACTAAATTGTCTAGTTTACCTCATAACTAGGCGCAAACATGTGTGACTGTCGACGTTTCATTTCTCTGATCAATTTACATTTTTCATTTGTGTCTTGTAGAAACTCTAATTCCCCCCCCCCCCCCCCCCCCCCACATATGTCCGTGGTAATGAATTTTATGGTTGAGAAATGAGAACACTAAATACAGTCCATTAACCGATTCAGCGTTGAAGGATAATGTATCGCTAAATGTGACCTCCCTTTTGGACAGAAGGACGGCATATCGCAACAGTAGGGTCAACGTGTTATATGTTTTATTTCGTGGCATTTTATACAATTTCAGTGCTTAGCCACTGGAAATGTACATTATAATACTTGTTTATTGAATTGTGTACCATGTTTGTTCCAAACCTACTTTGTGTTGACACTGAATCTGCTAAAATGTTGTTTAGGGAATAAGTATTCAAAGCACGTGACATACTTCGTTGACGTGAAGTAGACAACACTTGCGTATATGTCACTCTCGTGGGGCTTACATGTCACTCTCGTGGAGCTTACATGTCACTCTCGTGGGGCTTACTTGTCACTCTCGTTGGGCTTACTTGTCGATGATTTCCACGTTAATAACATTTCATATGGTTCCTTTAAGTGTCATAAATAAACACATGTATTGATTGGCGCTCATAGAATTAAAAGTAGAGACTAGAGGATGCACTAGACAAATGGTTCTCAACCGGTGGGGAATTCCCCCCCCCCCCCCGGGGGGAATTTTACGGTTTCCAGTGGGGGGAGGGGGATTAAGATTATTTCATCATCGCGTTAATACAAGAACCGATTACTTGATATTGTTTTTCCCTTCATACTGTACGGTTCTGTACGTCTCACCCTTCTAAAATTCAATTTATAAACTAAGTAGACCCACAAATCATGTTTTATGTGGACATCTAGACTTATTTTAGGATGTGCTATTAAATTTAGCTTCCATTATTGCGTATACTGTGTAGGGGCGGGTCGGGATTTTTAGGTAGGAAATACGAAAGGGGGGAATGGCTTTCTGAAAAATATGGTGAAGGGGGGCAGGGGCCAAATTTTTAGGTAGGAAATACGAAAGGAGGGGGGGGGGGGGGATGACGTTCTGAAAATATGGTGAAGGGGGGCACGGGCCAAAAAAGGTTGAGAACCACTGCACTAGACAATATTAAAAAAGAAAGCTATAGTCACCGACCGGGATTCGATCCCGTCACCTCCAAATAACGATTGCTCCTGGCTTTAGGAACAAGTGTACTTTAACGCATGACAAACTAGACACTTCTCAACGCCCATGTCGCACGGCGCCCCACTGGTTCCTTGATGAAATGGTAACAGGTGCCACTGGATGTTAAGCACCAAGTATACATTTAAAGACGACTATGGTTATACATGTATATTTTGTTCACACTTCTTTTATGTAACTGCCTACATTCGTCCTTAGTAGATTTGACATGATAATGTTATAAACTGTTTTGTATGCTGTGAATAAAGGAGCTCACGGGGCTAATTTTGTATTTATTATATTCTGTGACAGAAATAAATATGCGGCGTTGTGCGAGTTAGCCATTGTTCTAAACGTGTTACATCAGGTCATATTACCTGAAAGATGGGTTGAACTATTTTTCAGAATGTCACTCCGCATAAGTTTGGTTTTGCAACTGCCTAAATACATATTATTCATAAATTAATGCTATGGTTTTTCCTCAACTTCCACGTGTAAGGTATTCATGCTAATAATATGGCCTTGACATTTTGGGTGTCATTGCTGCTGGTGATTATTCCCCTTGAATTTGTGCACAATGACTGATGACGACATTTGAGAATTCGTCACACTTATGTGTTTTGTTTAAAATTGTCGTGCGATTTGAACTATGACATATATTCCTGCATGCCTGCCTGCCGTCCCGGTGGTCACGTGGTTGAATCCCTTTAGAGTCGGGGATTTTATTTCAGTGACTTGGAATCCCAGATCAACCCAGCCTAAAATGAGTACCCGGACATATCTTGGGAAGTAAAAGCGGTCACGCGTCATCACCCATCAAATTCTGAGCCTCGTGAAACGGGGGCATTGACCACATATAGTCCCTCAGTGTTACATGTGTTGATTGCTACTAGTTGTATCGTGTATCGCTAGTCAGTAGCTGTGTATATTGTATCGTGATGACTATATTTAATGTACATATAAACATTGCACTTTGTATTCTGTAAACGTGTTCATATATTCATTACCACTGAACATGCAAACTCTGTGATTGTCTGTTTTTTTATTTTATTTTAATATAGTAGGAATCTGGCGTGCTCTGTTACAATGCAGTGAGGAAAAGTATTATAATAGATTATAGGGGTTTCCTATAATCGCTATCAAGTTATGAACACATTTAGTAACTTTACAAATTGAAGTCATGCCATGTTTCGATTTCAGTATGAACATAATATGGCGTGTCTTTATACGGTGAAATGGCGGCATGTGCACATTGACTGATGATGATATCAGAGATTTCTGTCAGACGTTGCACGTGTATTAATTACAAGTTTACCACGATTTAATCAGCCATATCTCCTACAGTATATTCAGTAAATAAATAAATACACACGTATTATTTGGCGCTCCTAGAAGTAGGGGTAAGAATTAGAGACTATAGGACGCATTAGACAACATAAAAATTTTAAAAAAACTATAGGGACCGACCGGAATTCCAACCAGTCACCTCCAAATTACGAGAGCGCTTCGCTGCAGGAACAAGTTTACTTCGGCACAATGCTTCTCTAATTCTTACCCCTACTTCTATGAGCGTCAAACAATACGTGTGTATTTATTTATTAATTGCCTTGATGGCCTCAAAGGGTTCCTCAATTGTTATTTATGTGTAATATGTATATTCAATATAAAGCCGCGGGAGTGCAGTGGTTAGCACGCTTGCCTGCCGATCGGGTAGTTATGTGTTCGAATCCTCATCACTGTGGGGAATTTTGTTTTTATTGACCTAAGCTCTGAATTTGACCCAGCCTAATTTGGGTACCAGGAAATGTTGTGGAAAGTAAAGGATGCCGGTGTTATATTGACCTCACCAACCATCTAGTGCCGGGTGGTCAATAAAAACATATGGAGATAGCACCACTGAACCAGTAGATTTCAGGGCGTTGAAGATGGTTCTTTACTTTTATTTTCTTCATTATTCAGTAGCACTGTCGTTGATAGCAACCATTTGTCGTAGTCAGGACTCCACGAGGGCCACCATTGCCTGTCCTTATACTCACAAAAGCCACTTTGTTAACTGCCATATTTAACGGCCTCGTGCCTAGATTGACAGTTGGCTGCTATTGCTGTACTAGTGACAGCATTAGACCAATCAGACTCCTTGTAGTGGTTATGTTGACACTTTATGTGACAGAATGACAGAACCAGTGAGATAGAATCAGTGTGACAGAATGATAGAACCAGTGTGACAGAATCAGTGTGACAGAAGGACAGAACTAGTGGGATAAAATCAATGTGACATAATGACAGAACCAGTGTGAAAGAATCAGTGGGATATAATCAGTGTGACAGAATTATAGAATCAGTGCGACAGAATGATATAATCAGTGTGACAGAATAATAGAACCAGTGTGAAAGAATCAGTGGGATATAATCAGTGTGACAGATTGATAGAATCAGTGTGAAAGAATCAGTGGGATATAATCAGTGTGACAGAATGATAGAATCAGTGTGACAGAATGATAGAATCAGTGTGACAGAATGATAGAATCAGTGTGACAGAATGATAGAATCAGTGTGACAGAATGATAGAATCAGTGTGACAGAATGATAGAATCAGTGTGACAGAATGATAGAATCAGTGTGACAGATTGATAGAATCAGTGTGAAAGAATCAGTGGGATATAATCAGTGTGACAGAATGATAGAATCAGTGTGACAGAATGATAGAATCAGTGTGACAGATTGATAGAATCAGTGTGACAGAATGACAGAACCAGTGTGACAGAATGACAGAATCAGTATGATAGAATCAATGTGACAGAATCTGTGGGATACAATCAATGTGACAGAATCACCATTCTGTTGCTCATGAAGAGAACTAAATAAATACCAGTGAATCAATGGATGAGAAAAAGACGCCGTCGATTGAAGCGACGCACATTGACTAAACCGGACGACAGTATAGCTAGAAACTCCCTTGCCTATAACTCACACGGCCAACGATATAGAGGGGGGGGGGGGGCCTTAAAACAAAGCGCAGAGAATTAGAGGCAGAGAAACACAAGCAAGATGAAAGAGATATGAAAAAGTAGAACAACGGTTTGGCGCGAGACGATTGAGGGCATATGCCCCACTGTCGAATATAAGGCAGATGATAAAGAGAAGTTGTATTAACTCATGTATGGCAGATGTATTTAAAACACAGCTGGCTAAGACCTGGAAGCTTGGGAACGATTTACAACATTCAGGTTACAAGGTGAGATGATCGACTTCATTGCGCCAGGTTTTATCCCATATGGCTGGGTCTCTTTCCGCAGGGTGGTCTGCCGAAAGCGTCGCACGGAGCACGAATTCCGTAGCTCCGGCTAAGTAAGACCCTCAGGAGTCTCCGATAATATTGTACCCGTGAACCGAATGACGAGGTGCGGAAATGATCCCGCGACATTCGGAACGCAAGTCAAGTGGTTTACCTACTTGGCCAGGGAGAGATTCTAGATTTACAACATAGATTTGTAGTCGTGAAGTGTTACATAGATTTGTTACGATCTGTTGCTTTGACATTCTTTGTTTTGTGTTTGAAGGATTGATATTTGTTGATATAAATAATAATAATATTTTAAATTAATGTATCTGTTATTTACGTTTATGAGAATGTATAGTTGTTTCACAAAAGCCATCACTGTATATTTTACTGGGTTACTAATGATTAGTAAACTGGTTACAATAATGTATATTTTACTTATGATAAGTGTATATTTTACTGGGAAACTAATGTATAATTTACATGTGTATTTTATTGGAGGTGTGTGTGCACGTTGACACAACATATAGCTTTGCCAGCCACCTAACTCCCTTTTGTGGGGTAAGAACAGATTGTGGTGCTTCTATCTTGTCACTAAATTAGCCTTTAGTTCTATGTATCCCTGTTTGTCTGTTTGTCTTCTATCTGCCTGCCTGCCTCTTTATCTGTCTGCCTATCGGTCTCTCTGTCTGTCTCTCTGCCTCTCTGTCTGTCTCTCTGTCTCTCTGTCTGTCTCTCTGCCTCTCTGTCTGTCGGTCTTTCTTTCTGTCTGTCGGTTTCTCTGCCTGCTTCATGTCTGTCTCTCTACCTCTCTGTGTCTCTCTGCCTCTCTGTGTCTGTCTTTCTCACCCCTCCCCCTCTCGCTTTTCTTGGTTTAACTCAATCTACAACAACTGAGCTCCCGTGTGTAACC